>JANXHW010000005.1:100952500-101475000 GCA_026170595.1 Plestiodon gilberti rubricaudatus
AAATTAACGTAATAATGCTAGCCTACAGCAGTCACCTGTGTGAAAATTCCTTTGATTTCCTAGAATAAATAAATACTTGTATGTTATTTTTATTGATCATCAGTCATAAGAGCCCTACAGCAAAGGCCCATCTAGTCCAGAATCCTGTTTCCACAAGCTGTCTCTGGGAAGCTCAAAAGCAGGAGAGAAAGGCATACTTCTCTCTCACCATCGCTTCCCCTACAACTGGTATTCAGAGGCATACCGTTACTGAACCTGGAGGTAGGGCACAGCCATCATGACTCGTAACCATTGATAGATCTGTCCTCCACAACTCCTCAAAAGGTTTAATTTCTTTTCAAAACCATCTAAGCTAGTGGCCATCTCTACATCTTGTGGCAATGAATTCCATGAACTAATTGTACACCATGTGAATTATACCTCCTTTTATACATCCTAAATCTACCACCAATCAGTTTCATTGGATAACCCTTGCTTCTAGTTTTGTGAGAAAGGGAGAAAAGCTCTATCCAGACTCTCCACACCATGTATAATTTTATCTCAATAATTTTCATGCTGAATCGCCTTTCCCCCCCAAGCTACAAAGCCCCAATCGGTGTAGCCTCTCTTTGTAAGGAAGGGGGTTCCAACCCTCTGATCATTCTGGTTGCCCTCTCCTGCACCATTTCTAACTCTACAATGTCCTTCTTGAGGTGTTACGACCAGAATTGCACACAGCACTCCAAATGTGGTTGCACCATAAATTTGTACACAGACATTATAATACTGAGTCTTATGTATTTAAAATACCGTACTGTCCCGAGTATAAGACGCACCTGATTATAAGCACCTTAAAGTTTGGTGCTATTAAATTTTTTAATTAAATCACTGGCATTAAATTGCAACAACCTGATTATAAGACGCACCCCTAGTTTAAAAACTTAATTTAGGAGAAAAAAGTGAGTCTTATACTCAGACCAATACGGTATTTATACCCTGCTTTCCCCCTGCTGATTACCAACATGGCCAAGGCAGCTTACAAAATTCATAGAATCACAACAGCAATTCAAAAATGTAAAAGGAGTAAACAGAAAACATTTAACTTCCTCACAAAACTAGCCAAAAACATAAACAAACTAAAACAATCAAAACCAGCCAAACTAAGAAGAAATGGCTAAACAATGAGAAAAGTTCTTAATTCCCTTCCTAATTACCCCAAAACATGGAATTTGCCTTCTTCACTGCTGCTTCACACTGGATCAACTCTTCAGCACAGCCCCAAGATCTCTTTCAAGAGCGATGATGATCAAGCATGGTGAGATTCTTGATCTATCTATCAGATATATTTTTCCCATATATAATATATTAAATGGCACAATCCTAACCAACCCCTAACGCGATGGAATGTAGCAGGCGCCGGGGCAGGCTCCACTGTATCCAGCATGGGGTTAGAGGCTGATGGAGGTCTCTTTGAGGCAAAAAGATGTGTGTCCCCTTACCCTGTGTTGACCCCCCCCCAGCAGTCTCTTTGGGGCTACTCAGATCTGCGCCAACTAAATGGCCGGTGCAAATCCGGGCAGCTCTGTGTTGGTTTCAAGCCCAGGAAGGGGGGACAGGATTCGGCTGAGGCCTCCTCCATCGGGCCCACCCCCCTCCCAGACCTGATCCACCCTTCTCCTTGCCCTGAAATGCCCCCTCCCCATCCCCGTTCCACCCTCCCCCCCCGCCCCTCCGCAGCCTGGCAGGAGCTTACCTGCTATGGCAGGGGCTCCACTAGGATGTGTTGCAGGGCTTCCTACCAGCACCACAAGCCTCTGTGCTGCAACAACATGCCTTATGGCACGTTTGTGACAGCTGATGGAGGCTGGCATAGGATTGGGCTATAAGATATTCTTAATGAGATTTAAGCACATGCAAAGCTTGTCTAGAAAGTTTGCAATCTTTGTTTTATTGTCACTTTTTTTTCCTTCCTTAAATACTGCACTTTTCAGATTTCAGTTCAAAAGACAAACAATCTAGCTTTGGCTATAATTTGAATAAAATTTAAAGTATTCTAGGATATCCTCCAATTAATCTTTGGGTAGACTTCCAAGTGAGAGGGTGACAATTATGCCTGCAGGAAAGGGAGCTTTTGATTCCAGTGTTCTATTACAGACACATCCTTCAGGGTACAGAAAAAGCTAATCACTGAAGGAGGAATACATAGGACAGAGGTTCCCAAAATGGGAGGCGCTACTAGCCAGGGGCTGTGTTAGTTTTTTAATTACCACATATTCTTGCTTGCAAGAGAGAGAGCAAAAACAAAGACCTGGAGAAGCTGCCTCTTCACATTGGGTCACTCACAGTTCACTTCAAAAGACTTCAATTTTGCAGTGAGCTCTTCAGCTCTCTTCCACATTTTGTTTTTAACAGAGGTTTCCAGAGGTTCTTATGATAGTCAAAGAACAGGCAATTAGGCCATTAACACCTCAATAGATAAGTGCTAAGCAGTTTGCAGGAAAGGGAACCTCAAGGAATTTCTGCAGAGCTGTAGAGAAGTCTCCCTTGTTTAAGCCAGAGGAAGAGGAGGCAGCTGCTGTTTGTTTGGTTGATTAATTATTAGGATGTCTCTCCTTCCTCCTTTGCTGCTTTTTGACCCACTAAGTTCCCCACTATATTTGCTGAGACAACCCCCCCCCCTTGGAGGCTGCCTTGCAGTATAAGAATCTTTTTTTTTCATCTTGCAAAGTGCAAAGAGACAGAGTGCCTGTCTCTTCAGTGCACTGTAATGGGGAGTCACGGCTAATGGTGACGGAGGTCAAGGGAGCCGCGAGTCTAAAAAGTTTGGGAACCACTGAAATAGGATATAAACTCCCCCTACTGGAGATATATTATACACAATATTTTTATCCCGCCTTTCTCCCCGAAGGGACTAAAATTATCAGAAAATCTTGCCAGTAGTACAATAACTTACCATACCTTCACACAATGGATACTACTGCCGATCGCTTGTTCCAGTGCTGAAATGCCCAAATGTGTGCAGAGTACGTATATTTTTGTACAAAATACAAGGCGAGAGCAAAGGTGTGGTCAAATTGCTTCTACCTACTTACAACATTATATCTTGACCAACTCATTTCCAAGAGTAAATTCCTAAGATTGTGGGGGGAGGGACCCCATGAAATTTGATGCTGATGTCTCTAGGATCAAGGGCTTAGGACTCCAATTGTCAATATAGAGATGTGGCTCACTAATTTTTAAGAATTCTAAATTAATCCAGAATTCTTGGTAATGTTATAAATTTTAACTACTGGTTCTTTGCTAAGTTATCAAAGTCTCGTTTAATGCTTGTGCACGTGACGGCAATAAAGTGAGATTGGAAGAAAACGCTGCCTCATTTGTTTGGCTGAACTTAGCAAAGAACCAGTGTTTAAAATTTATAACAGTAACACACAAATTGTGTGAAAAGATGTATGTATTGCTGCTGAAGTAAAGCCAGTGTTGCTACTCAAATATCAACTTTTTCCTCTTTGGAATTCCATCAAGTATATTGTGGAATAAACATAGCAGCTCTTATAACAACATAACATGAGGCTTGTATAATCCAACAATTATCCAAAGTTCTTGAATCCAGGCTATGGATAGCTAGGCTATGGAAATCAATCTGAATGAAGTGGAAAAAAAAATTAGGGAACTATTCAATCTGGAAAAGTAAGACTGCTTTGGAAGAATAGATTCCGCAGCAAGATTTCACATACCTACGCTGTCCAGTAGAGATTTTGAAGTTAGGCTGTACTGAAAGGTCAGCTTTAGGAAATCAAGGAGGACCACCTTGCCAGTTTAATCAAAGGACTCTTCTGTTCTTATAAATAATTTCCGTTGTCTGAAAACACATGAAAATGACAGCATGTACCTGTCACCAAGAGAAGGCCAATGAACTTGGAAATTGCTTCCAGAATCTTGCCATTTGCCCATCTTTTGGATACAGATGCCTATGAAATAATTCTTGTGTCCAGTGAATTCTAACAGCTACTAGACATTAAAGGCCATCAAACTATATAGTCACTTTAAAACATACAACAAAATATATCAGAAGACAGCAGACTTACACTTTCAATCACAACACAACTGCCAGCAGATGCCTATAAAAAAAGAATACATCCATCCCTGCATAAGAGCTCCTAGTTTGAAGCAACACCTTGACGGTGGGTCCTTTGAATTTCTTCCCCATTCAAAAATATTCCAACTCCATTATTTATATCCCAATCCCTAAACTCATCCACTTGACAGGAGGTTTGAAGTAGATCTCTTTAGCACCAAAGGGTTAATATCCCTAGAATCAGACTTGACTTGACTTTCTAATACTTATGAAGTGGGTCAGTGATTTTTGAAGTTTGTTCCTGGGGAACCACAAACACCTTTGATGAACTACTTGAGGATGTTTTAGATTGTGAGCCCTTTGGGGACAGAGAGCCATTTAATCATTTGATTTTGTCTGTAAACCGCTTTGTGAACTTTTTGTTGGAAAGCGGGTATATAAATACTGTTAATAAATAATGTTAATAATAATGTTGCTGTCCGTATACTGAGAAACAGGGATTAATACAGTTTAAAATTACAGTTCTGGACGGAGATTTATAACTGGTGCTCGATGGGGTTGCATTCCCTCTGAAAGCACAACTGGAGAGATTGTGAGTACTCCCCGATTTGGCATCGACCTTAGAGGCCCAAGTGACAGCCGCTGCCACCAAAAGTGCCTTTTATCCGCTTCAGCTGATTCACCAGCACCTATCTGGAGAAGTCAAACCCTGCATCAGTTATCCATGCACTGGTTGTGTTCAGACTGAACTACTCTAACACACTTCATATGGGGCAGCCCTAAAAGATGGTTCAAAAAGTTCTGTGAATGCAAAATGCAGCAGCATGGCCGGCTGTCACCGGTTGCGCTCACCGGCTGTCACCTTGTTTCCAGACCCAATTCAAGGTGTTGGTTATTACCTTTAAAGTCTCATACATTCTGGGGTCATGCTACCTGAAGGGCTGCTGCCCATATGAACCGAGCTGGGCCCTTCCTAGGTCCAAATCTCTGGCATACCATTGATGCAAATTCAGTTGGCAGTGGCCAGGCAAGATCTTTTCAGTGCTGGCACTGAGCCTATGGTGTCGTCTGAGGAGGTCCATCATTGCTCACCTTTATGCGCCCCTAAAAATACAACTGTATCACATGGCTTTGAATGATGTTTTCATTGTGGACATGACTTTTACTTCCGGCCAGACTTTTAGCTGATCAAACTGTCATGGTGGTTTAATATTGCTGGGTTTGTCTATTTTTCCCTGTGATTTTATGTTTTTAATGTGAACCACTTTGTGCAGATTTTATTTGGGAAAACTGTACATAAATATATTAAATCATCATAAACAGTCTTCTAAGGACCATGAAATCATACGGTGAACCAGGTTTCTTTTACAGGTGGGGGAAAGGAAAGAAGCACAAAATCTTTGACAAGAAGTGATCAGGCCCAATAAGTTTGTTGCCAACTGTCTATAGTAACTCTGACACTTCAGAAAGAGGTGGCTGTTATTTAAACAGCCAAATAAGTGATCTTAACCTCACTTTTCTAATATGAAGGAAGTGATCAGATACTGAAAACAAACAAGATTAGTGGTTCCATAGCTAACATCGAGCTACAAAGACAGGGCATCCTGAAGAAGCAAGCTGCTAAACAACAGAAGTTATCTAAAGCCCTTCAATGCTTTTGGACACAAAGCTGCTACTATTGGAGTTGGCTCTATCAGAAGAAGGAAATCAAGTGGAGATGCAGTAGGGAAAATTTACGTGCAGATCAGTGTGCACCAGAAGGGAAGGCATGGATGCGACAAGGTCATCTCCTTACTCTATAAACATTCGGTTTCATTCAAATATCCAGGAGTACATAACTATTACTAGGAAGTGAACAACTAAATGGAACATAATCCTGCTTCTTGGAAAACACTGTGATTTTTAAAACAAAGGAACAAATTATTGTTCACCATGTAGGAGATTTTAAACCTCTAGTTTTAATGTAATATGCTTAAAAAAAAAGATATCAGTATATCCATTAAGAAGACCTTAGTAGAGTGATATGTTCTGTATACCAGCCAAGAGTTAGACTCACTCTGCAAGCTGCTGTTAGTTGCTTAAAAGGTTAAAGGAACATCAACATCATCATCATCATCATCAACAGTATTTATATACCGCTTTTCAACAAAAAGTTCACAAAGCGGTTTACAGACAAAATCAAATGATTAAATCGCTCCCTGTCCCAAAAGGCTCACAATCTAAAAAAGATGCAGAACACCACTAGCAAACAGCCACCAGAAAAGAGACTGTGCTGGGGTGAAAGGGGAGCAGTTACTCTCCTCCAACGTTCCACACTCAGCCCTCAAATTATAGAAACTTAATAGGACTTAATAGTATAAATTGCCTGCTTAGGAAATGAACAAACTAAAAAGCCATACAGACTGAAAGCCATGTACCAAACCAAAACATTATCTAGGTCAGCTCCTTTCTTACACAGTGTAACAGCACAATCCTAGAGCTGTGGCAGGCAGCGGAATGAGCATTCCGCCGCCCGAAGCCGTCACAAAAGTGCCATAAGGCATATTTGCGACGACTCGAGATCAGGGAAGGCTGGCTTCCCCTGCGCCGCCAACCGAGCGCCCGGGTGGGGGGGCGGATCGGGGGTAAAGGGTGGGAGGGCGGCCATAGGCCCAGCCTCTCCAGGAGGAGGCGGGGGACGGCTTTGGCCGAATCCTGTCCCCTGCAACGCGACTGGGCCGTTACACAGCCTCCTCCAACTTCCGCCAGCGATTTAGCTGGCGGAATTCCGAGGAGGCCAATCGACCCCAGTGCCAGTTACACCCGGGGAAGGGGACGAGCGTCCCCTTCCCCAAGTAGACTTTCCGCCATGCGGGAGCCTGCCCGTGGCGGAACACAGGATCCGGCGGGCAGTCTGGGCCACCCGCCCAATCCTTAGGCAGGACTGGGGTGTAAAACACTTTTGCATTTAAATTAGGATTACTTTTAAACTCACCATTTTCAGACAACTTAGTTTTTAAAAATCTATTTCATATGTAACCAAGACATCAATCCCAAGTTCATTTTCTTGGATCCCAAAACAGGGACAGTCAACAGGTGGCCGATCTGCTCCCCACCACCACAACTTTACCTGGTGTCCTGGTGAACTTTTCATCAAGGTTAACAAAATAATAATAATAATTTAAAATCCTAACAGTTTCACTTGTATCTATTCATTTAAAATATTTGTTCCCTGTCTTTTCCATCCCACAGGGAGATGTTCAAGGTGCTTTACAGTAATCTGAAAATATAAAAAAAAACCACCAAAGACCAACTAAATATAAAAAGTAAAACACAACATAACATGGTGGCAAAGAACACATACATTGATTTGGTTATTAACAAAACGAATGTTAAGTCTCCAAATGCTGAAAAAATTAATGAGTCTTTAGCTGCCGCCAAAATACAGAGAGGGAGTCAGTTAATCTGATCTCCAGCAGAAGGGGGTTCTGCATATAGGATTCCACCATGGAGCATGTTCTCTCCAGTGTTTCCACTAGCCAAGCCTCCAATGGCGAGAGCACCTGTAGGAAGGTCTCCCATACCAACTTCAAGGGATGGGCCATTTCACAAATGGTGAAGCGGTCCTTCAGGTACCTTGGACCTAAGCTGCTCAGGGCTTTAACCCATTTTATCCTGCAGGTGTACACACGCAACTTTAATTTGAAAATAAATTTAGCTACCAGTACTTATGATAATTTCTTAGATCTGATTTTCGGTTTGTGTATGGTTCAAAGGGTCCACATTGTACTTGATTTTTTTCAGACTGTTACCACATTGATTTCAAATAAAACACTGATACAAAAGTAAGTGTGTCAGATTTTTTTTTCCAACGCCGACTTCTACATTCACCCAGGGCCCCCCAAAACCATTAGAGTGGTAAAGCTTAGCATTTTCATTTAGCTCTGGGTCTGTACTATGAAGATAAATTTGAGTGACACATTATCAAAGAGGGTTAACACCTGTAAACAGGCGTTGAAGAGAACGTAGCATATATACACCCTCGGGACAAAAGGGGAGCAGAAAAGACAATGAAGAAAAGCAAAGCAACAGCCTGTGTCCCTGCTGTGCTCGTGCCACTGAGGCTTATTTGTTGTTATCTCTTGCTAACAAACGTCTTGTTTGTTCCTCAAAATAAATTTGTTTAATACATTTTTTTTTTTGCATTGTACTCTTCTAGTTGTGGAACCCTCTTTATTGACACTCATATTTCCCATGGGTGTAAAAACGCAACATGTTGTTCCTGGTGTTCTGAGGTAGGTGGATTTTTTTTAACCTGTACGTCTCTAAGTTTATGCCTCTGGATACTGATGTCACAAAAAAAAAAAACACCTATGAAATATTGAGTGTGTACACCCGCGGGATGAAATGGGCTAAAGGTTAATAACCAGCAACCTAAATTGTGTCTGGAAACAGACCAGCAGTCAGTGTAGTTGACACAGGGCCCAATCCTATCCAACTTTCCAGCACCAATACAGCCGTACCAATGCAGTGCATGCTGAATCCTGGGGAGGGGGGGTCATGGAGGCCTCCTCAAAGTAAGGGAACGTTTTTTCCCTTACCTTGGGGCTGTATTACGGCTGCATTGGTGTTGGAAACTTGGATAGGATTGGGCGCACAAAAGCAGAGTGACCTGGTCACTCTGCACCAGTCAAACTCATGCAGCAGCATTCTGCACTCGCTGAAGTTTACGAATGGTCTTCAAGGGAAGCCCCTTGTAAAACATGTTATAGTGACGAAACTGATCCTTGTGAGACACCATAAGCCAAAGGCCATGACATCAAACAGAAGCCTTCCAATATCACCTTCTGGAATCTGCCCTCCAGAAGAGACCAGAACCGTTGCAAGTCATTGCCCCCAAGCCATATCCTGGTCAGGCAGTTGAGAAGGAAACCATTGTCAATAGGATCAAAAGCCACAGAGGTCCATCACAACCAACATGGATGTACCATTCAGTTCCTAGGGTATGCCATCCACTACGAGTGACCAAAGCTGTTTCCATCCCAGCCAGGAGCCAGACTGAAATGCATCCAGACACTCAGTTTCATCCAGGAGCTCCTGGAGTTGAACCCACCCAGTCAAGCATCTTTCCCCCAAACAAGAGGTTTCTAGACTGGCCGATCATTATCCAGCATGGTACATCCAGGGAGCATTTTTTCCAGGAGAGGGTGAACAACTTTCATTTTAAGACTGGATGGTAACATGCCTTCTCCAAAAGCTATATTAATCACCCTTCAAGCCCCTGAAACAGCTTTTATCAGTCAAGGCAAGCAAGAGTCAAGGGAGCATGTGGACACCCCCATACTTTCAGGGTTGTGGCAGATGTGGTTTTATCTGCACAGTGTCTAGCAAATGGGTCACACCATGCCATCAAGGTATCTTCCATGCCTTCCTGCGGGCCAAAATGCAATAGGCCCTGAACTATTTGGAAAAGGTTTGCCGGAATTGGAAAAGGTTTGCTCCACAAATGTAAGGGTGGCAGAGAAGTGCGCTTTCTTCACTGCCACACTGACATGGAGCAGGCCCTGGGATGGAGTCTAACCTGTGCTCTATCACACTCATCACAAGTCTTCTTAGACATATTGAGTACCTAGGGGTACGTGGACCGCAGGCCAGGGGTACGCAAGACGCTGCCCGTTATCAGCTGCTGCAATCAGCAGCTGATAACGGGCAGTGGTAGCCTTTGTTCCTGGGTTGCGGCGCAGGCGGGTCCTCCCACCCGTGACGCAACCTGGGAAAAAAAGGCTACAGCCCTGCTGATCCCTGTAGCTTCCCCGTTAGCTCCTCCTACCTGTTCTCCTGGGTGCCACCATCTTGGATCTTGCAAAATCTCGCGAGATCCAAGATGGAGGTACCCAATTCTCACGAGTTATGGGTGCAGCTATCTTGAATCTCGCGAGATCCAAGATGGTGACGCTCAGGAGAACAGGTAGGAGGAGCTACTGGGCAGACTACAGGGATCGGCAGGGCTGTATCCTTTTTCCCGGGTTGCGGGGTGGGCGGCCAGGTTCTCCCGCCTGCGCTGTAACCCAGAGGGAAAGGCTACAGCCCTGCCGAATCGGCAGGGCTGTATCCTTTTTTTCCTGGGTTGCGGCACGGTTGGGCAGGCCCTCCCGCTCATGCTGCAACCTGGGAAAAACACATTTTAAGGGGGGGATGTGGGGGAGGCAAATCCAGGGGTACGCGGGGCAAGCATAGGGGGTACGTGGGCCTCCAAAGCTTGGGAACCCCTGTTGTACACAATTCAAACCCAAGTGCTCCATATTGCTAGGTGATGCCAACTTTATTGCAGAATGTGACCATCCAAAGTAGGGTCAGATTGTTCCAGCCCCCAGATTAGTGCCTGCAAGATAGAGGTTGGCCATCCTTCAGACTGAAGGATAACATACACCAGAATGATTACTGGTCCTTTAGTCTTTTAAAACAATACTAAAATTGCAGCAGGGGTCTGATCAGCACTGGGGACTGCAGGATGTGTGATGGAGGAATTCAACCCTTTCCCTCTGCATTGTCCCAATGCAGCCCCCCCCCCCCCCCGCGATAAGCCCTGAAAGAGAAGCTTTGATTGGCTCCAACAGAAGTTCCCCCAGCACCACGAGGCTTACAGCAGTGTTGGGGACAGGAGATTTTCATCAGGACTGCAAGGGGTTCAAAGATGTTGATCAAGACCCCACACCGTTGCTAGTTTATGGAAACAAGAAAAGATGGAAGGACTAATGCTACTTCTAGGACAATGTGCGGTTTCACTCTTAGATAATGTAATACTAAATTGCTCAGAGTCTTTTATTTAATCATCCAAGCAGAGATACAATACAGTGAAGAAAAAAACAAACATGAATGCAGCAAGAGTTTAATTTGCTGTTTTCACTTCAGGAACTTCCCAGAAAGTCAAACTGCTTTGTAAACTTAACTGCAGTTTGAACCCACAAAAGCAGTTACTCTTAAGGCCAAATATCAAGCAAAGTCCTAGCTCTCCACACAATTCTTGCCTGGACCTGAACATTTTTTTTGTTGGATCATGCCAGGTGTCTGCTTGGGGTGGTGGTGGTGGTGGTTATTTGTTAAACTTGGATCATCTTGGTAGGATTGAACGCTTTCCTTAGGCAACTGAAGAGCTGAACTTTCATGCTGAACTATGCTCACCTTTATAACAAAAATCAGATATAGCCTTCTCTGGCACATAATGTTCTAGGAAAGACATTGCAAATTCTCCTCACTGGTCATTTTCTTTGGCAAATCGCCTTTAAAAGGTCACTTTTCACCATTTCCCTCTAGCATGGGCAGCAGGTTCCTACTGTGAAGATATATTTGCTTTAAAAACCTTTTCTTAAATTGATGTAAATGCTAAGGCTTTCACGGTCGGCGTCAATAGCAATATATACACTTTTTCTTAAATTGTTTTTTGCACACAGGACTGACAGGACTATTAGATGAGAAATCCATTTTGACTGCACAGCAAAACCTAATATTGTACTTCAGCAGTAATTGCCTTTAACTCTCTTGTAGTCACCTTCTGAAAACAAGTTTTGTTGCAGTCAAGGGACACATAGGCAGAAGTTCACAAGAAGAAGTACACATCAAGCATCCTAGCTGAACCATGACATATTTCTTTTGAGAATTCCAAGAATAAACTAGTTGGCAGCATAACTAAACTATTTGCTACCCAAATCACAAACAAACAAACACTGGGATGAATGGTTCATAAAAAGGAGTGCCCCCAAAGTGTTTTGCTGATCCATAAGTGAAAGACACACAATTCAAAATAGTAGGAGTAGTGTTGATATGGTTAAGGCTATCAGCTCATTAGATCCCAGGATCAAACACAAACTTGCCACTTAAAGTATAAAGGCAATTTATAATCCAGTGATGCTGCAGCAAAAATACAAAGTGAAAATCAAGATGTACCCACAGATTGAATACATACAGGCCTGGAGATCATGGTCAATATTTTAAAATGAGATTTATCTTCAAGTAGCGTGAATACACATTATTGGAGGGAAAACATTATTGGGGGGAAATAATGAATGCCATTTGAATTCTGCCTCAGCCAACAATAGTTTAATAGCTTAGTCGTGGCATAGCACCTGCTCTGCATGCAGAAGGTCCCAGGTTCAACCCCTGGCATCTCCTGGTAGGGTTAGGAAACCCTAGAAAACTGCTGCCAGTCTGCGTAGACATCAGTGACCTAGATGGACCAATAATCTGACTCAGAATACGGCAGCATCAAAATGTTCGAAGAAAATATCCTGGGCTAACTCCAGAAGTGAACCGATGTGCACTGTATGCACATCTTCCACCCCACCACTCAAAACCACTGTCATTTGAACAGGCTTTAAAATATATTTTAGTTCCAAAGTGGTTTAGGATGAGAAATTCAGCTTAAAAAAAAGTTACTGGTAATGCACCTACTCCTGTAGGACATGTACACCAAGCCATAATCCAGGAACAAAAGTTTTCACTTACCGCAGTGTGACTGGAAAACCTGTGGCTTGACTACCTGATTGCAGATATTGCACACTACTAGATAGAAATCATCATGAGCTGGATAATGGCCAAATAAGTGCATATCTGTGGGAAAGTTAAAAATATATATATACAAGTATTAGAAGTTGTCCTTTCAAAATGTTAAAATACTGCTGTATTGTATTTTTTTTAATACACAAAGTAAAATGCTATTAGAGTCAGTACAACACAATGAGTCTTTGAAATATACCATTTCCAACTCTAATGTCCACAAATCATTAATGTATACTAAGAATAGGATGTCCTATTTGGACTACCCGCAATACAACAACCAACATTTTTGATCTCCATATAATATAGGTAATATACGAGTAACTATGTGGGGAGAACCACCCCCCAACCCCCAATCTAATTTCTATAATTATTTCAAGTTATATTTATTTAAAATTTGGCTCCGAGTTTAGCGAGAGATACTTTTTAAAGAGCCAGAAATTAGCAGTAAAGCAGAAAGGGGGAAAAGGTTGGGGGAGAGGACAGGTCAAACTTCCAGGCCTGACTTGGTTAGGAAAAAAAGATCACAAGAAATATAAATACTGATTGTTTGTCCTCGACCAGAGAAAATGGTCAGGTACACATCCTGATCAAGGTCCACTGAATGAACTTGTGGACAATTCCTGGGTTTCCAGGCACGTAAGTTCCTGGGGGACTGTTTCCCATTTTTCTCATTACGTTTTCTGAGCAAGAGGCAAAGAGCAGGAATTGTCAGCATGGCATTTCCTATCCATAAAGACATTTGAGGAAACTCCTGGCCTCATTGGAAATCAGCAGAAAATGAGTAGGTTGTTACACCCCCAACCCATAAGAACATAAGAAGAGCCCTGCTGGATCAGGCCAAAGGCCCACCTAGTCCAGCTTCCTGTATCACACAGTGGCCCCACCAGATGCCTCAGGGAGCACACAGCCAACAAGACAACCTGTTTCCTGTTGTCACTCCCTTGCACCTGGCACAGAGAAAACCTATTTCTAAAGCCAGAAGGTTGCTTATGGCTTGTAACCTTGGATGGTCTTTTCCTCCATGAATCTGTCCAAACCCCTTTTAAAGGCATCTAGGCCAGGTGCCATCACCACATCCTGTGGCAAAGAGTTCCACAGATGAATTACACGCTGGATGAAGAAATATTTTCTTTTGTCCATTCTAACTCTCCCTCCACTCAATTTTAGTGCATGTCCCCTGGTTCTGGTGTTGTGCGAGAGGGAGAAGAATTTCCCTCTATCCACTCTCTCCATCCCATACATAATTTTATATGTCACAATCATGTGTGTCCCCCCCTCAGGCACCTTTTTTCTAGACTTAAGAGCCCCAAACGCTGTAGCCTTTCCTCATAAGGGAGATGCCCCAGCCCACTAAACATTTTGGTCGCTCTCTTCTGCACTTTTTCCAGTTCCACTATATCCTTTTTGAGATGCGGCGACGAGAACTGGATGCAATACTCCAGATGTGGCCTTACCATCGATTTGTAGAAGGGCATAATGATATTGGCCGTTTTATTCTCAATCCCTTTTTTAATGATCCCAAGCATGGAACTGGCCTTCTTCACAGCCGCCGCACACTGGGTTGACACTTTCATCGACCTGTCCACCAGCACCCCAAGATCTCTCTCCTGATCTGTCACAGACAGCTCAGAACCCATTAGCATATATCATGTGAAGTTTGACTCTCGACACCAATAAACTATAACTGACAGCATAAGGTGACGATTAAGTAACAGGTGACAATTTCACTGGTGAAAGGATCAGCGATCCAACCCATGGCATTCTAGGGAGATCCCCCAGACTCTTGTGAATGGTGAAATTGGAGATCTTGCAGAGCCAGGAAAAAAAAAACTCTGCTCTGTCAAGGCCTGTAAGAAAGACAAAGGGGCCCAATCCGTTTCTGGCACTTGCCCTGCTGATCTGCCCTTACCCAATGTGCCAAAAAAAGAAAACTGTGAGCCACAATCCCAATCGTTAAAAACCATTGTGTTTACATGAGATATCACAAAACGTTTTTCTAAATATTTGCAAGTTTATGGCTTCATACTGTCTCTTTAAGAAAAAAAATAAGTTCCTGAGGGATTGTTTAAGAAAAAAAAAAAGTACCATCCTATGTATACTTACTACAGGGTAAGTCTCATTGAGCTCAGCGGGACTTACTTCAGAGTAAACATGCTTAGGAATGCAGGGTTAGTGCAGAAGGATCTTTTTAAAAATAGAGAAATCTGTTTAATTTAAAATGAAATTAGTCAAGCATTTCTAAGCGTCTGAGCGTCAACATTACCAATCTTCACCATTAAGCGTAGAATGCTCATTGTTTGGCATCTTCTCACAAAATGTTTCATTTAGGTATATCAATCTCCTGTTACTACTTTAATTAGCGGGCTAAGAGGTTTTTAAAGATGGAGTAACTGAGTCGTCCTTAATGAAGAAGTGGCAGAAGAAGCTGAAGAAACTAAAGAGCTGGCAGAAAATAAAAGAGATTGTGGCAATGTCTTCACAGAGTACCATGAAGACAGAAGGATTCAGTTATAGCAACTGGAAATCATCAAGAAGAAAGACTCCATGCAAGTAATCTATTTTAAACCAGCGTTTGCATTTTTGTTTAGTTATGATTGTTTTTATGCGCTGATCTCACCATTCAAACATGTTGATTTTTAGCCAACTGAAGCTTTACACAATAGGTCTAACCCTTTTAGGGGGCTACAAAGAGATATTTAATGCAGGATATCAATGAGATACAGGACAGTATAGCAAACTGTATGTTAATTTAAGAAACAGCAATCCAGAGAAAGGTGCATGTCCCATGTACCACTGAAATGAGTAAGACTGGGATTTAATTGTGCACTTAAAATACTACTATTTACAATAGAACACAGGCACACCTAACTTTGGCTGGATTGTACCCAATCCCACTGTATATTAGTTAGACTGCACCTTAGAAGATCCACTAAAGGGCGATGATAGGAATTACACACACACAAACTCATAACAAGAGGACTGCACCAAAACATTGCTATTTTATAGCCAAAACACACTTTACAGTAACAAAACTTTCATAAGACCATTTCTTAGGCCAATGAGGTACAAGATTTCACCTCAATAATGTGTCATTTAAGGAACACTGCTGCCATTTATTAAAACCAAACACAAAACAAACACACAGAAAAGCTTTTCAAAGGTCCGTGCTAAAAGACAATGGCCGAATAATGTCCCTGCACATATTTTACAAAACTATCAGTTTAACAGGTTACTTGGTTACCATTCTGGCTGTAATTACACACTTAAAGCAAATGCACTTAAACCACTTCTTTTTCAATTTACATGCCTCCTTTGGGTCTTCTGGGAACTTTCACAATAACTACGAAAGCAATTTAGGAACTAGTGGAGGGACGGGGGCGGGGGAAGTCATGTCACACATGACTGCAAGTAACAGCATCATATGCATACTTATGCAACTAGAAAATGTACAGTGTAAATCCCCTGCTAAAAAACAAATGATTTCACATAAGAGGTGTGTGAAGCAAGACCAGTTGCTGGAAAGAAACAAGTTGTGGACTTTCAACTTGCAAACTACTCTCAAAAGGTGCTTGGAAGATACTGCGAGGGTGGGAACTAGTGTCTGAGGAACACATGGGTGCCAACAGTCATAGTTTTATACAGGCTTAGAACACTACTATATAACTAGTGACTGAAATTCCTCACTTTGTATTGCAGGCACCTGAAGCAATGGAAACATAAGGCAGTATTGAACAGGAGTGCCTTGCTGAATCGTCATCCCTCTTCTGTGGGCTGTAACCATTTTTCTAAGAAGATTTATCTTCTTTCCCTATCTAGGTCACCAAGTTATCCCCGTGTCCAAGTATCAGCCAATGTAAGATCTGGCAGGCTCGCAAAACAGGAGTCAATCAAGGTGGCATATGACAAACCGGAATTAAGGACAGCTGGAACAAGAGAAACAAGCCTAGTTAAAGGTGGAGGATTATTTCTAATATGCAGGAGCCAGGCACAGTAGCCCACTTCCAACTACAGACCTAAATGTCTACTGAGAATTACACATCTTCCCTTGTACTCTTTGATGTTCATTTGGGGTAGAAGATCACGGCCCTAGGAAGGAAGAACACACTGTTCAGAACAACATACTGTACAACTGCAGTCTTAATTTAGCAAAGCCTTGAGAAATTCCAAAATGTCTACCATCCAACACTTCATATTTTGGTAGTTTCAACCAGTGTCTTCTCCAGTCACACCCGCCACTATTCTTTGCTCGACTGATGACAGTCCAACTCAGCATTTGCAGGCATTAGTAACGTTGGCCAAAGCACTGGATCGTACTATACCTATTTTGTGCATGAAAGCAATCCCAACAGTCTTCAAGAATGCAGCATTCTCACAGGAAAGCATAATGTACGAAACTGACGAATCATGGACATAGTTTACAGCAATTCCAAGGATAATAGTGGTTGGGGAAGTGGCTGTTGCAAAGGGGGGGGGGGGGGTCCTGACTGCCATAATTACCTTCCCATGAAACAGTCTTAAGCACTATTCTCAACTAAAAAAAGGACTCTTGCAAGAAAGGTAAGCAGTTTTTTTTTATGCAACTACAACTCCAATGCAGAAAGTAGCAGCAAACGTTTTTCCCCTAATCATGCAAACTGCATAAAAACATTGCCACTCCCACGAGCCAACCTATCAAAAGACTACTAGCTACAGCACAGATAAGCACAGTCAATAATGATACCAGAAAAGACTGTCATGAGCAACACCACTAAAAATTAAACACACTCATATGTTTAGAAGTAGAAACTTACTTTAAATAGCGACAAAATCATTGGGCTGGATCTTAATGCTGTGCTTGCAGACATTCAATGAATGGAGGAGAGCTTGCTCTTGCCAAGGACCCCTTCCATGAGCTCAGCACTCTTCCGTTCATGGAACAACAACAACTGTATTTATATACCGCCTTTCTATGCCATCAGCTTTCTCCTCAGACTTTATTCAAGGCAGTTTACACAGGCAGGCTTTTCTAAACCCCCCCCCCCATAGGGATTTTTATAATAAATGTTCTATTTGCATGGAACCCGTCTTCTCCAGCTGTTTCCTTTCAACGGTGTGGTATCTCACTGGCTGCACGCGGCTTCCGAGTTCCAAGCTTGTCTGACAGCAACTGCTCTCTCTCACAGAGGGTCAGCGCAGGCTATCTCAGCTTGTCGGCAGGTTTCTGGTTGCCTCGAACTGATCCCGTCCTAGTTGTTCTTCAGGCAAGGCACTCAACCATTAGATCACACCCATAAGCTTCCACAAGCACAGCAGTAAGCCCACTTATAATATTACATTAGGTATAAACTATTATAGATTAATAAACCTATCTTTTCTACAGTTTAGATTCCAAGATCACTCAGATTTAAAAAACACAAAATGCTTATTCTACAAATACATGATACTATTCAAGGACAGTCTAATAAAGAAAATATTTCCTTTTCCAATATACAGTAGTCATTTTAAAAAAATCTATATGATTGTTGATGCAGGATGTTTTCATCCCAAGGCACATTTGATCCATATTTGAATATTAAAATATTTTTAAATGATGTTGGGGGAAACCCAAGCATGCAGTTTCCCCAAAGTTACTTACAGACAGGAATTTATCTACATGGGTCCTTTGGCTATTTTGTCTATTCCAAGCAAGGCAATGGTAAGTCATTCAGTGGTAGAGTTGCCGCCTCGTAAGCCGGCTCAGTTGGTAGAGTTGCCGCCTCGTAAGCCTGAAGATCGGTTAACGGCCAGTTTGAAACACGCCGCTGACAAAAAAAGCCGTGAAAGCCTCTGTGAGGAGAGAAAGAGCTGCCAGCTGCGGCGGCCGAGCGTGGGAGGCGACGGCCAGGGAGAGGCCAGACTGCATCTGGAATGTAGTTGTTCATGAAAGATTGAACATTATATATATATTGTAAACCCCCATTAGGGGGGTTGGGAAAGCCTGCCCATGTAAACCACCTTGGATTAAAGTCAGAGGAGAAATCCAATGACCAAAAAAGGATGTATATAAATACTGTATTTATATTATTATTATTATTATTCTGCTCGGGATCTCAAAAGTCAATCACTATAAAGAATTACAGTGAATTGTGAGCAATCCTATAGAGTTAATCAAAGGTGTATAGCCAGAACACAATGGATTTACTAGTTCTAATTAGGGTTTATCCTCTTAATATACTTGAGATCAATAACCTTGAAACAGCAATCTCTGAATCTGGATGGCTCAAATAAACTCTAATGATGCAATCCTATACACATTCACCTAGGAGTAAGTCCCACTGAACTCAATGGGACTTCTGAATAGACATGCATAAGATTGCACTGCAAGCAATTGACATGGGTGGTGACAAATATGAGTCTGATAAATCAGAATGGCATGTTGCCTTCCTGGTACTTGAGATAATTAAATCTTCGGGTGCCAGAGATGCTAAGGAATGCAGATAATTTTCCATTAATTACAGCTTAGGCAGAAAACAAAACTATTAATGAACAAGAGAGGTGCACTTTGCAGGAGAAGGAGCAATCAAGACAGCTCACAGATCTTCCAAGGCAGTAGAAGTCTAAGATAATCTACAGGATTATATTCTTCCCTGACCCTGTTTTAGGGAGTTCACTGAAGCAGGGAAGAAAATGTGGGGTAGGAGATTCCAGAACAGTGCTGCAAATACTCACGGATATCCAGCATCATCTTAGAAATTTCTTGTAGAAGAATGTGAATTGCTCTGAACTATAAAAATCTCCTAAATAGTCTACTTTAAAAAAATAGCAAAGGAAATAAAACAGGAGAAAAACCACATTTTAAAAAGAACTTTTACCAGAATGCCTAACACAGCAATCCTATACGTGTTTACTTGGAAGTAAGTCCAGTTATGTTACTCCCAGGTAAGTGTGCTTAGGACTACAGCCTAAGTTTGCCCACAAAACATACCGTAATTTCAAAATAGTGTATTATTATTTGATTAGCGAGAAGCAAAGCTCCCTCAATCTCACTCACATTTTGGGAGGTCCACAGGAGAATAACTGTGGTCTTTACATACTGTTACCTTCAAAATAAACAAATCTTTTCCTCATTCCTTTTAAAAACCTTAAAGAGAGTCAAAAGTGATGTCAATCATCAAACCACATCATTCAGTACTTAATCTGTCCAATATAAAGCTTCAGCATAACCCTTCTATTTAATCCTGAACTGCTCAGACAGAAAACCAACTATGAAAGAAGGCTTTGACTCACTTTTGGATATCTTGATGATGGCATCTTTATTTAATCTTGAACCTAAATTCATCTTACCATTCTTTGGCTTTATTAGCACAAACCATCTAGCTTACCAGTTCAATTGTCCCCTTTGGCTAGACCTGTCTACTGGTACATTCTCAATTCAAATTCACTTAGAGAGAAAAAAAAGAAAATCTAGACCAGGGGCGGGGAACCTTTTCCCTGGCGAGGGCCATTTTAAATATTAGAAATTTGCTTGAGGGCCGGCCGTGAGGCCGGGTGCCATTTTTATTTATTTAATTAATTTTTGCCCCCGCCCCCCCATCGGCCTCCGGAGGCTCACCGTCCGAAGCCGCCGCCGGGTCCGCGCGTCACCTCCGGCGTACCATGCCGATGAGCGCAGGAGGGCAAGAGCTTGCCCTCATCGGCATGGTACGAATGTGCGAATTGGTCAATGGCCTGGTGAGAAGGGGTTGAGGCGGCGGCCGGGGAGGACATGCAAATACCCTCTCCCGGCCTCCGGAGGTGACGCGCAGACCCGGCGGAGCCTCCAGGGGCCGGTTGGGCGGCCTCCCAGCAATCTCTCCGGGGGCCCGACCGGAGGGCCTCGGGGGCCTGATCCAGCCTTGGGGCCGGAGGTTTCCCACCGCTGATCTAGACACTACAACACTGTTGGAATTAATAAGATTGGTATCCCTTCCCTCCCCCAGCAGTACAACTCATCATCAACAAAAGACCAAAATCAACATCCATCACTGATATCTGCAAGTTGGTTCAGGGAGACTGATAACTGAAGGAGGAAGTAAGAATAGCAGGTCTCTGTTTATAAAGGAAAGTTTAAAAAATATTTTTCCCCAGGGAGTAGGGGAAAAGGTGCAACCACAGAAGATATTGACAGTAGATCCAAGAAAAAATATACACAGAGGGCTTAGCCGCCTTGAGCCCTTAGGGGAGAAAGGTGGGATAAAAATACTGTATGTAAATAAATAAATACATAAATAAATAAATAAACACAGATTAAAAAAATATTTCAAGGCCGACTGAGAACTACCGGTGTTCACATTTTCAGATCATTTACAGGCATTTTATACTGGGATATCTGAACAGCATCACAGGCCTATTTTTGGAAGCACTAGTCCCAGATAAAACTACCAATGATTTATTTATTTATTTATTTATTTATTTGCATTTTTATACCACCCTTCCTCCAAGGAGCTCAGGGTGGTGTACATGGTTCCTTCCCTCCTTTTGTCCTCACAACAACCCTGTGAGGTAGGTGAGGCTGAAAGATAGTGACTGGCCCAAGGTCACCCAGGAAACTTCATGGCTGAGTGGGGATTTGAACCTGGATCTTCCAGGTCTGAGTCCATCACTAGAACCACTACGCCATCCTGGCTATTGATATTGTTTAAAGACTTGTACCCATGTCCTCTTAAATTCCCTTTAAAAATGTTTCTATGGTGGAAAGTAATATACCAAGTCCAGACCTTTAGTACAAATTTCAAAGACTAGGGTAGCATCATACAGTACTCACATTTACCGGGGGGGGGGGGGAACCACACACAATTCAGGACTAACAAGAATCTCATGTCTGGAACAGTGTAACCCTATCATTACCCTTTAAATAAGGTCAAGATGTTCCAAGTAAAATACTGTATACCAATTTAGCTGTATGACTCTCCCACTGACATTAACAGAAATCACACTTCCCTACAATGGAGCTATAATTTCCAAGAAGAAAACTCCTAAACCACGAAAAATGTGGCAGAGTGGCCCTGCTAGTTCATTAAACTTGGAAGTAGTCCTACAGTAAACCAGCAAGGTAGATATTACATTGCCCATGTGTTTTTAGTGGACAAAAGGTAAAAATCAGAATCCGGCAAGCAACCAGGGGCTTAATGACAAAAGATAAGTTCTCATAATACTGTTTGATACCCTACAAAACACTGTAAAGTAACTGATAACAAGGCAGCATTTGCAGGGTGGGAGGAACTGGCTGAACTAACAACTACTTTTAGACAAAGATGCACTCTGTAGGTTAGAGCCAACATGGGAAGCCCAAACCAATTAGTTGCAGAGAGGACACCTCTAAAGCAGATAATTAAAAAAAGAAATACCTCAAATCATTAAGTGAACATTTTGGCAAAGCTATAAACTTCCTTAGCAATTGTGCCAAGGTACATACATTGTTTTCACAAACTGATAAATTCAAGCAAAGCAGGAAATAAAATGGCTAGAAAAAGTACCCAGCAGAGGAGGGGGGGAAAACGTAGAGCCACCAACTCCATTTCCAAGCAATTCTATGGGCCGTTTCACACAGGTAAACCCAGATTTATTTATTTATTTATTTATTATTTTTTCACATTTTTATACCGCCCTTCCTCCAAGGAGCTCAGAGTGGTGTACATATTTCCTCCCCTCCTTTTTGTCCTCACAACAACCCTGTGAGGTAGGTGGGGCTGAGAGATAGTGACTGGCCCAAGGTCACCCAAGAAGCTTCGTGGCTGAGTGGGGATTTGAACCTGGATCTTCCAGGTCTAAGTCCAACTCCCAAACCACTACACCATCCTGCCCATACACTAAACAGCAAGGTGCAGCCAATCAGGACTCCCTGAAAAGTGTACTTCCAGGATATACTTGTTGGCAAACACACACTTGTCATGTGTAGTTTGTATTTTAGATTTACACTTAAAACATCTTCAACCCTTGCTAAGTGGCCAAAGGCACACTTAAAGTGGTGCTCCTCTTATATTTAGCAAGGGGAAAGCAACTATTCCTTTCATCCCAGCATATTTTCCTGTTTAGTGTCTGCTTGCTAGTCGTTCTTCTACATCTTTTGAGATTGTGAGCCTTTTGAGGACAGGGAACCATTTATTTAGCTAAGTAAACAATTTTGACAGTTTTAGTAATAATAATACAGCAAGTCCTCACTTAAAGTTGTTGATAGGTTCTTGGAAATTGCAACTTTAAATGGAACAACTTATAATGAAACCAATTTTACTGCAGGCTAATTGAAATATGTAAACAAAGGTTTACGGCATTTTTTTTTCACAAAAACATCACCAAACTTCTAAATAAAGATCCAAAACACTTCTAATACTAAACACTGAAATAAATGTGAACTTTCCAGGCCAGAGAAAACCCATGCAGACATGGGGAGAACGTTCAAACTCCATACAGACAGTGGCCCTGGCCGGTTTGATTTTTTTCTCTCAACAACTTTAAGTGAGGACTTGCTGTACTAACATGTAGTGTGTGCAATGGGTCTATGACGGAGCAAAAAGTTGATCCTAGCACTTTAAAAGGCTGCCCAGCAAAGCTTCTTTACAGGCTGAACGTTTTATACACTGCATTAAAAAGGCCAAAACAATAAGAATAAGAGGAGAAGGTGGCGGCGGCGGGAGCAGCAGCAGTAAGCACTGCAAATTAGCTTAAAAAGATAAAGGTGACCACTGACAATTAAGTCCAGTCGTGTCCGACTCTAGGGTGTGGTGCTCATCCCCATTTCAAAGCCGAAGAGCCAGCGTTGTCCGAAGACGCCTCCGTGGTCATGTGGCCGGCATGACTCTCCTTGCCGCAGCGCGTAGCATGCGGCTGGAACATGGAGCGCTGTTTACCTTCCCGCAAGCGGTACCTATTTATCTACTCACATTAACATGCTTTGGAACTGCTAGGTTGGCAGGAGCTGGCCAAGCAACGAGAGCTCACCCCGACGCGGATTCGAACTGCCGACCTTTCGATCGACAGCTCATGGTTCAGCGGTTTAACTCACTGTGCTACCCGCTGGCCTGCAAATTAGCTTACTGACCTCTTATTAAAATGACACAACTGCAACATGTGAAAGATGGTATTCCCAGGGCTTTTGAACCTCGATAACTCCATAAGATCAAAAGAGGTAGAATGTATAGGTTTAAAAGCCATGTAAAATCTTTAAAATTCTTAAAATGCGTGGAGAATTCAACACGTTTAAAAGCACAAACATAAAATATACACAATTAAAATAGTTGAGGACCAACACGTAATAAAACATTATTATTACGTGTTGGTCCTCAACTATTTTAATTGTGTATATTTTATGTGTGTGCTTTTAAACTTGTTGAATTCTCCACGCATTTTAAGAATTTTAAAGATTTTACATGCTTTTAAATCTATAAATTCTACCTCTTTTGAAAGTATTTCCAGCCATGACAATATCCATGCTACAATTCCATAAGAGCTTTGATTTTGAAGACTGAAGGTGCTGTAAAAGGACTAGCTTAAGTGTTAGGTGTTTCGCTGCACCAGACAAAGCTTTCAGTCCGAAGCACAGTTACCAAGGAGTACATCCCACTGAAATCAGTGAGACCTTGAAATATGCAGACAGACAATCATGTTGAAACTAAGCTGTTGTCCCATATTTAAAAATAACCAAGTCCTCAAATAGCATACATCAGGTTTATCTTACTAATCCTAAAAAACAAAGGCACTACCTGCAGTATAGAATTGCGTGTTTGCACACTGCCTCCTGGTCACCTTCCAATACAAAATGCAACCTCCCAATACAAAACATGGGGCAATATATTTAGCAGGACCGCAGTGAGCGCTGATGTGAGTCATACAATTCCTATGTTCATGCTGAAGTCTATTATGTAAATGGACCCAAAAGACATTGGATGCAAGCTACAGGTCCCTTAGCAGGAGCAAAAGCATTCTGGGTTATCAATGCAGACAAAGAAAAGGCACTTTTGTCAGAATCTCGGGTCTTTCTCATACTGCAATACAGCCTTAAGGTTACCATGCTGAGGAACTGCTCAAATTTGGGATCAGCCTCCCACCACTGAAAGGAAATCAGGTTTTCACATTTGTGCATTGTGAACTATGGATGCATATGTGGTTAGTGGCACACACAAAAAAAAGATATACGGTAATCCACCAAGCGCTGCTCCCACAGAAGCCCCAATGAAATGAAGGAGGATTGACAAAGCCGTAGCGTTTGGTAAATTGCACCCTAAACCTAGCAGACCTCTAATTTTCACAGGATTCCAGCTGGCATGATATAAAATTGCTACCAATCCAAGGAAGCGCCTGAGGAACTAGCAAGAGGCAGGCCAGATTGAAAATGTGCACTACATTTTAAAACCCACAGAACTGGCAAACAAACAGGCAAACAGCAGCTAGGACTGCCAATTTCATTGCCTTGCTAGTGAATGTGCTAGTATTCTTTACACTGTATTTTAACAATTGTAGAAAAGGTTACAAAAACATATGAAAATAGTTTCATCCTCCAATAAAATACCTTGACTACAATAAAACCTGTCCTATGTAGCAGAATGAAATTAACCTTAACCCTCCTACCTATATGAAAAAGAAGAAAAAATCTCCCCTAATCTGCCATTTTGTACTTCATGTATTCTCCTACAGTTAAAAGGGTTGATTGTGTCACATTTTTAAAAATTATCGGGTGGGGGTAAAAGTTTGATACTCCCTAGAACAGTTTCACTAAAAGGACACTGCAGAGAAAATCCAGAGTGGTAGCTATGTTAGCCTGTATCAGCAGACACCACCAAGAGTCTTGTGGCATCTTAGAAGACCCAAATTTACTTCAGCACATGCTTCCAGGGGCTACAGTCTACTTCGTCAGATTCATAAAGTAAAGTCTTCAGAAGGCAGATATAGAAGGTGGGTTCAAAGAGCTATGGCAGTGGTTCTCAAACTGTCTGTCGTGGCACCCAAGGACACCGCGGTGAACTCACAGGGGCGCTGCCGGAACTTTCTGGAGATGTCTCCTGGGTGCCACCATCTCGCATGATTCTTGGCCCAGACAAGATGGTGGCACCCAGGAGAGCTGGGAAGAAGCGGCCGTCTCGTCCTCCCACAGCGCAACAGGGTGCCATGAACAGGGTAAGTTGGGAACCGCCGGGCTATGGGAGGAAAGAGGTATGGTAAATGACTGTTATTACGTAACATACAGGGATAAGTCACAGCATCAGTAACAGTAGATAAGGCAGTCTTCTTTGGCTATCCCTAGTTAACTTAAATGACTGTGATAGAAACAATCATTTATCCACGGATCATTTATCCACGGAGAGAGAGAGAGAGAGAGAGAGAGAGATCCAGATTCTAGTATCAATTTCTCTAACCACAAGAACAGCTGCTGCTGTTATTGTTATTACTATGTGCCATCAGCGTAAAAGGCACTTTACAGAACAACATAAGCAAAAAAAACGCAGGTCCCTGTGATAAGCATCTTCCAATCTAAGCTTGGACAGTGAATGAGATAAAAGGAGGAAGGGAATAAAGAAAAACAGGGAGAAGTCACAAATATTAACAAATTTACAGGCAAGTATTTACATGCACATGTGATGCAATCCTATGCATGTTTACTGAGAAGCAAGTTCCACTGTGTTCAATGGGGCTTACTCCTGGGTAAGTGTGTATAGTCTCAGCCAATACCAATCCAGATGTCAACAGAACCACAGAGCCACCAGGCAACAGCCCAAAAGAAGGAAACAGTGGAAAGTCAAAGGAAGAAGGGAGGTCTCCAAAGGTGGGAAGAGATGGGTGGAGTAGAGACAACATAAGAACATAAGAAGAGCCCTGCTGGATCAGGCCAAAAGCCCATCTAGTCCAGCTTCCTGTATCACACAGTGGCCCCACCAGGTGCCTCAGGGAGCACAAGACAACAAGATAACCTGTTTCCCGTTGACACTCCCTTGCACCTGGCACAGAGAAAACCCACTTATAAAACCAGGAGGTTGCTTATGGCTTGTAACCTGTGATGGTCTTTTCCTCCATGAATCTGTCCAAACCCCTTTTAAAGGCATCTAGGCCAGGTGCCATCACCACATCCTGTGGCAAGGAGTTCCACAGATGAATTACACGCTGGGTAAAGAAATATTTTCTTTTGTCTGTTCTAACTCTCCCTCCACTCAATTTTAGTGCATGTCCCCTGGTTCTGGTGTTGTGTGAGAGGGAGAAGAAGTTCCCTCTATCCACTCTGTCCATCCCATGCATAATTTTATAAGTCTCAATCATGTCCCCCCTCAGGCGCCTTTTTTCTAGGCTGAAAAGCCCCAGATGCTGTAGCCTTTCCTCATAAGGGAGGTGCTCCAACCCACGAATCATTCTGGTCGCTCTTTTCTGCACCTTTTCCAATTCAACTATATCCTTTTTGAGACGTGGTGACCAGAATTGGACGCAATACTCCAGATGTGGCCTTACCATCGATTTGTACAAAGGCATAATGATATTGGCCGTTTTATTCTCAATCCCTTTTTTAATCATCCCGAGCATGGAATTGGCCTTCTTCACAGCCGCCGCACACTGGGTCGACACTTTCATCGACCTGTCCACCAGCACCCCAAGATCTCTCTCCTGGTCCGTCACAGACAGCTCAGAACCCATTACCGTATATGTGAAATTTTGGTTTCTTGCCCCACTGTGCATCACTTTGCACTTACTTACATTGAAGCGCATCTGCCATTTTGCTGCCCATTCTCCCAGTTTGGAGAGATCCTTCTGGAGCTCTTCACAATCCCTGCTGGTCTTCACCACCCGGAAAAGTTTAGTGTCATCTGCAAACTTGGCCACCTCACTGCCTATCCCCGACTCCAGGTCATTTATGAATAAGTTGAAAAGCACTGGTCCCAAGACCGATCCTTGGGGCACACCACTTTTCATCTCTCGCCCATGGGCGTCACTGCAACGAGGCGGGGGGGCGGGCCGCCGGGGGGTGACGCGCGTCTGGCACGTGGCAAAGGGTGACGCGTGTCACCCTCGTTGCGAGTTCGGGCGACGGAGCAGCCCTCCACATAGTTGCGTGGTTTCTCTGTTCTGCCTGCCGGCGGCTCGGCCCCTTTAAGAATGGCCCTAGCACCGGCAGTTTGCAATTTCGCGCATGCCCAGAAGGGTCGCTGAGGCATAAGGGTGCCCTTTTGCCCTAGCGACATTCTGCGCAGGAGCGAAAATCTCCCGGCACCAGTTAAAGCCAGGCAGCAGGCGAGCGAGCGTGCGTGCGCCGTGCATGCAGTCGTCGAGGGAGCAGAAGCAAGCAGCTCAGCCACCGCCGCCATCTTTCACGCCCTCGCCCTGCCCTCCATCATCGCCTCGTGGCTCGTGCAGAAGAAGAAAGCATCAGCAGAGAGAGGAGCTCAGGAGTAGAGCAGCAGCAATAAAAAGGCAAGCAGCAGCCAGCAGCAGCGCAGCCGCCGCCTGCCATCTTTCGCGCCCTCCAATCTCGCTCTCGCCTCGTGGAGAAGAACGGCAAGCAAGGGAAGGCAACAAACAAGCTGGAGAGGCCACCAGCCATCTCGACGCGGCGCCAGCAGCAGCAGCCATCGTCGCTCCTCTCGTCGCCCGCTGCCAGCAGGCTCGTCGTCGTCCGTCCTCCCAGCACAGGCAGCAGCAGCACAACAAAAAGGTCAGACGGCAACGGGGGGGGGGCTGGGGGCTGGCAAAGCTTTCCTCTCCTCTCCTCTCTCTGTGTGTGTTTTTTCCTTATGCAGCTTGCTGTGTTTGGGGTGTGTGGGGTTTTTTCCTTCAGGGCCTGGCAAAGCTTTCCTCTCTGTTTTTTTTTTGGGGGGGGGGGTTCCATGGGTGGTGAGTGGGTGGGTGGGTGGTTTCTTCAGGGCCTGGCAAAGCTTTCCTGTGTTGTTCCTCCTGGTTCAATGCAGTCTACCTGATGCTGTGTGTTTTGTTTCCATTGGGGGGGGGGGTTAATCCAGGGCCTGCCTGGCAAATCTATCCTTTCTGTGTTATTCCTCCTGGTTCAATGCAGTCTACCTGATGCTGTGTGTTTTGTTTCCATAGTTGGGGGGGGGGTTTAACCCATCTGGTCCCGTGATATGACTTTCCCAGAAGTCCAAAATGTCCGTTTGATTCACATTTCTAAGGGACCCCCATGTAGAGAAAATCACCTGCAGAAAATTCCCCAGGTGTACCTTGCACCTGGTGCACAGGCGGTGCTTTAGGGACTCAACACGACTTAAGGTGAACTCAACTAGTCCATTTACTCCTATGTAAAGCATGGACCTGACAACACAAGATTTCAAACAAAAACATAGTTGTGTTTTACACACAGCTCCAGGGCTTTAGGGGTGTTTAGGGGGATGTCTCACCTAAGTGTATCCCAAGTTACAAGTCCCTCCCTTCAAGGGATTTTTTTTAATGGCCCTTTAAATTCTTGAAAAACGCAGCTTTATTTGTGAGTTCAGCACGAAAATGCTCGAAGATCACAATGTTGTGCTTTACACACAGCTCCAGGTCTTTAGGGGGATGTCTCACCTAAGTGTACCCCAAGTTACAAGTCCCTCCCTTCAAGGGTTTTTTTTATGGCCCTTTAAATTCGTGAAATACGCAGCTTTATTTGTGAGTTCAGCACGAAAATGCTCGAAGATCACAATGTTGTGCTTTACACACAGCTCCAGGGCTTTAGGGGTCTTTAGGGGGATGTCTCACCTAAGTGTACCCCAAGTTACAAGTCCCTCCCTTCAAGGGTTTTTTTTTATGGCCCTTTAAATTCATGAAATACACAGCTTTATTTGTGAGTTCAGCACGAAAATGTTGATGTCACTGCATGGGAGGAGTCTATCATGAGGCGGTGCGATGATGCAGGAGGCGGGGTGATGACATCACTGCATGGGAGGAGCCTATCATGGGGGTGACGCACGCACCTCTCGCTTCAGGGTGACGCGCGCCCTAGTAACACCACTGCTCTCGCCATTGTGAAAATTGCCCATTGACTCCCACTCGCTGTTTCCTGGTCTTCAACCAGTTCCTAATCCACAAGAGGACCTGCCCTCTTATTCCCTGACTGTGGAGTTTTCTCAGGAGCCTTTCATGAGGGACTGTGTCAAACGCCTTCTGAAAATCCAGATATATAATATCCACGGGTTCGCTCGCATCCACATGCCTGTTGACCTTTTCAAAAAATTCTAACAGGTTTGTGAGGCAAGACTTCCCCTTGCAGAAGCCATGCTGACTCTCCCTCAGCAGAGCTTGTTCTTCTATGTATTTTAAGATTTTATCCTTAATGAGACTTTCCACCATCTTCCCTGGAACAGATGTTAGGCTGACCGGCCTGTAGTTTCCCGGGTCCCCCCTCCTTCCTTTTTTAAAGATTGGTGTGACATTAGCTATCCTCCAATCCTCTGGCACAGTGGCCGTTTTAAGGGACAAGTTGCATATTTTGGTCAAGAGGTCAGCAACTTCATTCTTGAGTTCCTTCAGAACTCTTGGGTGGATGCCATCCGGGCCTGGTGATTTATTGATCTTTATTTTGTCAATTAAGTCTGAGACGTCTTCTCTTTTAACCTCTATTTGACTTAATTCTTTAGTCAGGGGAGACTGTTCCGGCAGCGGTATTTGCCCGAGGTCTTCTGCCGTGAAGACAGATGCAAAGAACTCATTTAATTTTTCTGCAGTCTCCAAGTCCCCTTTTATCACCCCTTTCTCTCCCTCACCATCCAGCGGACCAACCGTTTCCCTGGCAGGTTTCCTGCTTCTAACATATTTGAAGAAGCTTTTATTATTCCCTTTTATGTTGCCTGCCATACGTTCCTCAAAGTCTTGCTTGGCCTCCCGTACCATCTTTTTACATTTCTTTTGCCACAGTTTGTGCTCCTGTTTATTTTCTTCATTAGGGCAAATCTTCCATTTACGGAAGGAAGCTTCCTTGCCTTTTATAGCCTCCTTAACTGTGCTTGTTAGCCATGCCGGCACCCTCCTGGGCTTGGTCGAGCCCTTTCTCCTTTGTGGGATACACTCCCGCTGGGCCTCTGACTAAACAGCCTCCATGCACTCTGGAGCGATTGGACTCTTTTTACCTTCCCTTTCAGCTTTTTTTTAACTAGTCTCCTCATTTTGGGGAAGTCTGCCCTTCGGAAGTCAAGGGTTTTCGTGTCAGATTTGCTCGGCACTCTCCCTCCGAAGTGCATGGTGAAACAGATCGCAGCATGGTCACTGTTCCCCAATGGTTTGGTAACATTTACCTCCCTGACCAGATCTTGAGTGCCACACAGTATCAAATCCAGAGTCACCTGTCCTCTGGTCGGTTCCATGACAAGCTGCTCTAAGGCACAGTCATTTAACATATCCAGAAATCCAGTCTCTCTTTCATGACCTGAGCATGAATTGACCCAGTCGATGTGAGGATAATTGAAGTCCCCCATGACTACAACCCTGTCTCTCGTTGACACCTCCCTGACGTAGGGTCCTCCCCTCTAGTTTTTAATTGGGGGTTCTGAAATAAATTATTAATCTGTTAGAAGAATTTCTCCATGCTCTCTTCTGAAGTTCATGCTCTCCTTAGTAAGGGTGCATAGGATTGCAGTCTTGACCTCGTGCTGAGGGAGGGATGGCCTATTTATTATTTTATTATTGTTATTCTTATTAAGAACAACATGAAAAACATGAACTTCAAGGCGGGTGTGCACTTTGTTTTATCCTTGAAAGTCAAGAGGAGGAAATGGATTTTGAAAAGCGAATTAATTTTGGGAGAATGAATTTTTAAAAGGAGGAATATGGTAGAAAATCAGTATTTTTGGAAAAACATTTTTGATGGCAAAATTATTTGGAGGGATTGGGGAAAGAATTAATGTGTTGGAGGGAAAGGAGTTGGGGAACAAGTGAAACTTTGGAAGATATCATCCTCCCCCTACTCAGAGGTCTTCACTCCCACCCCCCAATTCAATCCAGTCTCTACCCCCACACCACACCACAACACACACAGCCCTTGCCTCATTTAAGTGTGGAAAAACACCTTAAAATGTGCAAGGGGAGCACAGACAAGTCAAGCAAGAGGCTGTGAAACAAGCTAACAAAAAACACGCACACCCCTCCAGAATTCCTTCTACAACGCAGTCCTGGCTCTTGCTCCTGCTCCCTCCTCTCTGCAGCGCCCAAACTCAATTGCGCGAGAGTCCGGAGCCCTTCTGGCAGGCTGCAAAGAATCGCACCGGGCTTGCCTTCCTTACCAGACGTGTTCCCCTTTGTGCTGGCTGAAGTTTCTCCTTCTCTTAACTGTAAGCAATGGTGGACTTGCCTTGATCTGCCTCTCCCCCCCCCCCTGGGCTCCAAGCCACTTTTTATAGCTGCTCATGCCTCTGATCAGCAAAGCAAGCAGCAGCTCCAGAGTCACATCTGGGAATGGCCACTGCACGAGGCTCTCTTCGGGTAGCTCAGGGGGCCCTCATGCCTTGTCACTTCCTGTTCTTACTCGTCGTCGTGTTCCCACTTGAAGAAGTTCATGTTCTCCCCGATGAGTGAAAACAAGCGACGACAAGGCACGATAGCTCCTGGAGTGGCCTGAAGAGAACCAAAAGGTGAGAGCTGGATTGACATGATTACCTAGCACGGTGCCAGAAAGCAAAAATTACCAAAGGCTATCTTTCCCCCCCCCCCCCCCGAGACCTCACAGATCACGTGGATCACAGGTTGGGAACCCATGCTCTACACTCATACCCCTTTCCTACAAACAGAGCCGTCCCTTGGGTAGGGTAACTGGGTTAGCTGCCCTGGGACCTGCACTTTCATGACCAATATATGGCTATAATAGTGGGGCCCCGCACTGGTTGAGCTGCCCCGGGGCCGTACCCTTCTAGGGTCGGCTCTGCCTACCAATAATAATTCTTAGTATAATTTCAAGTTAACATTGAATTCGAGTCACTCTCAAATACATCTATTTTTTACAGCTATGTCATAACTGGGGTATATTTGCCTCTAGTATCAAATTAGTAAGATGCTTATTCAAAGCATAGGGTTAAGAATGAACGAACGAACGAACGAACGAACGAACGAACGAACGAACGAACGAACGAACGAACTTGGTGTCATGGAATCTAAGCAGCATTAATAAAGCATTTTTACCCAAGGGTATATATACACATCTGGAGTCAAATGCGTACACCTGTGGGTTGGGAGGAAATGAGATTTAATTCAAGAAGTAACCTTCCTTTACTTTTTTTGTCAATACTTTGTGTTGAAAAGAGCAATTTAATTAAGGTTTTGCTTTTAAAGAAAAAAAGTAAAACTGAAAGTTACCTACATCCACTATCATGTGAATGTAAGATACTTCAGTGCTTGCTATTAAAAGAATTCATAATAAACAGCCAATAATCAATTTCAGTCACAATTACATCAGTGAACCAATTGAATTTTTTAAAAACATGATCAATAAGCTATTTCATCCAATTCACTGTGAACAAATAATGAAACACATTCTTAGCTGTACAACCTCTTGTATTCCAGGAGAATGTGTTACCTTCATACCGATGCCGACTTGAAATTTAACTTGAGAAAAAGAAGTTACAACATAAAATCCAGATGGTAGACTGGAGGGTCAGATGGATGCTGAGAACTTTTTTATTCCATAAGGTATTTTAAATTTGTTCTTCTCTTTACGAATTGTTTTGTGCTAGTTTTAGAGCTGCTGTGTTTTTGATCTGTCTTATTTTAAAGTTATCTTTTATTGCTAGCAGAGTCTTATTTTGCTACGTAAGCCTCTTGGAGAGCCCATGCTGAAAATGAGATATAAATACAGTAATCTGAAATAAAATGAACCACACACACACGCTTATGAAATAAAGGTACAGGTGGGCCCCCATATCCGCTGGGGATATGTTCCAGACCCCTCCGTGGATACTTGAAACCGTGGATAAGAGCGAACACCCCCTCCATGGTTTCCTGAGGGCCCCACCCCACCCTGCCTCCCCTGCAGGTAGGCATGCTTGCCCCCCCCAGCTCTTATTTTTCTTTCAGCAAGCTTTGTTTCTTCCTTAAAACAAACAGAGAAGCAGCCTCCATTGCAGGCAAGTAGAACGAGACTAAGTCCTAGAGAGGCTCTGCAAGGTTTCTGTTAACCTTGCAGAGCCTCTCTAGTACGTAGTCTCGTTCTACTTGCCTGTAATAAGCAGCCAGAGGCTGTTTCTCCTGTTTCTTTAAGGAAGAAACGAAGCTTACTGGGAAAAAAAGTAAAAGCCTGGGGGGGGGGGTCCCCACGATCCGTGGATAACTGAAACCGTGGATAGCGAATCAGTGGATATGGGGGCCCACCTGTAATTTGAAATTTAAAAAGTGGTTCTAGCGTCCTGGAGAACGTACAAACTTCCTCCTGTCCTCCCCCTACCACAGCTACCAAAAAGAATCCTTCTGTAAAACCTGCAGACATTCACAGTCTGTAGAGCTGGCTCAGACCCACCAGATTTAGAAACTAACTTCACACTGTTCAAACTTCAGAATCAGTCATCACATTGCAGTTTACCCCCTTTATATAATTTAGGGAGCTCTCCCATATACCAGAAAGGCTCACTGGGGAAACCAAGAGGGAACTGAGGACACCAGTCAGAAAGCAGGTTTTTATTCCCTTATATTCCTCTTCTCTTTCGCTGGCTTTTATGCTAGCCTTCCAGCAAACCTCCAAGGTAGACTTGAAGACTTATTCGGAGTCTTGCAGAGAAGACCCTCATCAACCCATAGTCACCAGCCTATTCACCTGCATATCAATTGTCCTAGGGGATCAGCATCAAGTAATGGGTCCACCGAGCTACTTGTCTTGAAAGAATTGTTATTAGCCATCTAAAGTAGCTACTGGCTAGCTTCCAGATGGCCTTAGGAGTCCAGAAGACTGGGGGGAGCTGCAAAAGGAGGAAGAGCTATCAAGACGTCAGCAATTAAACAGTGGATGTTTAACTGAAGACTCATTTTGCATCTGTGATTAAGGCCTAGTTCTCATTGAGGTGGTAAATCTGTATCTGGGCCGTACTATTTCAAGCTGCAAATGGGGGCTCATATGATTAACTGCTCTTCCATCATCACCACCACCACCACCACCTGACAGACTTGGACCCCCCAAAAAATATTCTTGCACAGCGGGACTTTCCTGCCCTCTTTTCCCCACTGCAGCCCTCGCCCCCAAAGCTGAGATTCAGGGAATCTTCTGGATGCGATGCTGGGGGGACCATAGGAGTGGGCAATCGGTGGAAAACAGAAGAGTCACCTTGCGCAAACTTAAGAGCTTTTCACCTGCAGAAGGGCACCTTTGGATCCAAGTCATAAAAAAGCACATCAGGAAGAAGGGTTCTAGTTTAATCTTCTCCTTAATGTACAATTCCTATGTGAAAGGATATTTTTTTCATGAGGGAAGTATAATTATGCAAGCTCTCGCCTGCAGTCTGACGTGGCATTATCTAAACACAGGTTTCCCACCTCAGTAAAAACTAGGCCAAGAACAACACGGGTGTATTCAAAACAGTAGCAAAAATCTCACTTAGACAGCAAATGCTCAGAAGTACTACTAAACCTTATGCTATAATTGGGGTGGGGGGATGAGGACATAGCTTAGTGGAAGAGCATCTGCTTTGCATACAAAAGGTTCCAGGTTCAATCCTCAGTATTTCCAAGCAGAGAACAGAAAAATGCCCATCTGAAACCCTGAAGAGCAACTGCCAGTTTGTGTTGACAATAGTGACCTAGATAGACCAGGTCAAGATAAGGCTGCAGTTTCCTATAGTTCCATTTTGAGGTCTTCAATGACAAAACGGTGGTCAATGCCTTAAGCTGAGATGCAGCAAGAAAGGGATAGTAAGCAAATTTTGGAATGGATTGAAGTCACACGGTGAAGATTGTGATGCTTATTGCTGCATTTCCATCGTGATAATTCCTCTTGCTTTTTTAGGCCACGACTGCACAAAGAATTTTCTCCTCTTTTAAAAACATGATTCAATGCCAGTATTAAGAATCTGTTAACACACTACAAATGGCCCGTTTTGTATGCTGGCTGTTGTGCCAAAACCTGTGGCTGTTTGAAAAAGGAAAAACTATCTCACTTTCCAATTTTCTGTACAACAAAGTTTAGACTCACACACAGCCAGCAAACAATGAACATGACTACTGACTTTGGGGTAGAGAAGACTGACTTTTACCTGTTTCACCTATATGAGCTGGGAGCCTTGGAAACCAGCCAAGGGAGCCATGGAATCCTCTTGGAAAACAGTGCAATGCCAATTGGCAGGCATCAACATAATGTAATGGGAGCTGCGGCCAATGGTCTCCAATGGTCAAGGGAGTCGCAGGTCGAAAAAATTTGGGACACACTGTTGTATTTATTTATTTTTCACATTTTTATACCGCCCTTCCTCCAAGGAGCTCAGAGTGGTGTACATATTTCCTCCCCTCCTTTTTGTCCTCACAACAACCCTGTGAGGTAGGTGGGGCTGAGAGATAGTGACTGGCCCAAGGTCACCCAGGAAGCTTCGTGGCTGAGCGGGGATTTGAACCTGGATCTTCCAGGTCTAAGTCTGACTCCCAAACCACTACACCATCCTTATAGACTATTCCATTTTGATCTGCTTGTATTTATTTAAAACTAGATCATCTCCCTAACATAAATGTCAACTATTTTGAGAATGTGCATGTGGTCCAGCATGTGCATGTGGTCTAGTCCAGCAACCGGGAGAGGGGGGAGAGAAAGAAAGAGAGGCATACCAAGAATATCAAAATGCAGTTGGTGGCTCTGTATCCTAATTGCATGAATGCTAATAAGTCTCTAAGGATGCCTCATCTGTTCAAGTTCAAAAGTACATCTATCTCCATCACAAAGCTCAGAAATAAATGTATGTTGGGCACTGTCAACACCAGCCCTTGTACCTGGTGAAGTTACTCAGCTGCTCAGCACAATCCCTATCCAAATCAAATCTACCCTGCTATCCACTGTTCCTTCACTCCCCAAACTCTGGAAAGCTGGGAAAGTAGATTCCCAGAACTGACAGAAGAGACAACAGTCACCAGGAGGTGGGGTTGGGGGGGGGGGGGAAGATGGTGGACACAACAGGTCACTTGTCCTGGATTGTGGACCACAGCAGATCTCCCACCCAGGACGCCACAAAATTGTTGAGCCAGTCCAGTTGTGCCTTTCACTCCTTCCTCCAAAAACAAGAAGAAAAAAATCACTCTCTGAAGAATAAGGGAAAAAAACCAAAATCTTAGAGACAACTACCGTATTTTTCGCTCCATAAGACGCACTTTTTTCCTCCCAAAAATAGGGGGGAAATAAGCGTGCGTCTTATGGAGCGAATGTTATGGGGGGGGGATTTTTTTTTTACTTACCTGGGCTTGCGGGGTCTTCAGGGAGGCCTGCGCAACCCTCTGCAGGCCTCTGCAGGTCTCCAGATCGGAGATAAAGGCTATTTTCGGCCATTTCCGGTTTTCGGAAAATGGCCGAAAATAGCCTTATCTCCGATCGGAGAGGCCTGCAGAGGGTTGCGCAGGCCTCTGCAGGCCTCTCCGATCGGAGATAAGGCTATTTTCGGCCATTTTCCGAAAACCGGAAATGGCCGAAAATAGCCTTTATCTCCGATCTGAAGATCGGAGAGGACTGCAGAGGGTTGCGCAGGCCTCTGCAGGTCTCCAGATCGGAGATAAAGGCTATTTTCGGCCATTTCCGGTTTTCGGAAAATGGCCGAAAATAGCCTTTATCTCTGATCTGGAGGCCTGCAGAGGGTCGTGCAGGCCTCCCGGAATCCCCCGCAAATGTGAGTAACTTTCCAAATACTTATAATGGTGATGCTTGTTAGTGACTTGTTCATTTTTTAAATAAAAAAATCATGTTAGTGCAAATGGAGTGCAAATGGAAGCTGAGAGTGCAAATGGAAGCTTGTGAAAGACATATCCATGAGGAATTCACAGGTTTTAACACTGTATTGGAGCAGGATGGTTTGCCAGAAATTGCCTGTTTCAGGGTGATGATGCAAAGCTAGACATCTGCTAAATTAAAATCTACCTAACATTTTTGCATTTCAGTCAAATGCATTAGAAAAAAGTAAAATCTTTTTGGCTGTCAAAACAATCTGTCTCTATTTTTTTTCCTTTTTCATAGTGGGTTATTTAATGAAAGCAGCATGTGGCTGCACTCTCCCTAAGGAATCAGGCTCACAAGGATCAAGTGCTCAGAGATCCAGCTTTTTTCCCAAGTAGCATTTGTGGCAGAGAGTAACTTTCCCAGTAAGGTGTGGCACAAATTGCAACCCCTTCTGGACAGGGATAGATTGGCCAGTAGATCACATCATCACCCCAGGTTCACTCCAATGCTCATGATGCTTGTTATATTTTAAGTACTGTATGTAGCTATGGCTCTTGTATGCAGCCCTGTCGCTAATCGTCTAGTATGGTGTGCTTTGAACCTGTTTTGGGTTGTGACAGCCTATAGAATTCCTTGCTTCATGCCTGTTTAGATGTTTCTTTTTGTTGTGTTTTCTCATGATTGTCTATGCACCTATGTAATTGTATTGATTTGCAGTGACAGTACAGTATATTGCTTTCTGATCACTTTCGCTCTGTACATTCAGAGCATTTTGCTGCTCTCAGAATACCCTAAGAACTGGGATACAGAGAAAAGGGGAGAACTGAGGGAAGGGATAACAGAAAGGACCATTATGGTACTGAACACTGTGAAATATTTATTTACAAAGTTTTTACCCTGCCTTTCTCTCCGAAAGGACCCAATAAAGGGAGCAAAAAGTGGGTATATGATGGGGGTGCAGGGGAGAGGAAAGAGAAAAAAGCAAATATTTTTTCCCCTATTTTTAGCTCCATAAAACAAATGCGTCCTATGGTCCGCTGCGTCTTATGGAGCGAAAAATACGGTAGGTTGTCTAGATGACAACGATAATGTTTTATTATATGGGGAGCTTCACTTGAAGATGATCTAGAAGATGTAGCTAGTGGAGAGTGCAGCAGCTTGCTTATTAACGGGAACTGGTTTCTAGGAACCCATTAGGCCCGAGTTGGCCAGTCTGCTACTGGGCTGGTTTCAAGATGTTGGTTAGGACCTTTAAATATCCTAAGCAACCTGGGCACAGTATATCTGCAGAAGTCTCTCTACTCATATGATCTTCCCCTTCTTTGCGTTCTGCCATACACGCCTAGCTCAGCATTCCTTCTCTGTGTGAAACAGCATCTAGTGGAGCTCGAGGCATTGTCTGTCGTGGCTCCACAGCCTTGTGACTAGTTTCTCAGGAAGGACCACCAGGCTGCCTTGTTATTAGCATTTAGATGCAAAACAGAAAACTTTTAAATTTTCTTGTTCCTTTTTAAATTATTCTATTTTTTTATTGATGTTGTTTTATTGCCTGAGTTTTAAAATTTTATTGACTACTTGCTTTTATAAGACAAGGGCCATTAATAAATTTAAATAATCTCTTTAGCCTATTTCTATAGATCCCATTGATGTTACTTTAATTTGTTTTCCCCACATGCACAGTACCTTGGAACATTTTAACAAATCATTACCAAGCTCCAAGCAGAATGCGATGAAATCACTTCAGAAGAGCAAAGCGTAACAGAAGAGCAACAGTCAATACATTTTCAGATTGCTTTCCAAAGGTTTCCCTCAATGTTTTGCTCATGTGAATGATCTCATAACTAAAGGCAGTGGTTGCTCTTCCTTAGTCTTCCTCTCTACCAAGTTCAGAAACCAGCAGTAGTGACGTCTGTTGAGAACAGTTCCTTACATAAAAACACAAAGCCAGGCAAAGTGACAAAACTTAAGAAGAAAAACAAAGACTTCTTTCTAGCCCAGACAGGGTCAATTCTGTCAATTCTTCCTTCACAGCAGTGGCAAGAAGCAATGCTTCCCCTGGGGCACTCCTCTTTTGTGCTCCCAGGGTCCCCTTCACACTCAAACAAAGGGGAAGCCGTTAACCCCTTGCGTGCTGACTATTCTATGGCAACATCACTCCCTCAACATTTCAGTCCGCACAGTGGCTGCTGCGGTTGCTGCTGCTGTAAGTTTGGTTCATAAAGAACGAGAATGGAGAAGTCAACATTCTTTCACATCTCCTTACTCCACTAGATTCACCACGAACAAATAGCAATAAAGATCCAGCTATGATAAAGTTGAGGCTCTCAGTTGATATCTTTTCACAGTGTCTGCGAGATACAAGGGCACACAATCTGCAACCAAAGCAAAGAGGCAACAACACAAGGTTTGCATCTCCATTTCAAGGCTTGAATGTGCTTTTATCATAGGAAGGCAGGCTTTTATTCAGTATGGCAATAAAAGCACCAACCAAATAACTGACACTGCAAACCCAAACACACCTACTAGGTGAATTGAACACAGTGGGATTACTTATGAGAAAATATGCATAAGCTTGTGACTGACTGGTACAGTACAAAATAAGAGATCTGTGCAGCACAGAAAGGGATCCTTTAGCCCCCCCCCCGGTACCTGCTTAACATTTAGCCCCCCCCCCAGGTACCTGCTTAACATTTGTGCTGCACTTTGAGCGTACAAAGTGGTTTATTATGTATATTAGCTTGATGCAGTCCTTACAACAAGTCAATTGCAGGTGAGGAGCTGGAGTTGAGAAGGAGTGGCTTTCGTAAGGCCACCTAGCGTATTCATGGCAGAAGTGAGATTTGAACCAGTGAAGTCCTGATTCGCAGCTCAGTTTTTTAGCCACTATGCTACACCAGTTAAAAGAGAAAGTGAAGAAAACAAATAGTGTAACACTTATGCACCAGCATTCAGCTCATTAGGCAAGCATAGAACATACATTTTAAAAACTGGGGATATTAAAAAGATTAAGGAACATGCCTGACATTGAAACTGGCACACTGTGGTAGAATGTGACTGCTTGGACTTGGCCGGGTAGTCTGCTCATCTTCAGGTTATCTTCAACAACAGTACTGTTGTCCCTTGGAATGTAGTACAAAGAGTTTGGCCTTAATGGGAGACCTTTCATAACATCTTTGAAAAAAAAACCCGACAAAAACTGTGTGAGAACATTCAAAAGTTCTACACCATAAGTCAGGGGTTCTCAACCGTCCCCGAGCAGCGTACCACTGCCGCTGCCAGGGACCTCCCCATGTACCACCGGAAGTAACTGGTGATTACATCACCAGTTATTTCCAGGTTGGAGCCCCCAAAGGAACTGTAGAAAGGCCGGTAAGAGGCTCAGGGTGGGCAGGAGGGCTTTTTCGAGTACGCAAAACCTGTGTGCTTCAGCTCTGGCCACCAAGCATCTTGCCGGCCTTTTCAGAGCTCCGTCGGGGTCTCCAGGATGCGAGGTGGTTCCGCGGGTGTTGCATGTACCATCAACACCCACCTCACGTACCACCAGTTGAGAACCCCTGCCATAAGTCACACATTATTAGTACTGGTGCCAGGTTTCTGCAGGCCCTGGGCAAAGATATGCAGTGGGGTCCCCACACATCCCCTGATAATGCACCAGTTGCTACCATCACCACCACCAGTACTGAGGGTTCAGGCATTGGACTGGCCAGAGCAGCCCTCTGCTTCACATGGGTCCTTGGCCAGTGCCAATATTCATACAAAATTAAAACAAATAGTTGTAAGACACAATCTTAACCATGTTTGCATTCATGACAATCATTATGTATGGTAGGTCCCCATTTTACAGATGGGTTATTTGTTGAGTTACTTGCTCAAGGTCACACACAAAGAAATGGCAGAGATGCAACTTGAACAGTCCTCCCAGAGCCATTTCCATCTAACCTCTATCCATACTCTCATATCAACAGATCCACGTAGCTTATCTTTTTGTCCGACAAAGATGATTTACGAATCTTCTGCCTTCAATCATGACAGTTTGAAACTAAAGTGTAACATTCTGCAATCTTCTACGCAAATGTTTCTTCTACATAGGCCCGCAAATTTGTTGTTATAGCTATATAACAACAGAAGATGATCATGCCTTATGGATTAATATGGATGCTTCAGAAGACTGAGTTTCCACATGAGGGTTGCTTGAGGGTTCCCTGTGTGCGACGGTTGTTCTGTGCAGCAAGGGGTTCATGTGGCTGCTGCTCTACGCAGCAAGTCCGCTACAATTACAGCCTCCTGCAACAGTTTGTCTCCATGCTGTTGCAAGCTGCTACCAGGAATGTTTGGCGACAGCAACTCCCATACTGTGGAAGCCAGTTCACATGACAGCCACATTGTGAAGAGTGTTCCTTAAGTATTTCCTGTGTAGGAAAAAAAAATAATTTTTGCTAGAGAAGCAAAAACCACACCAGTAAAACATCACGACAAGGTCTCCAACTTAAATGTGATGGCCCAAACAGCAGGCTGCATCCAAGCACAACCAAACAACAGATCTTTATTGGCACAGCCCTGTGTCAATCTGGGTCTTAAATAGCAGTGTAATTCTACATTCAGTTTCCATTATGCTAGCAGACATTGCAAAGAATACAGGACAGGCATCTACTTGCCTAGACTGGCAAAAACAACTATGCTGCTAGGTCCAGGACAATGACTGGTTGAAGTTCATCACATTTGATCAGTGAAATCTGTCAGCCACCAAAGCAACAGCCTCATTGTCAACTGTACTAAATTTTGCTGCAGGGTCCAGTATGATCACAATGGGCATCTTTCGTCAATCTAAGATCATGAGCAGATCATTAATCACTCCAGGAAACTGCTATTCCACAAAAAGGATTTGGATTCTAAACGCCTCTGCAGCTGTACCCCAACTTTGTTTCACTTATCCCATCAGAAGGGGAGCACCAAAAACAACAAGCATTATTCTGTCATGAGGTGGTTACTGAGAATGGCATAGGAAAATCTGACTGGCTGTTTCTGCCTCTTTAAAGAAGTCCTATCTTTGTTGTCCCTGTTTTTGCTTTCTCTTACCGTTGACAGGCTGCTTATCCCTACCTCCCCACCATTACTGGTAAAAGAGGAACATCCAGATACCTTGCTCACTGAGATGTCTACAACTTACATACTGGAAACATCATTCAAGTTCCTAGACTGTGTCTTCTATACATATGTTAAATCTGTTTTCTTTGTAAACCCAGGGACTGTCAGTCCTTTCTGGATACATGCACACACCTTTCCCAATCTACTATGGCTTCAGTAAATTTACGTGAAACAAATAGTAACCATTTACATTTACACTTTGTTTCATCCAAAGGTAGCAGACACAATTCAAATTCCTTAATTTTTTTTTGGGGGGGGGGGGAATATTGAGGATAAGGTAGAGGTTCCTCCTCAGACAACAAAAATAGAGAAGATGCCATTACAGACCCAAAATATTTGTCCTATTTTATATTTTAAATATGTGTCCTCTGTACACTGTTGATATTCTAGATGCAATAGGTAAAGGAAAAAGGTATCCCCTGCTCAAAAGCCAGTCGTGTCCAACTCTAGGGTGCGGTGCTCATCTCCATTTCTAAGGCCGAAGAGCCAGCGCTGTCCGAAGACACTTCCATGGTCATGTGGCCGGCATGACTAATGGAATGCTGTTACCTTCCCGCCACAGCGGTACCCATTTATCTACTTGCAATTTCTTGCTTTCGAACTGCTAGGTTGGCAGGAGCTGGGACAGGAGATGGAAGCTCACTCCGTCACGCAGCACTTGGGTCTCGAACTGCAGTCCTTCCGACCTTCAGGTCTACAGTTCAGCGTCACTAAGCCACTGCAGCCCCGATGCAATAACTAGATGCAATAACTGGATACAAATCTTGATGTATGACTTTTGAGAGTAGGCACAGAGCAGCTTACATGTCAAACAACCGACCCTCCTCTGGGTGTGCAATAAAAGTTGATCGCCAATTAAAACTGGAGAACTAATGTGCCATTTGTACCATGTAAATTTATATTTAGATTCATTCACGATGCAACAGAGTGGTCCCTGGCCCTCTTTCCCCAACTCACAGAAGGAAGTAATCTAGAAAATATTGCTGAATATTGTTCAGAACAATTTAAAGTACAAGCATTGCAAAGTCTGGAAAACAAAAAGTAATAAAGAATAATAAATCCTACTAATAGCCCCAATCCAGCACAGAGTAGAGCTCTAATTAAGAAGGGGGTTAAAATGTTGCATGTGAATAATGCTACTGTAAAATAATTGCCTGATTATATGGTAATAAGAGATTACCTACAAGAGATTAAGTATCATTCTATAAAGACCTTGTACTATCCCATATGAGTTCATTCACGCAGGGATGATAATATCCAGGTTCAAATCCCCGCTCAGCCACGAAGCTTCCTGGGTGACCTTGGGCCAGTCACTATCTCTCAGCCCCACCTACCTCACAGGGTTGTTGTGAGGACAAAAAGGAGGGGAGGAAATATGTACACCACTCTGAGCTCCTTGGAGGAAGGGTGGTATAAAAATGTGAAAAATAAATAAAATAAAATATCAGGAGCAAACTTTTCCACTTTGGAGACTCACTAACTGAACATGTAGAACACATGCTAGAGTGAACCCATACCGAGGCTTAATTCTCTCACAAAACAGGGGATGAGGAGAGAATCCCATTTCTGGGTGTTACCACATCAGACTACTGGTGTAAGGCTTACCTGACTGAACTCACTCTCACTCTCACTCTCACACACAATGTGCAAATAGAAAACTTGATTACAGGAAGTTTCTAGCCTAGATCCTTCCCTGACTGTCAAAATAGATAATAAATCCCTGTACTTAGAAAACTGACAGCTTTTTATGGAGAAGAATTCAGACTTGTGAGCCCAGAAACAGGTTTACCATCTCGTATGCTATTTGTGAGAACTAGGCCTCAGTTTCACAATACAATACTTAGTACTTACACCCAACTTGGCTTCCCTTAACTAGGGCTGGGAAATAGCCAGTTTGTTACTTGACCCATCAATTTCTTGCTACAATTTGACCATGGTTAAATATTGACAAACGTTTCAGCAGGCCAGGGATTGATGCGTTTGATGTGGACACCTAAACACATTTATTCAGAATAAAGACCCAGAACATTTTTTTTTCATGTTTGGGAGAGAGCTAGGGATTGTTTTGACACCCCCACAAACACCTTTTTTTCTGAACTGTAATGGCCTATGGCAAATACAGTAAAAGCAACTTGACACTTTTTTTTGCAAAAGTAATTAATCATCAGTACAGACCTTCCCCTATCTTGCCTCTTCTCTAATTAAGCTCTAAATGGACACCCTACTTTACTGATAAAAAAAAAAGAATGATAATAGCTGCAGGAAACACCAAGATGAGAAATTCCGGACTTTACTTTAAACATGGGAAAGTGTACTACACTAACCATTTAGCAACTGACAAAAGGCTATTTTGTATACATCAGAAAATCTGTTTCATTGAGAAGCTAAGACAACAAACTGCTCCATCAGGCTTGGCAGCTACTACTGAATCCTAAATTCCAACTTCAGTCACCAAACTTATACGGAAACTAAGTGATAGATCAGTTAAACTGGTAATTTTTTGTCAAATAAAAAATATACATTCAATGGCAACAGTGTACAGTACAGAGATGGGTATAATTCTCCCAATGTAAAACAGGTTGTCATTTTATGAGAAGCCTCCCCAAACTCTACTGTTTATAATTTAGTAAGCATTTCACAGCGCAATCCGACTTAACTTTTGTGCCGGTGTAACCAGCAGCGCAGCGAGAACAGGAGGCCCCAGAACGGAAAAGGGATTCAAATCCCCTTTGAATTCCTCTTTTGGAGGGGATTTGAATTCCTTTTCCATTCTGGGGCCTCCCATTCTCGCTGCGCCGCTGGTTACACCGGCAGAAAAGTTAAGTCGGATTGCGCTGTCAGTTACATTCAAGGAACTCAGTAATGTCGTGCTGGACATTAATTAATACAGAAATACTGGGGGGGGGGCGCGTATCCACAGATCCAGTATCCGTAGTTTGCAGGGGGGGGGTGCACCTATTACCTTAGTTAGGCTTCCAGCGCTGTGGCACCAAGCAAGCACGTCTTTTTCTTTACAAAAATGCTATAAGTCAGCATGTTTATATGCATGCTGGCTTATAGCATAGAATAGGCAAGCAGCCTGCATACTAGAGAGGCTCCCAAAAGTTAAACAGGAAGCTGCTTGTCTGCTCTGTGCTATAAGACAGCATGCTTATATGCTGGCTTATAGCGTTTTTGTACAGAAAGAGATGCACTTGTTTGGTGCCAGCGCTGGAAGCCTAACTAAGGTAATGGGTGCGGGGGGCCCATGTAAGGGATAGTGGGGGGGCACGAGGGATCCCTATCCGCGGATTATCGGTATTTGTGGGGGGCCAGGATTCTATCCCCCAGGGATATGGGGGTAATACTGTAATACAATTTCTCACATTTATCATGTTCCTATTTTTAAAAAGCTACAAATATGAGTGAAATACAATACTAGGCTCAAGTAACACCTTCTTAAGCTGGTTAGCTGTGGTGAGATAATCAGGTATGTTTTCCTGCTTCCTTATCAGATAAGCAAACAGGCTCTTCTAGGATACGAAGGTTCACATTTGCTCTTTTCATCAGTGTTTGTGTAAACATAAGGGTTGCAATCCTGAAGCCAGTTGACATATGTTCATTTCCAGTGATTTGAGGTATGGGACTGCACACAAATCACACAAAACGAAGAACAGCAATATCTGACAAAAGAAAGCTGTATGAGGAAATTAGTTTGAAGTATAGCTATTTCTAATATTTAGGTACATACAAAATTGTTGAAAGGAACAGATGCAAACATTCCCACCTCTCCTTTTAAGTTCTCTTTTCACCTTGCCTTAATGTTAAAGTTTCTTAATTTTTTTTTACAGTGCAATTCTATGCATGTCTACTTGCACTAAGTTCAATGGAACTTACTCCTTGGTAAGTATATATAGGGTTGCAGCCTTAAACGTTGAAAGATCCCTTAAACTCAAAACATGTACTACTGGTACATCATGGGATACTCAAATCGGCACCCCTGATTTCTTACAAATAACTTGCCTTCTCACATGGAAAAAAAGGGATTGTGAACTGAGCAGAGCAAAAAAGTGAAGTTGTCCTATGTGAACTTGCTCTGTCTTTCCAGTGACTAACAGCCCAATCCTGTGTAACTTGCACCGGTGCAACAGTAAATCCACCGGTATAAGTGCACTTATGCCAGTGTAACTTGCCGTAAGCTGACAGATGCAGGATGGACACCGGCGTAACTCCCCTCGGCCACCACGTGTGTGCAGTTAGGACACAGGACGGACGCAAGCGCAACTCTGCCGGCGCAGGGGGCACTTACACCGGTGGATCTACTGTTACACTGTGCAAGAGTTACACAGGATTAGGCTGTAAGAAACCTTTAAAATCTCTTTCTTGTATCCCTATATTCAAAACAAGCATGAATATTTACTAGTACAACTGACATGTATTCAGGAACACTGACTAACCCCCATACACCAATAATCATGCACCTAAATGTTGGGGGGGGGGGGTTTGTTGTGTGTGGTTGTTTTTTTTTAAACTTGACCGGTTCAATCAGTTGATGGAATTTGCCAATATTTGATTGCCAATATACTCTTATTTGATGTGATTTCTCTTCCGCAAGCACACATTGAGTTTGCCAAATAAAGTTCATAGTCTTATACTGGGGGAAAAAATGGATCATACTGTAGACATGCTCACAGGAGAATTAAGATAAGCCTAGTTGTTTCAGCAAGAATCTAATTTGTTTTGCTCAAAGTTAACAGAGCCTATAAAGCTCAACATGTCCTGGATATTTATTTGCAACATTCCAAAGAACAGTTTACATAGGAATTTTTTTCTGGCAAACACTAGAATCCATCAATTCCCTTCCTTGTCCTCTCCACTGTGAAATAGGAATTTTTCTCTAGTTCTTGGAAACAGCGTATATATTCTGCCTCCTCTGATCCTACCCCACAAGACATCATGTATCCCAAATGGATCTATATACACTCACCATACAAGTAGTAGTAAGCAAGCCCAGAGGCGTCGTCTGATATGGGGCGGTGGTGCGGTGGGCCCCAGGGCGGAGGGCTCAGGGGGTGGGGCGGGGCTCCCCCCGGTTTTTTTCCTTTTTTCCGTTTTTTAAACTATTTCCGTGTTTTTTTAAGTCTTAACGGGTTTTTAAAGTCTTAATGTATGCTTTCGCCCACTTATCTTGAGTGTGTGTATGTATCTTATCCAGCGACAATCTTCTTCCACCTCCCGGGCGCTTCTTCTCCCTTCGCCCGGGGCTCGCGCGAGCTCCTTAAAGGTGCAGAAGGTCACTGGAACAGCTTCATTGTACGAAGCTGTTCCAGTGACCTTCTGCGCCTTTAAGGAGCTCACGCGAGCCCTGGGCGAAGGGAGAAGAAGCGCCCGGGAGGTGGAAGAAGATCGTCGCTGGATAAGATACATACACACACTCAAGATAAGTGGGCGAAACCATACATTAAGACTTTAAAAACCCATTAAGACTTAAAAAAACACGGAAATAGTTTAAAAAAATGAAAAAACGGAAAAAAAACGTGGGAAAAAATAAGGGGGGCGCCGGGCGGGGGGGTGGCGAGCCCCCACCCCCCTTCTGGCGACGCCTCTGAGCAAGCCTGTACTGTTACCTAATTTTTCCAAGTAGCAACAGAGCAGGCTAAAATATGCATTTGTTGCACTAGAGATCCAAATGCTTTTACATCATTTGTAACAGGGAAAAGCAGCAGCGTCATAGCGTTACTTAAGGAAGCAGAGGTACGAGAGAGAGAGGCTTGGCTCAAGAAAAGGGGAACCATAAGGAAGCAAATGTCTTGTCCTGTTCAAGACTATTAAGAGGAAGTAGGCAGTTCTCTCTGGCGACAATTCATGATACAGATTTTATTCACATAGCACAGTTGTACATAAAGGGAGATCTTGAAAGATCCAGGTCTCGCAGTAAACACAAGCAACACACTGAAAAAGTATATTAGATGCTTCTCTCCAACACACACCTGAACCAGGTTTTTCCTTTTTTTCAACTTTTCTTTTTTCCAACAGCTTTAAGGAAGTCCGTCATGGATGCCTGTTTCCCACTTACAGCATCAAAGGAAAGAAGCTAGTTTCTGCTACTTCAGCATTTCTCAAACTGGTGGGTCATAACCCACCAGGAGAACAGGATGCTTCCTTTGCCCCTTAAGGGGCGGGGAAAGCATGCTGCCAGCAGCGGCGATCCCAGGAATCGCCACCACCAGGGGAGACGTACTTACTACTTCCCTGCACCCTCTGGAGGCTCTGGTAAGTACGAAACCCCCTTTTCTTGCATTTTTCCCCTGGCGGCGGCGATCCCTGGAATCACCGCTGCTCCCACCCCCACAAGCACTCAAAATTCTCCCCGTGAGAAACACTGTGCTACTCTAAGCACAAAAATCCAGCAATAATGTCAATGCTTTAAGAATGTATTTAATTAAAAGAAATTAAAGAATTTCTCAAGTGCAATGCAACAGATACGGAACACACATCACTAGTTCCAACATAAACAGTAAGTAAATCATGCCACAACAACTCAGCCCTATGCTATGAGATATATACAAGAATAAGTTTTCCCATGTTAAATAAGCTTCACAGCAAGGAGACAAAACTAGGTCACATAAGTGAGTTCATTCATGATCAAACTCCTTGACCATTACAAAACACTGTAACACCATTTATTCATAAAGCAACTATTGCCGCAAGCAAACACAAAACAGTTGGCCCTCGCTATCCGCGAGGATCTGTTCCTGTCCCCCCACGGATTGCAAGGATCGCGTATACTGGAGTCCACTTTAAAACGCTGTGAAAAAAAGAAAAGAAAAACAGAGAAAAAGCAGGGTTTACCTTTTAGTGTTAAACTGCTGCGTATTCTTGCTGTAAAAAGGCTGAAATCGGGCTCCGGAAGCCTCTTCCAGGTTGCACAACTCCCTATCCTAAGATCGTGTTCTTTGCAAAGCATTCCGGGGTAACCAGGGGAGGGGGGAGTCATGCAACCCAGCTTCCAGAGCACGATTTCAGCATGTTTAAAGCAAGAACACACAGCGGTTTAACAATAAAAGGTTAAAAAAAACCACCCGCTTTTTCTCTGGTTTTTTTGTTTTTTTTAGTGTTTTAAAGTAGACCTCGTGGATCCAGGATCTGCAGTAAGTCAAATCCGCAGAAAAGTAGGGTCCACTGTATTCAGACAAGCTAGTGTAGCTTAATGGTCAGAAGACTGAACAGGAGACCCTCATTCATGGACTGCCATGAACACACAAGGTGGCCTTAGGCAAGCCATTACCTTTCAGCCTTAGCTCCCCATCTTTAATATGGGGATAATATTAATCTGTTTTACAGGGTTATCATCACTGAAATAATTATGTGATTTACGCATGTTAAGCTGCTATACAAATGCTAAATATTTTTGCTATCTGCACTGGCTAATATTTGCACACGTCTGCTCCAACAAGTGGTCTACTCATATTAATACAGTAGTGCAACATCAGAATTCTTGAGAAGATTAAAGCAATCACTTCCATACGCAAGTGTAAAAACAGGATATGACTTTTCATGGAAGTAGTTGCTGCAATCTTCCATGACTATCTCCTCTCAACATTACACAGCTCATGTGAATAAGCTACTAACACACACAGTTATTTGCACATATCAGCCAGCTCAGGCAACATATGAATTGCTTTTCAATCAGTATTTGATTTGATGAGACTGCCTGGACAAGGCATGCTGAACATCAAATTCCACTGAAACCAGTAGGTTCTCAAGCAGTCAACTGCGCACAATGGGGATTAAAAATTGTAGATAGCTATGTTGGTCCACTAGTAAAAAAAAAAAAATCCAAAAAGACCCTTTTTTAAGACCAACCAAAATGACACAAAGTGAGCAGCAGCAAGCTTTAAAGTTCTACAGAATGCTTCATCAGGTTGGATGGCAAAGCAAAAGAAAAAAAGGTGGGGGGAGAGGCAAGACTCCTCTCATGATGAGCATGATGGTAGAACTCCAAAGTCTGCAGTTTACAGGACTTAAGGACACAACTTTCTCTAAATGGGTCTTGTGCCTTTTAACGTCTCTCACAGTGCAATCCTACCCAACTCCCCACTGGTGCAGCAGTGGTGGAGGGAGAACAGGAGGCTTTAGGAAGGAAAGGGGATTTAAATCCCCTTTCCCTCCCAAAGCCTCCCGTTCTGCCCTCCACCACTGCTGCACCAGTGGAGGAGCTGGGTAGGATTGCGCTGTTAGTCTTACTACCCAACAGGACCAAGTTCTAGAACGGTTCTTCTACATCAAGAGTGTGATTTGAGAAAAAAGTTCCATATATTTTAAATAAATCATAATCCACTTGACTATTATGTAGCAATATTTCTGTGGATAGTAAATTCAACCATAACCTTTAGAAAGAAATCAAAGGAAGTGCTATTTCAAAAGTAAAAATGTTTTTAAAGCACTATATTCTAATTACGTATACTCTGCTGAGGTATAATTCAAATCAGAGCAGTTGTTTACTACACTACATTGTAGCAGTAGCACACAATCCACCAGCACTGTTTCAAATCCATTGAAGCCAAGCTGTGCTGCTTCTCTATATTGTACCATAAGTCCCACTACAGGGCCCCGCACACCAAGTCAGACATCTGAGCCCTGAACGTGACCCCCAATACCATCAGCACACAAGAGGAAGGGACTTCCCTTTGCCAGTATCACACTGTATGTGTATTTCCACACAAAGACTGTGCACTTGGAAGAAGTCACTGTTTAACCTCACCGCAGCCATGAACTCATAAGACGGTGTTGAACAAAACAAGCCAGCGTGCATCAGCACCTCAACACCTGCAATATGGGGATATTAACAGTACAGTAAATGTCTTCTTTATTTATGGATTGTTAAGAATACATGTGAAATGATCTGAGCTTTCAGAAAGCACCACATAAATCCCAAACATTGTTTGCAAATTAAGATGTCAAAAGCTAGAAGATGTCCACACATTCTTCAATTGGGGCCTGACCTAACAATTGATATTGCAGTAAGATGAACTGCAACACAATCTGGCAAAACCTGCTACCATTATATTGATGACAGGGATTAGTGCCATAAGTGACAAAAGTCAGAGTACATACAACAGTTCTCAATCTAAAAGCCCCATTTACCAATTAAAAATCTTCTCCCACTTAATAAGCTAATTTTCATGTTGTAACGGTGACATTAGCACAATTGAGACTGAGTTGTAACACGTCAACGATTAGGATGTGGTGCATCAACAGACATGGCCAAGTGATGGCCGAAAACATGACATCATACCAGTGTTTCCCAAACTTTTTCGACCTGCGGCTCCCTTGACCATTGGCGACCATTGGCCGCAGCTCTCCATTACATTATGTTGATGCCTGCCAATTGGCACTATATTGTCTTCCAAGATGATTCCATGGCACTCCACAGGTCCCCTGGGAGCCACGCTTCCCAGTTTGGGAACCACTGCATTATACGGTTATCACACTCAAAATAATTGTTTAACATTAGTTGCCAAAGATTTGTTGCAGCAAAAATTTTCTTTCCCCCACAACTTTTCAGAGTTCCTGCCTAGGCTGAATATGCCTAAGTGAGTGTGACTGAGTGCTGATTGACAGCTATCAATTTAGTCAATTGAACCTTAAAGTGGCCATCATCCAGCACAAAATATGGATGACAGACCACTGATTGTGAGAAAAAGATACTTTTCATTTCAGGCTCAAGATGAAACTGTGTGTGTATTATTAAAAGTAATTTTGTTAATATATACATCACACCATATTATAATTAGGATTTCTCAATTACACTGTTGTCTAAAACCAGAAGATTTCCTCCTTCCCTAAGAGAGAACTACACGGGACCAGCTTGACTGCACAAGCAATCCAAGAGGCAATATTTCTAAGGGAGCCATTGAAGCAGCACGTGGTCCAAGAGGTATAAGACACCTTGCAATGTTGAAGAATATCCTAAAGCATTGTTTCTCAGGTCACTACGATCATGCAGATAGGAGCTACTTAGGGAAGCAAAATGTCTGCAATCAACTCCACAACTAATATGCAAAAAAGCTACTGCTAAATCTTTAAGAACTACCACCATTATACAGACACTGTATACTTTTTTTTGCCAAACTAGACCTAATGTCTATACAGTATATACAAACGGGAACAAAATCCATGAAATCTAATAACTTTTCAATATGCTTTGCTACTATCTTTATTTGTATTTTCTGAACTCTATATTGACCATAATATTTGACGTCACCAAGCAGGTCAAGACTTCCACACTTTCATGGAAGTAAGTTCAATTAGTGGGTTTCCATGTTACTTATGACAAGGATAAGGAAAATTCACAATTACTTTGTGGAGAATATTTCCAGTTTACAGCATTTGTTGCATAATCCAATACAGGGGCAGTCCAAGGGCGAGGCAAATGTTGTGGCTCACATCAAGCTGTGGAAAGCAGCAAAAAGACTCAAGGTGCTTTTCACCCTGAATCTGCTACCATCTCCCTAAAGCTGCCACAGACGGAGCCGCTTGAATTTGTTCCCGCTCAGTAAAAGCAAGCAGGAAGCAAACTGGAAGGCAGCAAGCCTGCCTCCTCTCTTACCTTTCTCCTTTGTGTGGTCCCGCTAAACAAAACAGGAAGCATGGGAGACGCGATCCCCACGTTCCACGCTTCCTTTTTGTTTCAAGAGACTGCATGAAGGAGAAAAGTAAGGGGGTAAGAGGCAAGCTCACTGCTTGTCAGGCAGCAGATCATCTTCAGCCATCCCTCAAGCAATTTCTACTAACCACTGACACTAGCAAAATTACAGAAATCCTAACTATCCTCCAAATATATACCTAAAATCCTAAAAACAAGTCATCTCAGAGTGGTATTAAGAATTATTAAAAGTAAAAAACTCAGTTTTAGGAGTCAAGAGTCACTTTCATGAAACTAATTTCACATCCTAATCTGACCTACTACCACCAAAACACAACACAGCGTCACAGCTGTTGGAGAGAAACCACACTGTTCTGCAGTAGATCAAATGGCATTTGGACTGCAATGGTGTGCAAACTTACTTGAGAGTAAGTGGGAATGCTAAGAAAACATGCTTCAGATTGTGTTGATAGGTGCCACTTACAGACCTATCACCATCTCCTCTCTCATTCCCACTTATCTACCACCATGAAGGGGAAAAAAAAGCTTCGCACAGCAGAACTGCAAAAGATAAATCAATGACTGGTGCTGCAACTGCGTTTGGGCTAGGATTGGGTACCTGTGTCAGCATGACAGAATGAGCTGCCCTCTAGGAACTAAATGTCTAATAGCATAAGCCAACGATGTAGTATAGTGGTCCACAAGATCAAGTAATTCACTTGTCCTGACAAGTTTCACTAATGTGGTATTTTTTAGCAGCAGCAGCAGCACTAAAAGTATGGCAAACCTTTGCTCATGCCATCACAGACCCACACAGCAACATATATCAATTCTGATAAATGCTGGTTGACTGTCTGCAGATCATATTACAAAGCATATCTGTTAGCATAAACTGCCTACTATTGTAACTTCATCAAAATATAGGTACATTCGTCTATAGGTAGAGACTCCGCCACCAGTCACTTGTAATATGTGTACAAATTCACACCCATGGTGCCATACAAAGAATTCTCTGAATTATAGCCTATAATATGGTTCTAAGTGAGTGTCAAAGAAGTTCATGGTCATCCTGAGTTGTTGGAGAGACTTAACCTGTAACGTATTCACAACACACCTCTAAGCAACATCACTTCCTCCATGATAAAACCCAAAAACTAAAGCCACTGTTTAAGCCAACGTCCATTGTGACAGATCTACTATCAGCAAGGCTAAAAATAAACTAAAAAGCAAGCATTTATGATTATGGATTCAACCTTTGCATTTCTAACCATAGTGCGTAATTTTTAAAAAAAAACATTACTACCCTGGAAGCAGGTGACCAGATGTACTCGCACATTTGTTTCCACATTGTAACACAGCATTGTACCAAATTAGTAACAGGACACTGAGATCCTACGAAAAAACTACTCTATGATTACAACTGGGCACAGCATTTTTTTTTTTAAATTTCAAATTACTTTTTGATCCTCACGGGGTTATGAGAGCCATGCAATCATAAACAAAACCAAGTTAACACAGAAGCAGTTTTCCGTGGGAACTTAGGCCCATGGTTATACCCAGCACACCAATTCACATGGCTAAGCTTCAGCCATGCTAACAGGAAAAGCTTAAAAATCAGACCATCAGAGAGAGAGAGAGAGAGAGAGAGAGAGAGAGAGAGATGCACAGGAGCATATTGTCAGCCCCCTACCCCTTACCTTCTTTATTAAGCCTCATCACCTCCCTGCTTTTTCCACCCTCTTTTCCAGTCTCTTCTAGTTCTATACCTGCAGAAGAGAAGCAAAGTCAGAGAAAACCAAGGCAGAGTGCACATGTATGCATTTATATAACCGATGAAAAAGCATGATGGAATTAAGACTGTTAGGCAGCAGCAACCACCCAAAAAGAAAAAAATGCAACAATCGCTGCATCTGTCATTTGAAAAGCATCCCCAGACTTCCCTCAGGCAACTGCATCCTTCATGCCTCCCTACCCCACACCCAGCAGCCCTCATGCAACAGCATCGTCTCGTGGCCCTAGTCCAATTTAGAAAATACTGTACCACGGTCGGGTTCTTTCTCTCGCTGTCTCTCTCTCTGTTCCCCCGTTCTCAAATACAACAGCATCCTCCTGCCCCTCCCCCCTGACAGCCAGCCTCCCTCTTTCTCCCCTCATGCAGCTGGCCCAGCCAGAGGTGTCCAGAACTGTTGCAAGGCAGGCAGCACGAGCAGCAGACGGACACAGTGCAACCAGCACGCATGGAGGGGGATGGATGGATGATGGGTCTCACTCTATGCAACTGGGGGCGGTGGGCAAACCCCCGTGCAATGCCGGGGAGGGAGGGAGAGAGAGAGGCAGCGCATGCAAGCCACCTGGCTCGCGGGCTCGTTCCCACCCTCGGATGCACGCGCGTGTTTCGGGGAAGGAAAGCAGGGCTCCCTTGGCCGGTCCTTGTGTCTGGCGGGTGCCCTTACTGTGCGGGGGGGCGGCGCAGTGCGTGTGCGGAAGGGCGGCCTCCCGGACCCAGGCGGCCCAGGGCTGGCCCAGGAACGCCTCGGGACTGGGCACGGGCCGCTCCAGGGCCGCCATGGCGCCGCCGCTCCTCCTCCCGCTCTCCTCCTCCTTCTCGCCGCTCTTGCTCTTGCTGCTGCCGCTGCTGCCGCTGCTCTTCTTGCTGCTTTTCCCGTTTCCTTCGGCACCAACGAGCCAGGAGCCAGCGAGCGAGACACGGGATTCGAGAACGCCGCACGTCATCCTCGGGACGTTCCACCGCCCACACGGGGGTAGTGTCAGCCCTGCTCCCTATCAGATCGGGCTCCCCAGCTCTGGATGCGCAGGCGCGCTAGCGGACGGCGAAGCCGGTGCCCTTACATGTTCGCTTCCCATAAGTCGCGCACGGGGGGGGGGGGGCTGGAAGAAGAGAGAGAACCACGGAAAAGAGACCGGGCTTGTGGCATGCGACGCCGCCAGCCAGGTGAGAAGGAGGAACACGCTGAAGCTGGCCAGACTCTGACACCGCTGCAGGTGGCTGCGCGGTCTGGGACAGAGAGGGGTTGACAGGTGGACTCGTTGCGAACGAAGAATGTTTATGTGTTTATTTTCATACCTGCGCGCGCGCAAGAGTTCGGCAAGGATGACTTCGCGTGCCTGTGCTTCCCTCCCTAGAAATCGCACGCGCGCGCGCACCCCGTATACCTGCATGATGAAATGATAGATGGGGGGCATGATGTCACAGCTTTTTGGTGTGGAAAAAGCGAGGAAGGCTTGTGGAGACACCTGTTTTCACCAGCGCTGCAAAACCGGGGGGAGGAGGAAAGTTTTCCGTTGGGCAGCCGCGGCAATTCACATAGCAAATCCCAACTACAGCGCTGAGATATGTGCGTGAATGACAGGCTGCAATACTATTCACACTTCCCTCCCTGGAAGTTAGTAACTCTCATTGAGGGTAAACGGCAGGGTTGTGTGTTGTTATTATTTCACCACCATTCATAGCACTTATATGCAAAGAAGATAGGCCCCTGCCCGGAGGAGCTTCCAGCATCAATTTTGACAAAAGCAAGGGTAACAGCGTTTGGCAAAATCAGTCAGAGGACGTGGTACAAAATTTACAAAAATAAAGTAAAGCTACAAATGTAGGTGTTGATCTATAAGAAGAAATCCAAAAGGTATTCTAGTAATACCTTTATTTTTGGACCAACCAAGAGACAATCTTGAGCAACTAGTTTCCAAGAACATGAAAGCTAGTTGATCAAGGAATTCCTAGACATTCACTTTTGGAAGTTTTTCACATGTGAAGTGGGAAGTGGAGATTTCCATGCTTGTTGACATGTGTGTTGTCCCAGGAGTCTTAGCTTGGGGGAAAAAGGTGATTAAGGGGTGGACATGATTGAGATTTGTAAAATTCTGTGTGGCTTGTGGAAAGTGTGGATAGGGAGAAATTTATCTTCTGCCCTCAATACTACAACAAAATGTGATCCAATGAAAGTGACTGGTGAGAGATTTAGGACAGACAAAAGGAGAGTCCTTTTCACACAGAGCATAATATGTTGCCACAATATGTGCTGATGGTCACTATGGATGACTTTAAAAGGGGATTGGACAGAGTCACGGGTGGGGGAGGGCAGAATGGGGTGGTGACAGGGGTGGGCTTGGATCGGGCCTGGGAGGGGGCGGGATCAGTGGCACTGGTGCACACTGTATCCAACCCCCCTTCCCAGACCTGATCCACCTGCATGGATCAACGTGGATTAGCACCAGCAATATCGCTGGCGCAGGTCCAAGTTGACCCAGGGGCAAGGGGACAAATGTCCCCTTACCCAAGGAGACCTCCAGCAACCAAAAACCCTCTGCTGGATGCAGCGTAGCCTGTGCCAGCCCAGCACCGTTACATCACTGCGCAGGGATTTAGATAGGATTGGGCTGTTAGTCCCAAATAAATGTGCATAGAACTGTATTCTTCATTGGATACGTGGTGATAACTACTTATTGAAAGATCTGAGGGAACATTTTAAGCCACTTCTCTATCTTTTCGAGATACTGATAGGCTAAGCTACCTTTTACTGATATAGGCTAGGCAACATACTGATCTATATATTTTCTTTTTCATGGATGGAACTATTTGAATGTTGTAGGTTCTCAGGTTTTCGCAGCCAGTGCAAATCACTGAATAAATTTTTTTTAAGTCCAAGTTTTCGGGCCGTTTATTCAAGTTAAAACGGGACAAGTCCTTCTCTAATGTTTCACCAGAAAATATATTCAGCATCTTCAAAGTGACTGCTGCTTACAGACATCTATCCAAGCCTGTCTGAGGATAAGAATGTTGTACAATCCCTCATTGCATATACCGGTAGTTAAACGTAGACTGACACGTGGTGACTCCCCTTGAAGCAGTTGCTCTGATTCCAGGAGCTTCAGTATTCATATTGGAAGTCTCTGATTTAATTGTCTCTCAACTTCTTATTTTGCTGGAAATGGAATACATACATGCATTGTCTTTGTGACTCTATTACTTAACAATGGTTTTAAAAGCATATATACAGCAAACGTGGTTGCAATAAAATAAATAGTAACTAATTTGGTTCCCCTTCTATTTTCACACCATGGTGTTCCTTAGGGGTCACTCTACCTTCTTTATTTTTTATCTTTTTGTCAGCATTTAAATAAAACCTTATTTTATTGCAAGAAGAGATAATATACTGGTACATATCAATGAAAAGCAGAGATAACTGAGTATACCTGTACAGTACTGTATAGGCTTTCAAACCTTGGTCTGAAAACATATAAATTCCATTCTATGAGTAAAGCTTTCAGGTACAATACTGAAAAGCAAATGTGTAGATTTGGAAGTAAGGGATGAAGATACAGAAAATAATGACGTGTCCAACTTTTAATACATTTCTTCAATTTTTGTCATTTTTCCTAAACTATCATGTAATTTGATAATTTAACTATATTTGCTAGGTCCCACATTTTTCTAGCCATTTTCTCAAAGTACCGGTATGTTCTATAGCAGCGGTGGGGAACCTCCGGCCCCAGGGCCGGATCAGGCCCCCGAGGCCATCCGGTCCGGCCCCCGGAGAGATTGCCGGGAGGCCGCCCAACCGGCCCCTGGAGGCTCTGCCGGGTCCGCGCGTCACCTCCGGAGGCCAGGAGAGGGCCTTTGCATGTCCTCCCCGGCCGCCACCTCGACCCCTTCTCACCAGGCTGTTGGCCATTTCGCACATGCGTACCACGTCGATGAGGGCAAGCTCTTGCCCTCATCGGCATGGTACGCCAGAGGTGACGCGCGGACCTGGAGGCGGCTTCGGACAGTGAGCGCGGAGCCTCCGGAGGCCGATGGGGGCGGGGACAAAAATTAATTAAATTAATAAAAATGGCGCCCGGCCTTATGGCCGTCCCTCAAGCAAATTTCTAATATTTAAAACGGCCCTCGCCAGGGAAAAGGTTCCCCGCCCCTGTTCTATAGAGAGCTTCCAATACTGAGCACAGAGAATCCTGGTCACAGGCAGCATAAATGCAACCAGACTTTTGGCACAATCCTATTGGAATGTTCCGCCGGCACAGCAGCCACTGCACCGGCCTAGGACGTCGCCAAGCATGTTCGTGATACCTGGTGAGAAGCAGCGCTAGCGGGATAGCTGGTGCGGATCCAAGGAGACCCGTAACAGTGGCTGGTGCTTTACCTGGGGTAAGGGGACAAATGTCCTGTTACCCTGAGGAGACCTCCAGCCTGCTCTTATCCAGCACTGGATACAGCATGGGCCGTGCAGCCCCACTGCACTGGCGCTGGATAGGATTGGACTGCCCGTTGTAATGGATCCACTTTCCTGAGTTTGCCTTTCATATCTTGTCCTTTCATTCCACTAGACTACCCTATTCTTTCATGCTCTGTTTTCTGATTTCCTTCTGTGTTGACTTAGGTAAACACCTCCCTGAAGTCCTTTTTTACTGCATTTCTATCTTGACATAAATCTCTCTCCCGGAGCTTGGTTTTTTAGGCTGCTCCCTCTGTGTCCATCCCGTTATGTGATTGCTGTCTCTGTCTGTGATTGCTGACTCTTCCCTGTCTGTGATTGCAGTCTCTTCAAATGTCCCCTCCCTTTTCTGATATCCACTTATTTCTCCATTGAGACCCATCTCTTGAGAATCTTATAGAATCTTATAGAATGGTCTCCTCTACTTTAAGACTTCTTTCTCTCTCAGGAAAATAGCTGCATTGGTCTGTAGTAGCAGGAAAGCCTGAAGTGTTGTGGCGACTCACCAGTTTATTGTGACATAAGCTATTTGGTCAGATACATGGTCTGTCTACTTCATGTATCTATTGTAAGTAGGCTGTTGCTTATGAAAGCTTCTCCTACCCTAGAAGCAGCAAGTTTTGTCTCTTTGTTTCCAGTGAAAGGCTATGTAATCTGTATTTACAACATGACAATTGAAAGTCCACAGTATAATGTGCTCCATTGCTGTTGTATTTAGCTAGAAGTTTAAATGGTCCTCTTGTATTTTAGTCAGTGGCCCTCAGTTAGCCATCTGGCCCAAGTCTTGCAAGAATCCGTGTGACTTCAAAAGAATTGAGCCAATAGCTGACAGATGGACAGAGTCACTGGTATCAGGCATCTGACTACATTTTGAAGCTTACTGAGACATCAGAGTAGATCAGGCAGCAGCATCCAGACAGGCAATGAACATGGAGGTTCTGCTACACTCATGGCCTATGGTCCACCACTCTCCTCGTACAATTACCAGTCCAAGATTGCATGGAAAGCTATTGCTTTGGATGCATCTTTTGTCACCTTTATTCACTGTATTCCGTCTATACCCTTTGAATTTGAGGGTAATAACTGTAGACATTTGCCAGTGGTAGTTTTGTATACAAATGCTTATAAAAGTGGGATTTAAAACCTTCCATTTTTAAGAGCGTCCAAAGTGGTTTAAGAGAGGCACAACATTTCATGTGCACACATGTACGCACACATTTATTTGGTCCCTGTGTAGCCTCAGCTCAAAAAGGTTTTTAAAACAATACCAAACCTTTACAATGAATTTACTAGAGGCAAAAGTGGGGTGAACACACATACAACAGGGAGCAACCAGCCTTCAGTTCACTCTCTCTAGTCTGAGCCACAGGTATGAACTCAACTCTTATGCTCTCAGCTGTCATGTATTGAATCTGCAAATATCTGTATTTGCCTTTCTAAAAACCTGGATAGGGATTTCAACAGCCATGAAAGAAACATCTTCTCAAAGATATGATGTTCCCCAAATACAATCAATGAAATATTTTAGTTATACACAAGTATTTCAGGTCTTGTTGAAGCTGAGGTCAGCTGGAGCCTGACAAAGATGTGCTGCCTTTTCTTACCCCAGCAGCGTGAAACTTAATCGCTGCCATATTAAAATGAGTTAACACGGTGTGGTGTCTCTGCTCCGACTGTGCAGTACAGCTGTAGCATTCTAATAAGAATGAGCTGCTCAGTGATTTGAGTTTTGCCTTCAGGCATGACAGACTGGAGAGAGTTTACCTTCCCAAAATTGGATGCTGTTTTCTGCCTGTAGCTTTTAGCGGACTCACAGAGCAATCCTATCCAACTTACACCGCCGGTGTAACCAGTGGCGGAGGGCAGGGCGGGAGGCTGGGGAGGGGAGGGAAGATTTAAATCCTCTTTGAATCCCCCTTTGGAGGGCATTTGAATCCCCTTTCCGTTCTGGGGCCTCCCGTTCTCGCTGCACCGCTGGTTATACCAGTGGTGTAAGTTGGATAGGATTGCGCTGTCAGAAAGAAATACAGCAAAAGAAACAACATGCAAATTCTTGACACCTGAACCATTCTTGACACCCATCTTGCTCTACAAGGGTGAGATGGAATACCAATATGGCTGATTGATTCCCCCTCGTCCTGGCAGAATGGATGGAGGATTACAATATGCATAGAGAAAAGGTGTGTCTAATTCCACATGAAGATTATCAGATGTCTTTTTAAAAACAGTACAAGGTATACCTAGCAATTAGCATTATTCACCTTCCTGCTTTTTCTGGAGGAGGTCAGCAATCACAGTTGTGGTATAGTGGTGACTCCCAGAGTTGAATGGAGTTTGCACATAATGCACAGCAAGAACCAGAAAAGTGCCCAGCCCCATTAGTCACAGCAGAGGGATAAATTCGATGGAATACAGAGTGGTTTTGAAGCCTAAATACTGTGGATATTAGAGGAAATACAGTAGTATCCTCAAATTAGAGGAAAGAGTATGCACAAAAACGCATGTCAATACAGTGCATCAGTTCAGAGCACAAGCCTGGTCTCTGTTTAAAACTTCAGGTGAGCCATGCATCCCTCATGCCAGAGGCAAGCTACTGTATCCCGGAAGGATCTTAGCCATGGGGACAGGCACTGACAAATAATATACCTATAGTGATATACTGAGTGCTGCATGAAACTGCCATTTTAATTCTACTTCCAACTGATTGTGGAAAAGCAATGTCTCAACAATGCTAAAGAGCCCTGGGGTACAATCCTATACACACTTTCCTAGGAGTAAGTCCCATGGAACTCAATCACCTTATATGCTGATTCAGACGCCATGGCTTCTTCACGAGGAAGTTGCTTGAATCAGCATATAAGGTGGCTAAGCCACATCTCCAAAACAAGAGCTGATAGGGCAAAACTGATACCATTTTTGGAATTGGCATCCCAAATATACCCAAGAATAGGTCTAACTTCTGAAGCACCAGAAAAAAAAACCCTACTTTTGATGGACTGTGTTATATATAACTTTATGGAATTATTTATAAATACAAATTTTCCAAAAAGGTTCCACAATTTTAGCAACTAATGGTGTCACCCCCTCCCCAGGGTGTCACATGATGAGGTCAGCACCCTCTGGTTAAGCGTTCCCCTTAATCAGAATTTGAAATCTGGGATTGAAGCTAGTTAGCAAACACTGATTCTGAGGGGACCGAGTCAGCATCTATCTGCATTTAACGTTGGTACAGAGACGTAATACTTAATCACAAGTAAAGGCAATGAACAAAGAGCAGGGGGAATTTGGAGAGGGCAGGGGTAGGGCAAAGCATGCAGTTCCATAACCCAGTAAGTACCATGCGAAGAGAGGACTCTGGAGAAGACACTGATGCTGGGAAAGATTGAAGGCAAAAGGAGAAGGGGAAGGCAAAGGATGAGATGGTTAGACAGCATCACCGATGCAACGAACATGAAAATGAGCGAACTTAGGAAGATAGTGGAGGACAGGAAGGCCTGGCGGGATATGGTTCATGGGATCACGAAGGGTCGGACATGACTTAACAACTGAACAACAACAACAACCATTATCTTAACCATGGTTAAGAGATCAGGACCTTACATCTGTATCAATAGGCTTACCATAGTCTCGGAATTGAGTCGCGCTGCGGCCTAGAAAAGACACAAGCCGTAATGGCCTAGCCACCTGGTGGGGACGGGGATATGGTGGGCGCCACCCTCCGCCCCCTCCCGGGCTGGCTAGACCAATGCCCCCCTCCCTCGCCCGCTGGACCGCCCACACGGCTGCTGGGGAGCGCTTACCTTCCTCCAGCGACTGCATCCTGGTCCAGCATCTGCACCTTGCGCCGGCCTCCCTTACTCTAGAGTTGTCGCAAACTTACTTTACGGCACATTCGCGACAGCTTCCAGCAACGGAGCGCTCGCTTCATCGCTAGATACTTCCGGTGGATTGCGCCCTTTGCTATTTTACACTTCCATGAACTGCAAACATAGTATACATACCCAGAATACAGGGCTTGATTTGAACTAAGGTCCATTTGGATTGAGCCTTTGAACTTTTTTAAATGCCAGCCCTCAATGTAGTGATAATGCCAAAGAATGGACTTCTGATCAGGTGCAGCTGCTCTTCCCCCCTCACTAGGAAAGCACTGCTGATCCTCACACATCTGGACAAGTGTTACAACATATACTCGTCAGTTAGAGGATGTGACTTCGAGGCAGACCTAGGCCCCAACACCTCTCCTTTAAAAAAAGGAAAGACACATTTTACACAATAATTCCATCACAGAAAGAACACTGTTTAATTTAATAGCACAAGGTGCATTTGTCCCAGATGAGGTTTTTTTCCCCAAATGAATTACTCGTCAGACTAACTTGTTACTTTCAAACGAGTCCACAGCTTTTAAGGAAAAGTTTCAATCCACAGCTTTTTAAGAAGAATTAGGAGGAAACATTTTTGCCTCCCAAGAAATTAAACAATAATTGGAACTTCATGAACTAAACAGGCAATCAATAGATTAACAACACATCTAAATTTGATTTTAATTAGTTGCCATTGTCCAATGAAAGTGTACACAATTGCAAGAAATTGTACAAAATGATGACACTTCTTTTGATAAATGTGATGACAATGTGTGCATGTCAGATGATTTTCCAAGCAATACCTGATTTGTGTTATTGACAAGAAGTATTGTCATTTTTATTTAAGAGCCTCAAAATATAATTTGTATTGCAACACTGTAATATTTATATGAATTGATTAGTTGGTAAAAACACAATTGCCATGTTAATTTATTTTCATTTTTTGTGATATTGTTTATTTTCACTGTCTTTTTGAGAAATGTAGTTGTAATTATTTTTTATTTGCGTACAAAGGTATGGTGATCTGAGGAAAATCTGGGCAGTGTCACTGGAAAAATACTCAGCTTATGAATCTGACCTTCCCACACACCTTTGGATCACCTTTAAGCACATCAACACAAGGTAGATCCTTGCAACCTCCAGGAATGTGAGAATAAGGCTACATTCCAGTGCCTTTCTCCCAGTGGCGTCACGATGCGGCCCCTCGTGATGTCACCACCGGAAGTGACATCACCACCACCGTCGCTGCAAATCCCTTTGGAGGCGCAGGGCAGGAGGGTGGGCCAAACCGATCTCCGCCACTGTTCCCGTCGCTGAAATGGTGCGGTTATCAACCCCCCCATGCCAATTTGTCACCCCCCCTGCTTGTTGCCTGGAGGCCCCCCCCCCGCCCCACACACCCCGGCGATGCTTCTGTTTTGTCCTAGCCTTGGGTCTGCCTGTTAACCCACCCTCAGAGCTGGATTACCTTCAGAGAAGGGAAGGGGAAGTGTCCAAGAACTGACAGGCCCTTTCACATTGCTCCTCTCACATGTCACATGCGCACACATGCGCACACAGCCACTCTTGGGAAGCCTGGGCTTGAGGATCCTTAAGGTGTCCCGCTCTTACTCTGATTGAAAGAATTAGGCAGAGAATTTTTTCAAAAAAATGGGGAAAAGGTTTACTGAAACAAAGAAGGGGGAAAGGGAATGAACACAGACATGACTAGCCAAACTGTATACTTGTGATCACAGGCAAAGTAGAAAAGGAAAGAAAATCAGTTTCTGATATCCTCTGTAAAAGTTCATGTACTCTTAAGAAAGTTCATAGCCTTCTCCTGGCTTTGGGGAGGTATGACATCTGGCGTATTACCCTGTCCAGTCTAGGACAACACTGACATTCCCCTGGCCTGGTGGGAATCCAAAGTGCCTTAACTCCAGCTATTCATTCAGTTCCTTTTTATTACGGTATTTTCAGGGAACCCTTTACCCAAGCTCTGATTAGCTAGTTTAAACTTAATGAATCCTCAGATCATAGTGCTCAATGGTTTTAACTGATTTTGACAGCCTCACTTTTCCCATTTTAAACTGCAAATCCTCACTTTAGATATCCATTAAAATCCACTGGAGCTTTGTCATTAATGGTCTATTGCAGAAAATAAATTAACTCCTAATGAAAAGTTCAGTTTTAAAGCACCTGCTATAATTTATTTAATACAAGAGCGGAAACAAGTGTGTGCTATTAAAAAGTCTTGATGAAAACATTCTGGCGACGGAAATATTGTGTCAGATGCATTGCTTATGTGTCCAGTGATAGAAACGTGTAATATATGCTTCATGACTATTTCCTCTGGACAAGAAGTAAGATTGTCTTGTAGCACTAGGTGGCAATATTCCCCAGCTCCAGCAATAACAGACTTATGACAGAGATGCTGCACAATCCCAGGCCTAGGTAATAGGAAATCCGCAGGGCATTTTATACCCCTGGTTTGTTTGCCTCATCATCATCATCATCATCATCATCATACTAAGGGCAGTTGTTTATTTCCAGGTCTTCTCCTGGAGTTCTTCTTAACGACGATGATAAATGAACACGTACGCAAAACAGAACAAATACCATGACCTTAAGCATGTTTACTCAGAATTAAGCCCCACTTAGTTCAATGGGAATTACTCCCCAAGGCCCCAAACCTATCATCGCCTTGCCCTGCTGGAACTAGTGTTCTGGTAGTGAAAAGCCCTTTGCGGCAGTGCGAAAGCCAGGCCACCGTTGTGTGCTTCCGGGACGCTGCTGCAAACAGGCAGCAGTGTGGTGTGTACAGCAATGGCTTCTCAAGCCTCCGCTGGCACTGGTAAGTTGGTGGTGACGGCATGTCATAGGCAGGGGGGCAGGGGTGGGGAAGGAGAGAGAGGGGTGGATCTTGGTGGCACCAGCGTGCTGCATGCACCAGATCTTATCCTTTCATCCCGCCCCTTTTTGAGTTTTGGCCATGCCAGCCAAATGACTGGTTGTGGGTCCAAGGAGACACATAGGCAATTGGGCGGCCTACCAGGGCATAATTAAAAACTATATTTACTTATCTCCTGCTGGCTGGCTGATTCCCCACCCCCACCCGCCCGCCACCATTGGATACAGCATGCGCTCTGTCAGCACGGCTGCATCAGCGTCAATGATGAGGGTTAGGATTGGACAGTGTTTTAGGATTACAGCCTAAGTCCCCTGTGTTGTGTAGGAACATACTCAGCCAACTCCCCAGCTTTCTATTGGAGATCAGGTATGGCAAGGATGACAGTTCAAAATTGTTACCGAAAAATAAACCAGTTAAAAACATCTAGTCTAGCTACCTAGTAAGATGGAACTGTCATATTTTTAAATAAACAAACACTCCTTATGTTTATAGTGAAGCTTTTAATTCTGGAAGAAGGGACAAAAACAACAACAACCCATCGCTTGTTCCCTGCCAGGACCATCTCCCTTAGGCTGCTTGCCTTGCTTCTATGTAGGAAATGGCAAGAATCTCATGTATCATTTGTCTCCTCTGACGAGCTTACAAGAACAGATTTCACTGTGTGTATATGCATGTGCATGTGCAGGCTTACCAGATCGTGTTCTGGTCGTGTTCTGGTTGTTTCCATGTCGTGTTCTGGTCCCCCACACGCCCCGCCCCCTTAAGGGTAGACCGCTCCCATCCCGGCGACGATCTGGTAAGCCTGTGCATGTGTATATTGTCAGTTGTGTGACACACTGCGCATTGGATTTACACAATTTGCACATGGAGCTAATTTCAAGAAGAGTAGCTGTGTTAATCTATGGTTGCAAAAACTCCAAAAAGCCAGGTAAGGTTATTTTTTACCGCCCTCCCCAAACTGGCTCCATATGATTACGGATGGGCACGTATGTGGCTCACACATGTCCAGGTCTTTCCCTTCACTTCCCAGGTAGTTTCTCTAAATCTGTGGGGGAGAGAGCAGCTTGTCTGGTACGCCTCTCTAGGTATACTGCTAAACCTACTTTAAAGTGGGGTTTAAAGCTGATTTAGCAGTGTATACAGAGGGGTGGTTTGAATGAACCCCCTCCATGAGATTAGAGAAATGGACAAGAAAGTGAGGGGAGGGTGTGTGCGCATATCTGCAAGTGCATGGAGCCAGTTCAGGGGTTAAAATATAGTCCAAACTGGTCCAAAGAATCCTATGGCAACTTGGAGCCATTTTACAGATTGCCAAGAGGTAAACCCAAGTTTACTTCTGAGTTTATACTCAAGAGTGTGGCTGCAGTTTGTCATGACTCCTGACCCTGTATGATGTACACAGGGATGTACCTGTATGGTATACATGTTTGCAAACATATATAGTCATCACATTCACACTTTACACTTAAAGTGACTTAATTTTTTTAAAAAGTAGCATGTGAATTGCCCCTTAGACTAGAGGCTAACAAAAGATCTGGAGGCATACAATACTGTTCTTAGGTGTGGCATCAGGAGTTGGTCAGGTCAGGTACTGGCTGAGGGCACATACATATCGGAGGGCCCATCCAGCCGGACTGACTCCTGAACCCTCGGTACTCATGGCAGCAGCAGTGGTACCCAATGAATGATGCACCATCAGGGGACAGGATGGGGGCCTGGGACGCCCCTCACCATCCTGGACTAGCAAGGAAGGAGGTGAGGCAGCATGACTCAGTGGTAGTGCAGGGCAGCTGGTGATGATGTCATCAGCTGTTGCTGAGCTGTTCTGGGCCTTGTTGCAGTGCCTTGCAGCTGACTGTGATCGGCTGTGGGCAGATGGGGCTGGTACTAGCCCTTAAATGTGACTGGGAACAGCAGCAAAGGAAGAAGGTGGAGAGGACAAGCAGAAAGAGAGGAGAGGAAGAATGCTGCAGACAGAAGGAAAGAGAAAAACAGAAAGAAGATGGGAGAAGGAAAGAGGGAAGGAGGAGAGTGGAAAGTAGACAAACAGGAGAAAGGCGAAGAGTGGAAAATGGGTGATGGGAAAGGCAAAAAGGGGTGGGATTGGAAGAAGACAAGGAGAAGGAAGAAGGAGTTTGGTGAGAGAGTAGCAAGAAGGGGAAACAGAGGTTGGGGAGAGCCAGACTACCTACAAGCTGGTGGGTGGAAAGCAGCCAGAGTGTCCAGCAGGATGAGTAGGCTTACCAGATCTCCAACCAGGACAGAGCGCTGCATCAACTGAGTAGACGTGCCTAGGATTGTGCTCTAAGGTTTAACAAGTTACGTCTGCCCACATTCCTTCTCCTAAAGGTCTACCACTCTGTCCTGGTTGGAGATCTGGTAAGCCTAAATGGGAATCCAACCCCCTTCCTTCAAAGGTGTGGAAGAGCCTGAGGAAGGCCATAAGTGACACGGGGGTCCTTGAAACCAGAGAGAGTCTATGGTGTTCATGAACTGGGCTTTTTGCTATGTGTGGCAGCCCAACCCCCTGCAAAAGGGGGAAGAAGAATCTCCACCTGAATAGACACTGCGCAGGCCGTTTTTTTGTTTAGACTAACACACCAATAAATGGTGAGCCTACCCCAATCTCGCCTCCACAGTGTTTCTACCCCATCAGCATAGCTTCTCAAACTCCCTCCACACAGGACTCTTGTGTGTCTTGTGGAAGTTCCAAAGAGGCAGACTTTGCAGTTACAGGGCCCAGTACAGAGCTTTGTCCCAGGCAGGGCCTCCAGCACCTTAGCATTGGTACTGGCTGTTCTACTGCAGACAAAACAAGTCAGTAATGTTGCTGGAGTGGGAAACCACTTGGGAGCCAATGTAAGCTCCTCTGGGCATTTGCGACCAGGAAAAGCTGGATACAAATGGAGTAACAATTAAAATTAGATAAACACCAGTTAACCTTGAAGGATTTGAATTTGAGTCTCCCTTTTGTCCAAAAATGATATTCTACCCATAGAACAACACAGCCTTCTGTTGTGGAAAATGTGTGACACCTCATGTCATACTGACCGCCCAATTCTACCCTTGCCCGGCCTGTGGGGCGCAGCAGCATTGGCACAGCATCCGCTGCATCCTGTGGGTTGGCCAGGGACCATGGAGTGATGGAGAGGTAAGTAAATGAAATGCTTACTTACCTACTCTGCCACACCATGGTCCCCAATGGGTCTTCTTTGATTTGTGCCAGTTCTTTTGCTGGCACAAGTCCAAGTGGACCCAAGGGGGTGTGGTGAGGCCAGGTGGGGGCATAGAATATCAAAAGACAGCACCGTTGCCGTCGATACCCGCCCCCTGCCTTCCCCTGCCTTTCTTCCCAGAGGCCCTGATCCTCCTCCCCTCTGCCCTCCCCACCCACAGCCCACCCCACAAACCAATTCATCTCCTTTGGCACCTCCTTTGGTGGCTGGGCCGCTGGGTGCTCTGGTGGCATACACGTGGTCACCAACCGTTCACTCTCATAGCCCCACTGTGCGCATTGTCACTGCAGCCACAATGCCAACAGAGTGGGCCTCCCGCTGATGGAATACTCATTCTGTCAGCGGAAGGTGCCATAGGATTGGGCTGTGGATTAACTTGTGTACCAACAACCTACTTACAGGATCTGTAGCTCAGATTAATTTCCAAAGATGTCACATAGTCACATATTTCGAAATCTATACCATAACTTGTTTCCACTTCTCTGTGTCGGATTTATTGTGCATTTTTCTTGGATTAAGTGAGAGCAGATTTGCAGGAGGAGGAACAGATACATGGATTGACACCCCCTTTTGCTCGAGAATCTTGAGTCATGAAACAAACTTGCTCAATCTTTAGGTAAATATTTAAATGGCTGCAGAAAAGCAATTGTAAAGAGGACAGTGTACCTACATGGTGCAGGTCCATGCAAATGTTACAGGAAGGCTGTGAGATCACAAAGCATTTCTGTAATGCTACTATAGCAGCATTTACATTTAGAATTGTTCAGCAAATATTATGTATTATGTAAGGGTCTGAAGTAGAATGACAAGGATAGAAAGGGAGAAAGCCATTCCTAGCACAATCCTGTCTAGAATGCAGTGGTGACGCACCTAAGGCGGCCACTGCACCCTAGGCAGGATTGGGTCTGCATTGGCAGATCTGGAGCACTCCTTGGGAGAAAGGGACATTTGTCCCTTTCCCCTAGGGAGAACCCCAGCAGCTTGATGGGCCTACTCAGATGTGCACCAGCAAAATGGCTAGTACAAATCTGAGGAGCCGGTGTAAGGCCGTCCAGGCCCAGAATTGGGGATAGGATTTGGCGGAACTCGCCCTCCCCTGTCCAATCTCCCCCTTCCTTGCCACCCCAGTCCACCCTCCCCACATCCCTGCTGCAACCAGCACATGGTTGCAGCCAACTAACTGTGTCCACCGGTGGTGGCTGCGGCCCTGGGTGAAGTGAGCAGCGCCGGCCTCTCTACTAGCGCTACTTATTTGCCGGGTGTAAAAAATGTGCCTTACGGCACTTCTTTGTGCAGGATTGTGCTGTCAGACATTGAAGGCTGCAGCTTATTAGTAAGGATAGCCACACTGCAGGTAGTCCTGCAGGTAGGTAGTCCCCTACTTACTAGCTAGGTAGTCCCCTACTTAAGGACATCCAACTTACAGATGTCCCAATTTGCCATGTTGCACAGGCCCAGTTCATCCGCTCTGACAATTTTGCACAGGTTCAATAGTGCTGGTCTTGGAAATGGAGAGAGACGTTGGTCTGTGAGGGGGAAAGAAACACTGTGTTTTTGAAAGGGAGACACTTTGTTTTGGAGACACAGAACTGGTGGGTAAATGAGAGCCAGTACAGTACTTAACAGACCTGTACCCACGTTCCTCTCCAATACAAATGCAATTGTAACTTGTTGTAAAATGCAACTTTCAAAGTACAACTAATACAAATGTAGACCCCCATCTAAACTGCTCTAAGACCCATTTTGTACATTATACATTTATTCACAATATAAATCTCTTCAAAGAAACATTGTACCCCCTGATAAAATTCCTCTGTGGCCCTTCTGCAGGCAGCCTTTAGTTAGGATTGGACTGCAGTTCTCTTAACTTACCTTTGAACAAAATTATTTCCATTCACCAGATGAAGTGTGACACAATTATGTGGGTTTTTTTAAAATCAGTCTCTCACCCTGTACAAGTTGTCAAGTCTTTAGGAAAGGGGAAAGGTTTGCTCCAAATTCCACTATGATGAGGTAAGTTACATCCTCAGGAGTAGAGAACAGGGCCTCTTCAGCAGTGGCTCCTACTTTGCAGGATATGTTGCCCAAAGAGATTCAAGCCCCCTTGTGTTTGGGAAGAACTGCAGATTTTTTTTTATTATAGTATCCTGTGTGGACTATTAGAACACACACACCCCAGGTGCCCCCACTTCCGTTGTTGTACAGTACTGCAGTCCCATTTCCAGAGGCGGAAGCAGGATGGAGCGCGTGGCGCAGCAGCACCGGGCAGGGGCGCGGGGGGGCGCAGTGAACGTTGGGGGGGCGTATTTACCCGAACGCTGTTTCGGCCCTCCCACCCTCCCTGGAGCTCGTTTGGCTCCAAAAAGGTGCCGAAACCGGCGGGGAGGCGTGTTCGGAATCGCACTGGGCGTGACGATGTCATGCCACTTAGGCCCCGCCCCCTTGGCCCAGGCGCCGGGAGGGCTCGTGGCATTTCTGCCCATTTCAATATATAATGGACATTAAAGGAGATATTAAAGGAGATATTGTTGTTGTTGTTCAGTCGTTAAGTCGTGTCCGACCCTTCGTGATCCCATAAACCATGTCCCGCCAGGCCTTCCTATCCTCCACTATCTTCCTGAGTTCGCTCATTTTCATGTTCGTTGCATCGGTGATGCTGTCTAACCATCTCATCCTTTGCCTTCCCCTTCTCCTTTTGCCTTCAATCTTTCCCAGCATCAGAGTCTTCTCCAGAGAGTCCTCTCTTCGCATTAGGTGGCCAAAATATTTGAGTTTCAGCCTTAGTACCTGTCCTTCCAGGGAACAGTCAGGGTTGATTTCATTTAGGATTGACTGATTTGATCTCCTAGCAGTCCAAGGGACTCTCAGGAGTCTTCTCCAGCACCACAGTTCGAAAGCATCTATTCTTCGGCGCTCAGCCTTCCTTATGGTCCAACTCTCGCGACCATACATTGCTACTGGGAACACCATCGCCCTGACTATACGAACTTTTGTTGGTATGGTGATATCTCTGCTTTTTATTATGCTGTTTAAGTTTGCCATAGCTTTCCTTCCAAGGAGTAAGCGTCTTTTAATTTCATGGCTGCTGTCTCCGTCTGCAGTGATCTTGGAACCCAAAAAAGGAAAATCTGTTACTGCTTCCATTTCTGCCCCTTCTATTTGCCAGGAATTGATGGGCCCAGATGCCATGATCTTAGTTTTATTAATGTTGAGTTTCAAGCCAACTTTTGCACTCTCCTCTTTCACTCTCATCAAGAGGCTCTTGAGTTCTTCTTCACTTTCTGCCATTAGGGTGGTATCGTCTGCATATCTGAGGTTGTTGATGTTTCTCCCGGCAATCTTGATTCCGGCTTGCGATTCATTCAGCCCTGCATTTCTCATAATGTACTCTGCATATAAGTTAAATAAGCAGGGTGACAATATACAGCCTTGCCGTACTCCCTTCCCAATTTTGAACCAGTCGGTTGTTCCATGGCCGGTTCGAACTGTTGCTTCTTGACACGCATACAGGTTTCTCAGGAGACAGGTAAGGTGGTCTGGTACCCCCATCTCTTTAAGAATTTGCCACAGCTCGTTGTGATCCACACAATCAAAGGCTTTTGCGTAGTCAATGAGATATTAAAGGAGATATTAAAGGGTCTTAAAAGTACAGTTTGTGTTGTGCTTCTGCCAAATGGTGGTGCAAGGAGATGGTGAGATATTTCCTACTGACTCTCAAATTGATTTGAGAACAGGATGAAAGGCTTCTGTTTCCTTTCAATATTATGATTCTCTTTCAATTTCTGACCCAAATCAAGTTTGTAAGCTTTGTTAAGTTCATACTTTCTATAGAGTATCTATTTTTATTGGGACATCTGGTGTTTTCCATCTTCCTAGAATCTCTATTTTTTGCCAGTGTTCTCTAAAAAATGCACATTGAAAACTTGCATCTTCCCCTCTCTGTGTGATCCTGCCCTAAACCCAGAAAGAGAATCAACAAGATCCAACCCAGAACTTTCTTTATTATAACCGTATTTTTACATTTGCCCATGCCAGTTTGATTTTATAGCATGATCTCCAATGCTGCATAAAGTCAACATTGAGGTTACTGCACTTTCATAATTTTTATTTTCACCTTTTTGTACCGCCCTTCTTCCAAGGAGCTCAGGGTGGTGGTGTACATGGTTCCTTCCCTCCTTTTGTCCTTCCAACAACCCCGTGAGATGGCTGAGAGATGGCCCAAGGTCACCTAAGAAGCTTCATGGCTAAGCAGGGATTTGAACCTGGATCTTCCATGTCTAAACCCAACACCAGAACCACTACACCAACTTGGCTCCCAAATTAATATTATAGATTCTATTTAATTGTATTAGTGTTGCATACTTCATGTACAGGGCCAGCCCAAGTCCTCCTGATGCCTGAGGCGGTTTGCCAAATGATGCCCCCCTCACCTGATGATATGCCAACCTCAGCTTCTCCCACTCTCCAATGTTGTAGCTCAGCACTCTCTTCTCCTCCACGTTTCCTCTTCTTCTCTGTACCACTCTTCCTTTTCCAATCTAGGGAGTGAGAGGAGGAGGAGGAGGAGCAATGGTGGCAAGTAGACAGACAGAGATGGGTGCCCTGGACCTATCTGCTGCCTGAGGCGACAGCTTCAGTTGACCTCATGGATGGGCCAGCCCTGCTCATGTAAAGACTTTGAAAAAGTATTATTTCATAATTTGAAGTGATAAAATGAATTGTACACTGTCTTATGATATATGCCACAGGCAGCGCAATCCTGCACAAAGATCCGTGGCCAGTGTACAGGGCCAGCCACAGGATTCTATGCCCTTCCTGGGCCACTCCGGCGTGGCCTGGGGTCTCTTCGGGGGAAGAGGATGTTCGTCCCCTTCCCCCGGTGTAAGGCTGGGAGGCCCCAATGGGCCTCCTCGGATGTCCGCCAGCTATTGAGCCAGCGGAAATCCGAAGCAGCCATGTAACAGCTGCCAAGCCCGGGAATGGGGAATGGGGTATCGCAGCCAACATCCCCTCCCCCTCCTGGGCTGGCTCGGCCAACGACCGCCCTCCCTCACCGCCCGCCCCTGCTCCCACCGGAGCAACTCTTAGCGTCCTTCAGTGGGAGCAGGTCCTTTCCACGGCGGAAAGAGGCCTGCAGGCATTTGCGCCGGCAGGCCTTACTCACCGGGTGCCAAAAACACACTTTACGGTGCGTTTATGACACCCTCCACTTGCGGAGCTTGTACTCCGCAGGCAGAACGTTACTCAGGATTGCACCGTTAGTCTCCACAGTTATGCCAGTGCCTTGTTCCCATCTCTTAAGTATCAATAGCGGTGATTCTGAACAGCTATTTAATAGAAATATATTTTAGATTTTCCTTAAAAGCCCTTTCAAGACATTTCAGTTACTTGTAAATTTCTGCCTTGTTAATTCCCGTTTTTGCTGTACCTTTATAAAATAAACTATTCACAGGAGGGTAAACAGCTTTAGAAACTCCTTGATGTTTTGGAAACTCCCCTAGCTACAGCAGAACCTTTGTTTGATTAGTCAGTTCTAGGGCATGATAAGGAGGACATTCATCATTGGGGCTGCAGTAGACTGAAGAAAATATAGGAAAGTCTGATCATGGATGGACACATTCTAACAAAGACGCAGAACATGCTGTGCCTCTGTCTCGTTTTACTAGGAGAAATACCTGGTAAGAGTTAAACATAGTTTTAGCCATTTATTTAAAAAGGAACACTGTATGGTTGACTGCATCTCAGAGAAGAGTTTTAAGAGGTCATCTAGACCAGAGGTAGACCAATTTCAGTCTGACATGGTATATCTCTTTTTGTGTGTGTGTGTGCTAGAATCTTTGGGGTCCACCAATGTTTTCAGTTAACAAGGCAAGAAGGTTGGATTTAAACAGCTCAAGTCATATCTAATCTGTGTTAAGTGATCTTGAGTATGCAATCTTGTTTAAGATCACATGAGTAATGCCTTGTTGGATCTGATGAAAGTCCACTTAGTTCAGCAGACTCTGCAAGAATATCAGTAAAGAATCCGTAAAGATCCGTAAAGAATCAGTAAAGAATATCAGTAAATATTGTTTTAACTGTTTTAATTCTTGATTTTAAATGTATATATGTATTTTAATGTTTTTATTGTAAGCCGCCTTGGTTGCCCTTGTGGGAGAAAGGCGGGGTATAAATTCTATAAATAAATAAATAAATAAATAAATAAAGAGATCCAGTAAATTCATTCATTGGCTGAAAACTAGAGACCACTTTCTGCTCATTCCTAATCTAGAAGTGACTACTTAGCATCTTCTTGGGGGCTTGAGAATGGGGCAAAACTTAAATATAAAGGCAGATCCTTTCACTCTTGAAATGAACATAGGAGTGAACTATAGGGAAATTCATGTTGCTCACAACTGTGACTGTTGGCAACATGAACCAGGAGGAGACCAGTCTGGCACAAGCACCACATCCCTTGTTTTGTTGTGGTTTTGTGAAAGCTCTCAAACCGGCTGACATACTTGTGTTTATTGCTTTGATACCAGTGCTGTTTTGATGGTTTTTGCTATTTGCTATTCATTACTACTACTACTACTACTACTACTACTACTACTACTACTACTACTACATCATTGTTATAGTTGTCTTTTTAGTTATTTAATTGTAAGTCATTTTGAGGGTTTGAAACACCAGCATATAAATGTGAAGTTTAGACAGGGTTCATTTTGGTTGACTATCTATCTGGCGAAGTGCAAAGTCGTTTACAGGCCAATCCTACGGTTCAGCGACTATCACTGCTGCTACACTAAAGCTTACAGCAGTGTAACTTGTTGAAATCTCATGGTCTCCCAGACGTCACATCAGAAACACAATCATAGCAGCAGAAAAGAGAGCTAACAAAGCAAAAAGGTTTTGCTTTTACAGAGTCCCTAGTGACACTGTTGCCACTCGCAACCATGATTTCACGTTTAATGATGCCGCCATATTATCTGTGTATGGACAGTACTGATCAATGAATGGTGATAGAAGGAATATCTCAAGACTATCACTAAACCCATTCCATGCCCTCCCCCACAAGACAGCAAAAACACATTGCCAGGAAGAGCCCACAGAGCCTCCTCCAGCACAGCTAATGCCATATCTTAGTGGTCAGATGGGCAGCAACAGCAGCCTGCCACCAGAAGCACCAGGGCTCCAAGACATCTGGTCCTGGCCTTAATATTTAAGGGCATGAATGTTGCAGCAGAGGAAACAGACTGGTATCTCCTCGATGTGAACACACTGGGCAGAAGCGAAGTGTACATTGCTGAGCACCTTGCAACTTGAGATAATCCTTCTTAACAGCCTACGTTTTCGTTCTCTGTCATCTGCAGGGGGAAGAGCACTGAGTTTGGTTGGGTTACCCGGTACAGGCAAAGTTACAGAACATTCCCCAGCTGGTACTGTCGTGTACAACTTCAGCATCAGCTTAGCAACGGGTTCAGTGGCCACAGGATTTCCTGTGATAATAAACTCAAACCCACTCACCAAGGCGTTCTCGATCAACCCTGAGTCTGTGTTAACATACAAGGTAAATCTTTGCTTCAATCCGAAACATCCTACTTAGTCACAAGCACCGTGACTTCCTCCTCTGTGGATTATATTGTTAGAGTATCAGTATGTTTTCCCTTTAATAATAAAATGGGAAAGTTGACAAGGAACAAGAACACAGGAAGCTGGCTAATATGAGTAAGACTTTCTCACAGAAGCAACAACAGGATTAAAAGCCATGACGTAAAAAATTGTTAAAATCACAAGCTAAAAACACAATTAAAAACTGTTTAAAACTTTATGAATTTAAAATTAATCTAAATGCAACGTTTCTGTCATCTATCGATGACCTTCATCAGGGCAAAAGCAAAGCCACATCGGGCTGCAAGGATGGTAAAACAATTGTTTCTCAACCGCAGGTTTAAAAGACGCAGCAGCGCTGGCCAGCTGGAGATCATTAACACGCAGGGCCTCTGAGAGGGGGGTTAAGGGGGTAATTTGTACCTGGGCCCAGGGCAAAAAACGGGTCGAAAATGGGGCCCTGGAGCTAAATTAATATGTAGGGAAGGGGCCCAAAAGAAACTTTGTACCCCCTGATAAAATTCCTCTGAATAGCCCTGTTAACACGGAAGTATTCAGAACTGAATACTTCCGTGTTAATGCTCTCCAGCTGGCCAGCGCTGCTGCGTCTTTTAAATTTGCTGTTGAGAGACAATCAGGGGCGTCGCTGGAGCGTGGCGGGGGGGCGGGGCACCCCCAGGTGATGCGCGCCACGGGGTGACGCGCGCGACACCTCCGTGACGCGCGACACCCTTCGGACGCTCCGAGGCCGGCCCGGGAGCTGGCCTTGAAGCGTCCGACCCCGTCAGCGCTCCAGGGCCTTCTGAAAGAAGGCCCAGGCAGCGCATCCATCCGGGTATTTCCCGGATTTTCGCGCATGCGCAGACCCGTTTTGAGGGCTTTTTGCCCTCAAAACGGGTCTGCGCATGCGCAAAAATCCGGGAAATACCTGGATGGATGCGCTGCCTGGGCCTTCTTTCAGAAGGCCCTGGAGCGCCGACGGGGTCGGACGCTCCGAGGCTGGCTCCCGGGCCGGCCTCGGAGCGTCCGAAGGGCGACGCGGGGGGGGAGCCAGGTCGCCCCCCCCACGCCGATATCGTAGCGTCACTAGGGTGACGCGCGCCCCCTACCCCAGGGTGACGCGCGTCCTAGTGACGCTACTGGAGACAATTGTTTTACCATCCTTGCAGCCCGATGTGGCTTTGCTTTTGCCTGATGAAGGTCATCGATAGATGATGGAAACGTTGCATTTAGATTAATTTTAAATTCATAAAGTTTTAAACAGAGTTTTTAATTGTGTTTTTAGCTCATGATTTTAACAATTTTTTACATCATGGCTTTTAATCCCGTTGTTGCTTCTGTGAGAATAATTGCTGGCCATGAAAACATAAATACGAGTAAGACTATTGGCCCATCAAGCTCTTCTTTCCTATGTAAGCCTTAAAGATGCAGGAAGATTGAACTTGGGGCTTTCTGCATGCAAAGCACATGTTCTCTACCACTGAGCTTGAAGAAAAAACAAGCTTTAGTTTCATCTGTGACAAAGGCCACACATTTAATATCTCCCTGAAATTAATATTATACAGAGATCTATTCTCATCTTAATTTAATCAGTGCAAATTAAGCAATATTGAATCTTACAATGCATTGGTACAAGTGCTCCCATGAGTCTCTGTTAGGAGGGAAACAGATACCCACATGGCCTATGCAACGTTTTATAGCTTTTCCTCAATATGGTATGACTGTAGAAATGATGTAAGAAGCATCTCCCAGCTGTTTGTCTATTGCAGTGTCTCCAGAACTAAATGGAGACAACCACTGCAAAGCCAATGCTGGGCCTGAAGGAATCATTGGGGCAGATTTTCCCCAGTGTGGTCAGTTCCTACTGTTGACATTTCAGAGAGAAAGGACACAGTCTAATCCAAGTCAAGCATCTTTATTTTAAATTAAGACACACTGACAGTGGGAGAGAACTAAGCAAGTGCTTAATTCTCCCACAAAACCAATAGGATTTACTCCTATTGAGTGGATTGTAGCGTAAGCTAGATATTTAACTAGGCTTACCAGATCTCCAACCGGGACAGAGTGCTAGACCTTTAGGAGAAGGAATGTGGACAGGTGTAGCTTGTTAAACCTTAGAGCATAATCCTAGGCATGTCTACTCAGAAGCAAGCCCCATTGTGTTCAGTGGGGCTTGCTTCTGAGTAGACATGCCTAGAATTGTGCTCTAAGGATTAACAAGCTACACCTGCACACATTCCTCCTCCTAAAGGTCTAGCACTCTGTCCCGGTTGGAGATCTGGTAAGCCTATGTTTAACCTCTCACAAACAGTCATGAGAACTGCTGAGAGTCCTGGGGAAAAGCCTTATACTGCCCTCCCAGAGCATGCTGGTCCCCTGCAGCCCCCCAAGCTTACTGGGATGAGGATGGGTGGCAGTGGCAGGCAACAACCCCTCCTGCACTCTCCATTGTTGAATGTGAATGTGAACATCTCCCAGAGGTCCTACAATGACACAGGGGCTTCTGGAGGATGGTCTTTGTTTGTAGATAGTGGTGCTGGATTCAGTGGTGGTGTATGTCTCTTGGCTGATGTGCCACCACTGCCACCAATACTGGGGGGTTCAGGGGTCAGACTGAGAAGTTGGGCCCTCTGATGAGCATGGACTGTCAGCCAGTGCCCAGCATGGCTGACCCCTCTTGTTGCCCCTGCTTATACTATAAAATGAAGCTTTAAAACATTGCACTCCTTGCTGAAAACAAATGTTTTTTTTAGTTGTGCTCATTTTGCACTTTAAATGAGGGCTAACCTACATGCTAAAAATGATGTGTGTGTTTGGGCCTTATTTTTTTTCTTTAAATTAGCATGAGGGTGGTCACGAAACCATGGCTGGGGATAGGGAGGCTTATCTCTAGTCCCCATTGTAGTTCTTGTGCCAATTCTCTCTCTCTCTCTCTCTCTCTCTCTCTCTCTCTCTCTCTCTCTCACAAACACACACACACACACACACACACACACACACGCGTGCGTGCGTGCGTGCGTGCGCTATTCAGTTTTTCAAAGCTTGAAAGCCAATGGAAGCATTTTTAAATCTATAGGCATGTGAGAGGGTGCATGATCAGCACTAATACCATGATGGGGGCTAAGGCCTCCCTACTTCCTGTGGCAGTGTTGTGGCATTTCACAGCCCTCCTTGCACTAATTAAAAGGAAAACAAAACAAAACAAGGGCCAAAGTCATGTGTTCTTTCGAACATGTAGTTTGGCCCTGAAATTGAAGTGTTTGCTGATCTTTACTAATGTTTTCTTTCCTTTTTTCAGGTTGTTACCACTGGAAACCCTACTCTAGATTATGAGACGATGCCCTCCCAATTTGATTTGCAGATCCTCGTGTATGACACAGCTGGGGAAAATGACTTACAAATCCTGAAGATCCAAGTGCTTCCTACAAAGGAACCTCCAGTGTTTCAAGGCAATATGGCAGATCAAAGTAAGAGGCATTTGCTGCAAATAAAGGCGAATTTCCAAATTGCTGCTAGCTGAGGTACACTGTTGTTCATTAAAGAAGGGACACTTTACTTACACCTGAACATGTTTACTTTTAGAGTATGTAAAAATTACCCCCTCTCAGACAAGCCCTCCCTCCCAGTTCCACATGGAACTGATCTGGACATTCCTCCTGATTGGAAGGAGGCAGGACAAAAGCAATGACTCATGGAGAGAAACAACCAGCAACCTCCTCTGAGGGCAAGCAGTTCTACTTCATCTTAGCACTGGATGCTATTAGAGCTTTTCACACAGTTGGAAACTGTATAGCTGAACATGTGGACGAGAGGGATCACACCTACTACCCCTGCTACTCGTCCTCTTGTGTTGATAAGTTCTGTGTACAGAGTCCATATGTATACAACTTGTATGGGCACAAGCTCCTTTCCCCCCCCCCCCCCATAGAACTCAGGTTCCATGGTTCTATATTACATACAGAAAGTCTATGCTCACACAAGGTCGCACAGCCAAAGCTCACGTGGAAGATGAGAACAGGAACAGCTGGTGTGTTCGCACTCACCTTTCGTGCATTCAGCCAATATGGTCTCCGATCAGGTGTACTGAATCATCCAATCCCACCTGATGCAGGGAGAAAGCAAAACTGCTTGCCCTCTGTAGAGGCTGATGGGAAAGAGAAAAGGCCGGAGAAGTCAATCATACAAATACAACAGGCTTTCTCCTCTCGGTGGTTACTTGGGGCTCAGAGAAGTCTTTAATTAATTTATTATGACATGCTAGCAGTAACAGTTGGGAACTAGTGGATTACAAGCAATGACGTCTGCAACGTTACTGAAGAATATATTAATCATGCAGTGCTTTTTTTTTTTTGTTTAAAGGCAGAGTGGGTGATATATGGCATAGTCGGAATACAAAAAGGAAACTGACTGGGTTGGTTTCAGTTTATCTATTTATTTATACCTGTCTTTTGATCAAAATGATCCACACCGTGGCTTACTATCACAACAGAATAACAACCTGGTTCAATAGAAAACGTTGAACAGTATCCACATACTAATGTTTAAGTTATCATAGTCTGTGAATTAGTGTTTGGGTCTTTGTCCACTTAAATTAATATTTGAACTTGATCTGAAAAGATAAACCACATTATTTATTGAAGCTCATATTGCCGCATCACAGAACACTGGAAAGAGTAAGCTTGGAACACTCAGTACAACTGAGTTTCTTTCATACCTAAATGCACCTGTTTATCTCTCAACTGGATCTGCAATAAATCAGTGCTCTCTTGTATGTATGTGTTGGCAAACTGTGGAGGCTTACTTAACAAAGAGTCTATTTGCCGGCTATTGCAATGCATCATCAGCTTCTCTCCATATTTTATGGCCAGGATCCAAAGAACTGTGCAGCTAGTTCCATACACCCATGAGGGCTTGTATTTCTCAAACAGCAGCTCCCCATGCAGCATGGCAAACCACTTTGAAACGAGTCTCAAAGGCAGTGTGGAATCTGGGCCGGCCCATCGATGAAGCCAACTCAGGCAGGTGCTTCAGGCAAAGGAATGGCAGCTCTGTCCAGCCACCTGCCTCTACCTCTGCTCCTGGGTTAGTAATGGAGGAGGAGAATTTATTAGTAATGTAATTTATTAGTAAGTAATGGAGCAGGAGAGGAATTGTGAAAGAGAGGAGAGTGGTCGGCTAGAGCATCTCCAAATTCCTTTCTGAATCCAACCAGGAGGAGGAGGAGGGGCAAAAGTCATAACTGACACAACACTGTGTAATGGGAGCAAGATTTGGCACACACTGAGGCACTCAGAAGTCTTTGGCTGGCCCTGTGTGTAGTATGGAAGCCTGCTGTCTTCTCAAAGGAAAAAGTTAAAAGCCACAGTGCTCTTTCAGAAGCCATTGGGCTGTTCTAAAGCAGCTCTTTGAACCCCACACGTCTAGAGTCATGCTAAAAGGGGACTTTCATTAAAGTGTTTTGAGAATCTATAGTCTTTAGCAGAAGCAAACAGTGTAGGTTCTCAGGCTAGGATACCATTGATAAAGCATATTGTTTTAAAAGTACAGTAAATAGATATGAATCAGTATTATATACCAAAAATAAGCAATACTGATATTTATTTATTTGCATCCTTGTTGTCTTATGAACATCCAAAATGGTAAATAAAAATATTGACTTTTAAAAATTGTTTTTGAAAAATTTGGTCTGTCGAGCTTCCATTTCCAGGATTTCTATCTTATTCTGGCTCAGAACAAGTCAGATTTCTCCTCTAACTCAGAGACTGTCAGCCAAATCTGCCTGCTCCTTTGCTTAGCTATTCACACAGACACAGTAACCACATGGGAGCAGGCTGGATCACTTTACACCTCAACCTCCTCCTATCAGATTATACCAAATTCCAGTGGAGCCTCTCATTCTCCTTGAGAACTAAGTTTCCCATTAAGAAAGCATCCTTGGACCATTAATAGCCATTTTTTTGTCCATTCCCATATGCACTGGCTAAGCATTGCTTCAGGGCCTGGCTCTAGTGCCAGACTCATTCACACCATTTGATTCCAAGTTCTCAACAATAGGTTTTGATGAATGTCCGAAACTGACATTTACCCATAAATCTTTTTCCCATTGGGCTTTGCATTGTCTTAAGTTCAGAAACCAACCGTGTGTGTGTGTGTGTGTGTGTGCACACGCGCGCGCTGACATATGTAGCATGGTTAATATACTTTCCCTGTAAAATAATGGAAATGATGATACCAGCTGGAGATTTAGTGGGGCACTCAGCTGACCAAGGCATTTACTGATAAATGTCAGCATTTCCCTCTAGTCCTATTCAAATTTTAAGACTTTCCAGTAAATGCCAGCATTCACCACAGTACTATTTGTATGAGATGGGTCATAGCTATGGCCATATTTTTTTTCTACATCATAAATGAATGTCCATATTCAATACCACAAGCTATTTTCTTTAGTAATTTATAAATATAAAGTAGCTTCATTTCAGACAACACGTGAAATAGGCAATTTTAAAATAATTAAATAAGCGCTTGCTATGAACTCTGTTGCAACCCTATTAATGAGACAGCTGCTATTGGCACTAAATAAATATTAAATAATAGCAGGAATGTCAACATTCTACTGATGGTGACATATCTGTTGGACAGACAATAATCCAGGTACTTGGAAAATGTATTTGTGGTGTAGTGGTTAGAGTCTTGGACCAGGAGGTCCTAGGTTCAAATCCCTGCTCAACCATGAAGCTTACTGGGTGAGCTTGGGCCAGTCACTATTGCTCACCTACCTCACAGGGTTGTGGTGAGGATAAGAGGAGGGGGAGGATCCATATATACCATCCTGAGTTCCGTGAAACTGCCCCAACAGGTGACTCACAGAAACAGATATTTTATGGTTGTCTACTATGTTTGTGATTCACTAACAATGCAATCCTGTACATGTTTACTCAGAAGTAAAACTCACTGTGTACAATGGGACTTACTCTCAGGTAAGTAGGTATAGGATTGCAGCCTAATTCATTTCATCAATATGTTAACCAAGAAGTAAAACTAAATATGAACCCCAAAACCAGTTCAGAGAAGGCTTTTTTTCAGTGAACTGGAGACAAGCCCAAATGCAAAATATCTCTTTGCTTTGAACCTGAACCAGAACTGAATTCTTAAACTTCAAACCTGTTAACTGGTTAGAAAAAGTGGTTCAAGAATCAGAATTTCAGCACCTGGAGATTATGAAAAAGGACCCCTCTTGTCCAACATCAGAGGCAGGCAAAAGAGATATTTCCCAAGAAATCATTAGCAGGGAGATGGAGGATCAGGTGATGGTGCTTGGACTGATGTTATGCTTCCTGCATTTATCTTGACCCCGAGTGCAAATCCATGTCCAGAGTAATATGTACTTCTGCCCTCAAGCACTACTTCAGGACTTCTTCCTTAATTAATTTAAGCTGCAAGTTTTGCAAGCATTCATCCCAGCCACTTCTTATATGCTTCATCAAACTGATACCAGGTAGGCATTGTCATAATGTCTTCAGATATATTTATTCATATTTGTTTGCATAATATTTTTCCTATAGTGCAATCCTAGGTATGTCCACTCAGAAGTAGGTTCCACTGTGTTGAATGGGACTTACTCCCAGGTAAGTGTGCATAGGATTGCAGCCCTAACCTCCTTGAAATAATAATGTAAATTATATTTCTGTTTGTACAGCTGTTATTGTCTATATTTTGGAAACAAAAAGACCAGCGAACCCTATTTATCAAATTCGCACAGCCGATTCTGAAAATGGATCACTCAGTGTAAGTTCAAAACATGCTGAGATAGTTCAACTAGCTTTAGAAGACACGTCCCAATCCTATCTGATACTGTCTGTGGCGGGATGTGCGTTCTGCTGGTGGAAGCGTCAGGATCCAGGCGGAAGTGCCTGGATCTGGTGCGCATTGCATGACATTGTCGCGTTCACCAACACTATGGGCAGGCACAATGATTGCCAGCGTGAAGTCACTTGCTCACTGGCATCAGGTGAGCTTGCAGTGGGGGTGGATGGTGAGAAGGATGGGGGGAGAGGGGGGAGGAATGGGGGTGTTTCTGGGTGGGGAGGAGGAAGGAACCAGGGGTGGTAGTAGGTGGGAGGGGGTGGATCCAGCAGCAATGGCACACGCTGGATCCTATCCCATCTTTTAAAAACCTCTTTGCCCCTTTTCTCTCCTCGGACATATGCTACCAAACTAGGTGGTGTATGTCCAAGGAGACCCATAGACAGCCCCAGGGCTCACTCAAAGGTAAGTAAAAATATTTTTTTTAACTTTTGCCTTTGGGTTGCCCCCTCACAATAGGACGCAGTGCACACCTTTTTGGCTCGGCTGCATTGGCTTTGGTGGCAGGGGATAGGATTGGGGAACAGCTTTCTCTACTGAATTCAGTAATCAGGAATTTAAAAAAAAGTCACAAGGCTGATCTATATTGTATTTCATTGTGGTAATAAAGTGTCTGACAATGATTGGCTGATCTGATCTAATGGCACAGAATATTCATAAACATTCCGATTGGAGAACAAAATTATCTGCAACAGAATGTTCACAATTCCCTGTGAGAAAGAATGCTTTTCAGTTTGTCTGGAAGTAAAATCTCACAGAGAAGGAGGAGCTGTGTATGGTAGCCTAAAGACTGGAGCGTTGACTGAAAGTTGGTCTCAGAGAGTAGGGAAGACAGAGAGCTCAGAGGCAGGATGGCTGGAGGGCAACAGTGGAGTGACATATTGTACATGAACCTGAGGAAATGGCTCGAGGAGAGACTTTCTGTCATTGCTGCAGTCCTGCGATCTGACAATCCTAAGGTAGGGGATAGTGGTGAGGGTCAAAATGTGGGTGAGTTGCTGAACTTTACATAGTGAGTTGACCTAACCAGGTAATGCTTGGGCTGCAGCCTTCTAGCTGCAACATTTCTAACGTGAAATGTTGTACAGCAAGTCCTCACTTAAAGTCGTTTCGTTTAAAGTCATTTTGTTTTAAAGTTGATGGGAAAATGTCATAGGAACATACAATCTCAAGTTGTCATGACTGGTCCAGATTTCAGAGTTAAAAACATACATGTTCCCGGGAATTTCCATCATTTATTAAAAGTTTAAAATACTTAAAAATATTTAAAACAGTCTCAACGTTTCACTATTGCTATCCATGGCATCGTCAGAAGATGAAAACAGCTACTATGAGCGTGCCATAGTACGTTTACATTTATCAATCAGGCTATGGTAAAATTGGTTTCATTACAAGTTGTTTCTCTTAAAGTCACAGTTTACAAGAAGAACCTATTGACAACTTTAAGTGAGGACTTGCTGTCTATAGTAACTTGTAGTATGACAGCATTTAGCTGGCAATCTGACACCCTCATCTCTTGCATGTGTAAGCTATTAGAGAAGAGGTGCTCTACACTGAGGCTGTATAATTGATCAGTGGAGCCTCGCTTTAGCATTGCTTGTGTCTCCACGAGGCTGGTTAAACCCCTCTCTTTAGGTGGTGAGCTGGTGGTGGCAGCAAAGTGATGGGAGATACACCTCACCCTGTACCTGCCATCTGCCAGTTGTTTGGCTGCTGCCCCATCATCAGGGTAGGGTGGCAGAATTTGGGAGTTTGGGTGGCAGATTACCTCGGGCTACTCCTGCAACTGCAAGTGAGCCCAAGTCTTTCTCTCATAATGCTAAACCATGGTTGCTAAACCATGGTTTAGAATTATGATGGAATTACCCCTGTGACAAACAGTGCCATAATACCTTAAGTCATATCTCTTCTTCCAGTATTCACTGACTCCGACATCAGACCCATTCTCTGTTTCTTCAACTGGAACTATTTCTTCCTTGAAGGACTTTGATTCTGAGAGTGATCCACCTTAGTAAGTACATATTTATGGTAACTTATTTATTACTGAATGAATGAGAAGACAGGTCCCATGTAAAAACAGAGCACAAGGGAGACAACAAAGGAGGGAAGTGGAGGTGGGGATAAAATGGGAAAGAATATATTATTTCATAGAATTATAGAATGTTACAGTTGAAAGGGACCTTGGAGGCCATCTAGTCCAACCCTTGTTCAGTGAAGGAGACTATAGCATCTGTGACAGGTGGCCATCCAGCCTCTGCTTGAAAATCTCCAACAAAGGAGAGCTCACATTGCTGGTATATGTCCAAGGAGAGAAAAGGGACTGGGCAGGCCAAAAATGGAGGATAGGATCCGGCATATGCGACTGCAGCTGAGATCCAGAGGCGAAACTAGGGCGGAGCAGGCGGAGCACCCGCTCCGGGCGCCATCGCCCGAAGGGCGCCCCGCCCGCGAGTCTGAGTCGGACTCGGAGACTCGAGTCCGACCGCCCCCTCAATTGGGAGCCGGCTCGGGGACGTCTTCCCCGGCCGGCTGCCCAGGGCCTTCTAAGGAAGGCGCGCGAGAACGGTATTTATACCGTTCTTTTTGCGCACGCTCAGACTGTTACTGAGGGAAAAAGGCTGCCCTTTTTCCCTCAGTAAGTCTGAGCATGCGCAAAAAGAACGGTAAAAATACCGTTCTCGCGCGCCTTCTTTAGAAGGCCCCGGGCAGCCGGCCGGGGAACACGTCCCCGAGCCGGCTCTCCCGGTTGAGGGGGGTGTCGCTGCCTCCCGGAGCGCGCAAGCCGGCTCCTCCCGGATCGTGCCCCCCCTCCGGATCGCGCCCCCCCTCCGGATCGCACCGCGGCCAAAGGCCGCAGCGATATTAATTATAGGGGCGCCACACCCCCGTTGCTCTGGGCGCCAACGGGGGTAGTGACGCCCCTGCTGAGATCCTCCCCCTCTAGCCTACTCCCTGCCCCCTGCCCTCCCCCTCAGAACACCCCCAAACTTCTCCACCCCTGCCAACAACTTACTGGTGCCTGCAGAGTGCAGAGACTCCCGGAGCCGCTGCCATGCATACCACATTTGTGGCAGCAGCCCGGAAGTGTGCAACAGCGGCCTGACTTTTGTGCAACCGGATCGTAGGATTGGGCCCTTAGTTAATTACACCATATGATGCGGACTAAATATATTTCACATATCCCACACAAGGATTGAGCTGTGTTTTGATTTTACAGCTACGTGTTAAACATCACAGTGACAAACAACCTTGGTCTGAGTGCTACGAGGACACTGATTGTCAATATCATAAACGTCAATGATGAGACACCTTACTTTATAACGTAAGTGAAACATTTTGATTGCATCAAAACATTGATATTTGATTATATTTGTCATTTGTTAATGAATCGAGCTAGAAGCATGCTAGTGATGTAACTTCCTGTGATAGAAGCAATCACTGCTAGCTCAAAAACATATGCACCCATAGTTACAGATGCGGCATGAAAGAGGACTCGTATCTGCTGCTGGCGCCTTCCTCCTGGTAAACCTCCCTGTTGTTGGGCCCTGGGATTTGTAGAATGTCACTGGGGATGAAGAGGATGGTCTGCTTCTACTGCTCCCTTCTGCCCTCTGGTAAGTTAGCCAGGGAGACAGGCTACAATGGAGAGGCTTAATGGGAGACAGTGGGGAGCAGGTGACAGCAGTGGACCATCCTCTTTCTTAACAATTCCTGGATGTCTCAACCCGCCCATGCAGGACAGGACATTCTGGAACTGTAAAATGGCACTGGGGGGAGAAGAACATGTCAGCTGTTGCTCCCGCACAATCACCCAGTGAGCATCTCCATGGGCCTTGGCTTGCCAGGTGGCAGTGGGGGGGGGGAGGAGGTGGAATTAGTAGTGGACCCTCACTGCCTCTGGGCACAGGTGTGAGGCCCTTGCATGGACCCCCAGCATGTGCACCACTGGGCCACCCCTGCAGAGCCATCCCTCCTTTCACTTTCTAACTCTTGATGCCAGTTTGGTCTTAAATACTGTATTGGAAAGGAGTATCATCAAACTAATGTGCACATTTGTGGCTTTTTCTCTGCTACAGGAATGAAAGACTTTTCCGGATTCCTGAAGAAAGTACACCACGAACTCTTGTTACCATAATAAAAGCTAAAGATCCAGATGACAGAAACGGTTTTACCAGCCTTCGCTATAGCATCAGTAATCCTCTAGGGAGTCCTGATTTCTACATAAACCCAGGCAAGGAATTCTCTTGCATTAAATCATGAAGGGTGCTGATAGGCAAGGCACATATTTAGTTCTGCTTGCTGGGCCCTCGCCGTACATTGTGTAATGCCTGATCCACCAGCCAGAGGTGCTGCTTCTGAAGAATAATCACGTGTAACTTGAGACATGGGAAGGAGATTTCCTTCCACTCTCTAAACAAAATTCTTGCCACTATCTAGTTAATTAAAAACACTTGGATTTAAGGTGAATTTTGAGTAGCTCCAGATGTATACTTACTACAATTGTTTGCATACATGGTGCCACTTTCCCATATATAGAAGTACTGTATGCATTGAAATGAGGCAGTTCTGGTAGTTTCCTGTAACATGTATACAATGTGGGGCAGATTTTTTTGTTAACATAGTGTTCCTAGACATATTACTGGAAATTACCCCTATGGATACTAATGGTGTATATGGTGCTGGTTAGTCCCAATGAGTCATCAGGGAGCGAGTAGGAGAACCATACAGACCACAGTACAGGATTTTGCCCCAGGCCCCGAGCAACCTGGTGTGGATAGGATTGGGCACTGAGAACATCCCTATAGCCTTCCCAACAAAAATTGCACTGTTCAAGCAGTCTTAGCTGCTGCCTCTAATACTGAGAACAGTTTTGCTTCCTACAGGGCTTCAACTTTAATCCACTTACAGCCAGAGGCGTCGCTGTAGCCTGGCGAGGAGTGCGGGGGGCCCCAGGTGACATGCGCACGCGCGCTACAGAAAGGCTACAGCGCACGCAGAAAGGCTACAGCGACGCCGGTCGGGAGAGCCGGCTCGGGGACGTCTTCCCCCGCTGGCTGCCCGGGCCCTTCTGAGGAAGGCCCACTGTGCGAACGTTATTTATAACGTTCTTTTGCGCATGGGCAGACCGTTCCTGAGGGAAAAGGCCCCGGGCAGCCAGCAGGGGAAGACGTCCCCGAGCCGGCTGCAACGATTGAGGGGGTGCCCGGAACGGCAGCCCGTCGGGCGCCCCCAAATCGCTGCGCCAAAGGTTATTAAAGTGGGGGTGTCCGGGAGGAGGGGTCACTAGGGGTCACCGGCCCTGGGGCAGCGCGTGCCCTAGTGACGTCTCTGCTTACAGCCCAATCCTATCCTCCCCCCCCAGCCGCTGATGCAGTGGCAACCGCTGCATCCTATGGTGGGGGGGGAGTTGCAATTGTCCCCTTACCCGGGTGTAAGGCTTCGTGGCATGGGGGGGGGGCTACTTGGACCTGTGCAAGCTAAATAGCTGCCGCAGGACTGCGTGGACCCACGCTGCGGGATGCCAATGCCGCCAATCCTACCCCCTCCCAGACTTGATCTGCCCATCCCCCACCCCATTGCTGACCTCCCTGCACCCTGCCCTGCCCTCCCCAAATTAACATGCTTAGAGGGGGTGTTAATTTGACTGTGCACAAGGCACGAAAGATAGAAGGTGTTTGGGACCAATGACTGGGGTGCCAAAACCCAAGGTTACGATCCAGATCTGCTTGTGTTATTGCAAGAATCAGGGGGCTAGTTGCCAAGACACAGAGATCTCTGTGGCGGAAAAAGGCAGAAAGGGGTTTGAAAAGCAAACCCAGGAGGGTTAGGAAGTAGCCTGAGCTAGTTCCAGGGAGAGTAATAAGGCAAGGGAGCCAAGAACGGACTCCAAGGAAGATGTGTACACTCCTCTTGTAAATAGTAATACTAAACTCAGGTGGATGAGTACCTATCAGTTTTTATGTGAACCAGAGCCACCCATAGGCAGTGGTTCCAAATACTGAGGGTCCCCCTAAGTATGCAGAAGTAGATACGTTGGTAAATTGAAGGAAACTCCAAAACAAAGTGATGCAGCCTAAGTATACTCAATGGCCCCCAAGAGCTATGGAATGTTGAGGTGTTTGTTGGAAAAAAAAAATAGCAGGAGTGGGCCGGGGGGGGATGGGCCTGAGTGAGCCAATTGGCCATTGTGGCTGGGAGATGCAGGTCCCCATTTGTATGAAACGTGTGGTATATGGGAGGGTTTGATATTTGTAGACAAAAGCATGTAGGGTGTGAACCTAATTCTTATTCAAAATGAAATTCTTAAGGATTATTGTACCAAGCGCACTCAGAAAATTTTTACAATTATGCATTCATATAATGTGTGTCCTTCCTTTAATTTCTGCTGTCTTAGTAACTGGTGCAATAGAAGTGGCCAGAAGAATAGATCGAGAGGGACTGCCAAATCCCAACATTTCTCTGATAATTCGTGTTACGGATAGTCCTAGCAGCGGACAAAGTAATGAAACTTCAATTGTTATCATCATTGAAGATAAGAATGACAACCCGCCAGAATGTACAAAATACAATTTCAGGTCTGAATATTTTCATGCTTTAATAACTTCCTACAAACTTTGGGAAATAAGGACCCCGAGATCCTCCCTAGCAAAACGTGCATATGCTAGGTTGTTATCCTTGTCATATAATGAAGTTGTAATAATTAATCAGCAGGTTCAAAAACTGATTGCCAAAGCAGGGATTCATTATGTATTGTGACTTCAGTTTTGTCTGCTTACACTACTAAAATCTGAAGTATCTCAAATGAAGAAAACATGACGAATACAAACCCTCGTCCCAAGTCAATTGTTAGGACTGCCAGAGTGAAGCAGCAGCCACCTGGGGAACAGAAGAGGGCTTGGTAGGGAGCGCTGCTCAGCCAGCAGTAGGTCACAGCCAGCAGCAGCCCTTGACAAGGGTCCCCTACCTTTGTGAGTTAATGGGGGAGAGAGAGAACGTATTTTATTTATTTATTATGGTATTTATCAGTGATGTAGACTTGGGTCTATTGACACAGACTTGAGTCAGACTCAAATCGCGTCAATGACTTGACTCGGACTTGACTCGGCGATTGTAAAAGACTCGAATGACTCGACTCGAGACTTGGAGCCTTTTACGACAAGTCAAATTTTATTCAGGTTTAAAACTGTTTTCCCCATTAAATAGATAGGGACTCGCAACCAAAGAGTCGGAACGTGGGGGCAAAGACTTGGGACTTGACTTGAGACTTGGACCCAGAGACTTGGAGTCAGAGACTTGATGCACATCCCTGATATTTATATACCGCCATTTTTTTACAGACTCAAGGCAGTTTACATAGGCAGGCAATCCTAAACCCCATTTTTTCCCCCGAATGGGATTTTTACAAGTATTGTTCCATGAGAACATAGAACCCTCAATTCCCAGATGTTTCCTTTCAAAGTGCTTCTGCCTTCCAAGCTTTTCGCAGCAGCCACAGGTCTCCCTCAGTTGGTTCTCAAGGTGTTAGTTATCTGTTTTGCCAGCTGACTCCTACACATTCCACACACTCCACACTCACAGTGCCTTCACAAGATCCGTCAGTGGCAGCGGCTCCTTTCCAAGCGACAATCAGGGCTGAATCTGCTTAGCTTTCTTCAGGCAGGGCAACAGCTCAACCACCAGGCCACACCTCCTGCCCATATGTGTGGGTATGGGTCATTTGGCAGGCATCTCTTTTCTGTGGGTATGTGTGGGCATGCAAAATGAGAGGCTCAAAATGTGTGTGTGTGTTTCGCACATGCTTAGTTGACTGTGTTTTCTACATGTACTTCATCATTGTATCATCCCCATTCCTGTGTTGCCATGCCCTAAGGAGAAAAGACATCACTGAGAGATAACACAGGTGGTGCTTTATGTGTTTTAGTAAAGGTAAAGGTGACCCCTGACAATTAAGTCCAGTCGTGTCCGACTCTAGGGTGTGGTGCTCATCCCCATTTCAAAGCCGAAGAGCCAGCGTTGTCCGAAGACACCTCCGTGGTCATGTGGCCGGCATGACTCTCCTTGCCGCAGCGCGTAGCATGCAGCTGGAACACGGAGCGCTGTTTACCTTCCCGCAAGTGGTACCTATTTATCTACTCACATTAACATGATTTGGAACTGCTAGGTTGGCAGGAGCTGGTCAAGCAACGAGAGCTCACCCCGACGCGGATTCGAACTGCTGACCTTTCGATGGTTCATGGTTCAGCGGTTTAACCCACTGCGCCACCCGCTGGCCTTTATGTGTTTTGGAAAGATGCTATATGAGAGCCTAGAACAGCCGTTATAGGTTAACGTATTCCTTTTAAACAGTTGGGATATTCTTGAAACAGCAACTAATGAAACGATCATTGACTTGAAGCAATGGTGTTGTGACAGAGATGCTGAACCACCAAACAACTGGTTTAACTTCACTGAACTATCTGGAGTTGAAAGTAATAAATTCACTCAGGACCCACCTGGCTCTGGAAGAATCAAGGTCAGTTAACTCAGTCTCATAACTGGGGAGGAATGCTTGGACAAGAGCTTTATTTCCTCCTCTGGGATGGCGTAGAGATATCACAGGAAGCCTAGCACCTCTTTGATGAGAAGGAGGAAAAAACAAATGTGGAGCTCTAATCAATGACATTATGACAGAGCTCAGGATGAGTTGTGAATGGCACCAACTATTCTCAGTATGACCAGATACAAACCAGATGCAAGGCTGAAACAATTACAATATAATAATTATAGGAAGTAATTATTAAAAGCACAAAAGCCTTCTTCAGGACAGAAAGCAGCAACATTAGAGGTAAAAACGGACATAAAAAAATGTGCCACTCATTCTTTAGTGGTGTCGTGTGAGTCAGCTTCACCACTGAGCTGATAGCGCCTTAGCTGGTATGCATATCAAACAACCATTTAAAGTTAAACAGTTAATCTTGCCCCTCCCCACCCACCTACTTGCCTCCTTGTTTGCTGTTGCTGCCACCACCTCCTCCTGCAGTTCCTGGGGAAAGTTAACTAAGTACTCTGCTGCCGGGTGCTCGCGGTGGAGACAACACAGCATTCTCCAGTCTTAAGCCTGGTTCACACTAGCCTTTTCCCGGCTCGTTGTGGATCTGCGTTGGGTCTTGCGGAGCTCTTTTCATGCTTGCGTCGCAGCTTGCGGAGAGGCAGGAAAGATGGTTTCCCCTCATCTTTTGATGCGCTTGCGGGAATGCTTGCGGTGCTACGGCAGCCCACCAATTGGATGGGAGGGGGAGGAGAGTGGCGGCATGCCAATCATAGCCACCTCCAATCGGCGTGGGGGTTTCTTGCAAGGTTTAGTTCAAGGTTTCCGAGAGCAGATGGGAGACCAAGGTTTTTTCGGCTGCAGTCTGGGATGAGGGAAGGCGCGGGGCTCAGTGAACGGCTAGGGCACCTTCACTTCTGTAATGTGGACTTAAACAATTTTTATAAAGCAATTTATTTAGTAATACTTGACTTACACCTTCACTAAATTCGTCCCCCCCTGGCCAATCGGAGCGCACTTCTGTTCAATAAATCACAGCTGCGCTTTCTTCAAGAAGCCGGGACAGAAGGAGGGACAACAGGCGGCAAGCAGCCCCCAGTTCCAAACGCATAGAGAAGCGCATACAAGCGCAGACGCAGGGACAGGCGCAAGGGCAGGGGCATGCGGGCTGGGAAAAGTCTAGTGTGAATCAGGCTTTAGGCACCAGCTGCGGGCCACTTTGTTCAGAGACATCGCGGGTGTGTGTGTGTGACGGGGGCAACAAGCGTCGGGGGGTGCACAAGCCGCCAATTCGGCGGCAATTTGGCAGAGCAGCGGCGGCAGAAATGGCATTTTGGAATGCAGCGCTGGCAGTAGGAGTCACCCTCCTGCCCGCTACTGTTGTTTTTCTGCTCCCATCCGCTACTGTTATTTTTCTGCAGAAAAACGCAAGGGGGATTTTTGATTTTTCCAGCGCGGGGCGGGGCTTGTGACATCAAGTGCGCGGGGTAGGGCTTGTGACATCACAGGGGGTGTCACGTGCCCCCCCCGGAGGCTAGCTACGCCTCTGTTAGCTCTCTCCAGCTAGAAGGAGGAACTGGTGATAGTGGTGGTAGCAAGGAAGAAGCAAAAATGAAGGAAGGGGCCAGTAAGGAGGCTGGCTTTGTCCACAGTGGCACAGTGGGAGAGAGGGGCAGGCATCAGTTTGCTGCCTCCTCCACTTCAGCCCCAATTCACCACCCCATGTATATAGGCTTGTTTCTGGTTGGGTGGAAGGATACTGGGAGTGGACTTCGTCTTCCACTTCCAGCATCCTTCCACCCAGCCTGTTTCAAAGAAGTCGCAGGCACTGGGGAAGGAGGAGATAGCAGTGGAAAGAGGAGTTTTATTATTATTATTATTATACCATTTTTCAACAAGATTAGTTCACAAAGCAATTTACATAGTAAAATAAATCAATAATTGGTTTCCTGTCCCCAAAGGGCTCATAATCTAAAAAAAAAAAGCAGAAGAGACACCAGCAACAGTTGCTCACCCCATGTTAAATATAAGAGGGCACCATTTTAAAAGCTTTGCCCAATTGACAGGGGTTAGTGTTTTGGGGTGTGTGTTTAAAAGGGGGGAGGACAAAAATGTGGGCACCACTTCAAGTGCTAGTTGGACTTAGGCCAGTCCTGATCACATTTCTAAGGCTAAAAACCCCAGTTCTCAAGCCACCTAGCTGCTGGTATATGCAAGGGTCAACGTGAAAAATCAAACAATATGTTGGTGGTGGTTGCTATTATGAATGTATGTGGCAACAGGGGTGTAACTAGGGCAGGGCCTGAGGGGCAGCTGCCCCGGGCACAAGCCCAGGGGGGGCACAAACCTCAGCCCCCCCCTAATGGCTGCCCTTGTGTTTGGCTTGGAACGCTGAATGCCAAACGTGAGGGCAGCCATTTGCCTGCAGTCTCCACACACCGTCCTTCTCTTCAAGAGAGCATTATACAACAAAGAAATACAATTACTGTATTGGCCTGAACAAGACTCACTTTTTTCCCCTAAGGGCCTTAAGGCAAGTCTTTAAAGTAGGGGTGCGGCCTACAATCAAAGCGTAGCTTTCCTAGCTTTTTCAAGCCTCTCCAAGTCTCTTTCAAAGGTAAAACAGGGCTTTCCCCCCTTTTTTTAAACTGCAAAGCGCTGTGTTTTTCAAGCCTTTACAAGGTTGTTCCTTGCAGCTCTTAATCACTTGATAAATGGCTGAAAACAATGATCTCTTTAGCATTTGAAAAAATTAACCCTTAAGTTCCAGCCCCAGGACTCTGTGGAAACTAAGATATTTATTGATCCTGCAGTTTGAAAGTTGAGAGCAAGAGCTCCTGCATAGGCTTACCATATCCAAAGGGGGACAGAGTGCCAACCTTTAGGCTGCAATCCTATGCACACTTTCCTGGGAGTAATCCCCATTGAATGCAATGGAACTTACTTCTGAGTAGACATGCATAAGATTGTGCTGTTAACCATTGAAATTTGGGCAAGTGCAGCTCATCATCATGGAAGGGTGCAACAAGCTGCACCTGCCCAAATCCCAAAGGTTAAAGGTAGGCACTCTGTCCCCCTTTGGATCTGGGAAGGCTACTTATACTAGGGTGCCCAGATTCAATAAGAGACAAGGTGCCTATGCCTTTAACTGTACTAAAACTGTACTGTTTTATTGTTCTATTAATGTGTATATTTTCTTTAAGTTAAAAATGTATTTTTTAAAAAATAGCACCAAACTTTAAGGGTGCGGCTTACAATCAGGAGCGACCTATACTCGGGACAATATGGTATGTTCATTTTAATCCAGTTTATAGGAAACTTTGATCTTGAAAATGGAGCCATGAATGAATATACTCTGAGCACTCAGGTGTATGATGTTGCTTCACCTTACTATGCTAGTAAGTATCCCTTTTATTTTTTCTTGGCATATTCCCACATTCAGTGCCAGGGCTGAGTTGCTGGAGGCCCAAGGGCGCAAAGCCCTATACTTCTCTATCAGCTTACTGGTAGCAGCAGCAGCAGGAGGCGGCAAGGACTCCCCCCCTCTTTTTGGGATAATCAGAGCATCCCCACCCCTAGAAGCTCCATAATGATTCTGGTGCCCTTGAGGTATGTTCTTCCATTTGTGGATGAGGGTGTTGGCTGCAGTGGCAATATGGCTCTCTTGGCTGACTTGCACCACTGCTGCCACTGATTCTGGGGGTGGGGGTTGTTAGGGGGCTAGTCCAGCTAGTTGGATCCTTGGCCAGTGCCCAACTTGGCGAACAGCTGACAGCACCTTCTTTTTTTGGAAGCAGTCTTTCTAAATTATGGTTTGCAAGTGTGCTCAACCTTCATGCTTTCCTTAATTACTATATTTTCAGATAATATCTACATTTATTTCAAAATAAACCCAGTCAATGAGTTTTACCCAGTCTTCAGTAGACCTTCATATGTTTTTAATGTGTCGGAAATTGACCCGGGTAAGTACTGACCACTCTTTCAGAAATATTTGAAGTCGTTGTTGTTTGTTGTTTGCAGTATTTATATACCGCTTTTCAACAAAAAGTTCACACAGCAGTTTACAGACAAAATCAAATGATTAAATGGCTCCCTATCCCAAAAGGGCTCACAATCTAAAAAAGATGCAGAACCAGTGGCGTTCCTGCGGTAGGGGCTCGACAGTAAGTCGTGCCCCGTCCTAGTACCGCGTTCATGAACCGGAGCGAGGAGGCCCTGCCCCTTTGCCGTCGGAGCCATTCCACGCAGCGAAGCCGACCCTGCCCATTCGGCTTCGCTGTGCAGAATGGCTCCGATGGCGAAGGGGCAGGGCCTCCTCGCTCCGGTTCATGAACGCGGTACTAGGACGGGGCGTGACTTACTGTCGAGCCCCTACCGCAGGAACGTCACTGTGCAGAACACCACCAGCAACAGCCAAAAGAAAAGACACTGTGCTGGAGTGAAAGGGGGGCAGTTACTCTCCCCCTGCTAAATATAAGAGGAGCAACAATGGAAAAAGTGCTTCTTGCCCAGTTAGCAGGGGTTGTAGAATGAATGTATACTGTAAGACCATTGATTATTGTATCGTAAATTTTTCATCCAAGGATAGTTTCATAGTTAATGCTTTATAAACAGTAAAGATTTTTTGGAGGGACTGAGTTTCTGTATCTTAGGGTAAAAACTGATGTAATGTAACAAGACATGCCACAGCACATTCTCCCAACTTCATAATTTGCATGACAAGCAGCCCAATCCTATGGGCTGATTTATGACAGTGGGAGTGGGACAGCTTCTTGCTGTCGTAAAAGGGTTTGCAAGGCATATGCAACACACCACTGCTAGGCTATACTGAGCTGCTGCTGCAAAGCACTGCTGTGGCTGTTGTATCAGGCTGGTACTGCAAAGAGTGTGTTGTGAGGGCGAGGGCAGAGGGAGTTTCTGGGTGGAACAAGGGGAGAGTAGGGGGGGGACTGAGCTGGAGGGGGTGGATCTCACTGGCAAACGCACATGCCGAATCAAATCCTCCTCGGTTTTGCCCATGCTGCCTGCTTACTCTTCTTGAATTTGCGCCAGCTACAGAGTTGGCATGGCCGTAAACCTGCATGTTGCCACAGTGCGGATGCCTGTCCCGCTGGTGTGGAGGCCAACGCTGGCAGGCCTTCACTGGTGAAGGAGCTATGCCCGCCGGAGGCAGGTAAGCTCTCTACCGGCCAGCGGTGAGGAGGCGTTCCGGGGCGGGGAAAGGGCAGGGAGGAGGGTGGATCAGGACCAGGAGGGGGGCGGGCTCAGAGGAGGAGGCCTCCTCCAAATCCTATCCCCCATCACATGCCTGAAAGTCCGGCATGGGGCTTCTTGGAACCGCACCAGCCATTTTGCTGGCATGCCTCTGAATAGCCCCATAGGGGCAACTTCCCATGGGGGAAGGGGACGATCATCTCCTTCCCTCGAGGAGACCTCTGGCCCCATGCTGGATGCAGCGGACCCTGCCCTGGCACCGCTGCATCCAAGCATGGGGTTTTTAATAGGATTGGACTGCGCTAGTCTGGAATGTGATGATTTGTGTGGAAAATGTTGATAAATTGTGAAAGTCCTTATCTTTAATATTGGAAAGATTTTTCCATTCAAGTGTGTGTATCTGTACGTATTTTTCAAATGCTGCTTTTTCAGTTAACTCCCAAGTTGGAATAGTGAGCGCTACAGACAAAGATGTACCATCCACTGGAATATCTTATTCAATTGTTGCTGGAGGATCCACCCTTTACTACTCAGATGTGTTCTGGATTCATCCTAAGGAGGGCATTGTGAAAATCGTAGCACCATTGGACTATGAAACAACCAAAACGTACAACCTCACCGTGCTGGCTTCTGACAACGAGGGCTTGAGTACTACTGCACCAGTGAGTACAATACAAAATGTATGCTGATATGCCCACTCCTAAAATGGGCATTTTGCTTCCCTCTGTAAGATTAAAAAAAAAAAACAAGAAAAAACAGCTGGGCTCTCCAGGCAGCTGAGCATGTAAACAGACACAGGGAGAAGGGAGTGTGATTGCGGTGGCAGGCTCTGCCTCTGATCTTCACACATTAACTAGAAGACTGTGTGTACAGCTCCTTCTTGAGCACAAAGCAATGCATAGGCTGCTCATGTGTGCATTTGGAGACTCTGCTTTTTGCAGGATTCCCAACCACATGGGCTGAACTGTGTAATGTGTGTAGGGTAGGGACTATACCTACAGTCTAATGATTTGCATACATTAGGGGTGGGACCTTCTATATGTATTTACATGAGAGGAACAGCAGTGTAAACAGAGGGTTTTGCATATGTGTTTTGAAGTCAGCTGCTTATGCTGAGTTGCATGTTTAAAGCAGCAGAGGGGAGCATAACCCGCCCATCTCTATGTGGAGTGGGCCCTTTTCCAGTGGTGTCCCTACAGTGGTGTAGGGGATGCGGACCACACCGGGTGACACCCTCGGGGGGGGGGTGTGACACCAGTAATGGCTAAAATTGTGAAAACGTTGTCTTTATGAATAATATATCATGTTATATATCATTCGATGCAGAATTACATGCAGAATGCGATGAAATAAATCGTTATCTGTATTCTATCAAATGTTAAGGCCAAATAACCGGAAACAGAAAACACAACTGCCTTATGTAACAAAAAGTGGATTTCCTTAACTCAAAACAGACCAATGAGACTGATTGTTCTGAGAGCCAAGTTGATTACTGATTTGTTGGGTGATCCGTACTGTTATAATTAAAATAAAGTTAATGGGGGTGACATAATGAGTTACCAGACCGGGTGACACCAACCCTAGTGACACCACTGACCAGGAGTAATCTGTAGAAATACATAGTCCTGCCTTTTGTAGAACCCAGCTCAGCCCAAACTTGTTTCTCCCTATTTACCTCCAGGATCCATCATGGGGGTGAATTGCTGAGCTCTCACATCAGGTGACGCAAAACTTAGTGATGCCTCTGTTTAACCTGCAAACATACATTTAGGCTGTGCATATAATATTGTAATTTAAAGGTGCAGTTTTGATTATGCGGGAGGCGGGGCAATGATGCAGGGGTGGGGCGATGATGCATTGCCCTGCCCACTGCATGGGAGGAGGTCCATCATGGGGGTGACACACTGATCTCCCGCACTGATTGATGCAAACACTAGGCATGTCCTCCCCCCCCCGCCCTTTTCACTTCCACATCCTCCAGAAACCTTTCCCAGCTATGCTATAAAGCCCTGAAAGCTCAGTTTGGCTACCAGCCCCAGAGCTCAGCATTTTATTACATATTATTTTATTAGTGGAAATGGGGAGAAAGGGGAGTTTTTTAACTTCAAGTGCAGGCATCCCCATGACCTTTATCCACAAACATACATTTGCTGCAAACATACATTTGCTGTATGTACAGATGCTGTAACACGTGTGGTGTGTCATGGGCTTTATTCTTAAGGGTGGAATGGAGGCTGGTGGGCATCAGTGGCGTCACTAGGACGCGCGCCGCCCCATAGCGGGGGGCGCGCGTCACCCAAGTGATGCCTCCACCCTATACCCCCTCTTACAAATCTTTCAGCGCAGCCTATGGCTGCGCCGCGATTTTGGGGGGGGGGTGCCCGATGGACCGCCGCTCCGGGCCACTGGCCTGGGCGCCCCCTTAATTGTTGCAGCCGGTTCGGGGACGTCTTCCCCGGCCGGCTGTCCGGGGCCTTCTGGGGCCTTCATAATCGTTGCCCTTTTCCCTCAGGGACGGTCTGCGCATGTGCAAAAAACGTTATAAATAACGTTCGCACAGCGGGCCTTCCTCAGAAGGCCCTGGCGCGTCGGCCAGGGAAGACGTCTCCGGAGCCAGCTCCGGGGATGTCTTCGGGGGTGATGCGCGCAGGAGAGGTGATGCGTCACGCGCATGCGCGCGTACCGTCGCCTCACAGTAGCAACGCCAGTGGTGGGGATGACTGCTTGCCAATGAGTACAGAGGATAATCTTTTGGTTTCATTCGGCGATTGTTGTAGTTCTAGTAATCTTTCTTTTCTTGTTAGGTCATTGTGAATGTTCTCGAAGCAAATGATGAAAAACCAATTTGCTCACCCAATTCATATTCACTGGCGGTTCCAGTGAACACAGCTCCTGGCACCAACGTTAATGGTTTCACCGTGACATGTACGGATAGGGATTCAAGTCCCAAATCATTCTTTTACAGTATTGGCTCAGGTATTTTACTTTATAATGTCTGAATGTCATGATCATGTGATTGGTACGCAACAGAAGTCACTGAGTGCTGAGAATCTTTTAGGCTGCCGATAGCTTGTCATAATTCAGTGAATTATTGAATAGGTGCCCAGTTTCTGCAGGCCCTGGTGCACAGCTCTGCAGTGGGCTCTCATGGTGCCTCCTGCCTAGTAGTGCATCGCACACTACCACTGCCTCTGTTCAGGGATTGGTCTGGCCAAATGGCCCCCCTGGACCAGTGCCCAACTCTAGAAGTCTCCTTCCTATATTTCTCCTTAGGTTGGCTTGACTGGTAAGGTGGGGCTTTGCATTGTTGTTCTTTTGCACTGTTAGTTTGCACTGTTGTTCTAAGGGCTGCTTCACATATTGTGCACTGGCAAAGATGTTTCCCACCAACTGGACATGCAGCAAGGAGCTGCAAACAATCCTGGCTCCCTGGCATGGGCACCAACATAGAATGCACACTTGCAAACATATGCATGTCACATGTATACTTTGCACTTTCATGTGTACACGTGCAACATTTAATGTGTAACAGTAATGGATGAAAGAGCCCTTGCCACTGACGTTGCTAAAGGTGGGGCAGAACAGTAAGTCTTGCACAGCGGTAACCGCTCCGTTCCATGGTGGCCCCGCCCACTTGCCGTCGGAACCAGTCCGAGCAGCGAAGGCAATGCGCAGGGAGTCTCCTGCGCGTTGCCCTCGCCGCTTGACTGGTTCCGATGGTGAGTGGGCGGGGCCACCATGGAACGGAGTGGTTACCACTGTGCAAGACTTACCGTTCTGTCCCACCTCTAGCAACGCCAGTGGTCCTTCCTATTAGAATAATGAGCTGTTGTAATGAAACCCTGTCAGGGTCAAGAGAGGGGCTGTCAGCGACTGCACACTGATCCAGGGCAGAAGAGCCTAGTGGTTAGCACGCTCATTCACTTCCGGCTCCCTTCTCTCCCCTGTTTGGACATACAGCTGAATGAGGAAATGTCTTGGTAGATTGAATCCGCTGCCACCAGTCCAGGAGATTAGGCTAGCCAGAGGGGCTCCATGGACAGAACCCCCCTCCTGGAACAATACTGAGCCTCAGGGGTCTCGATCAAAATCTCACAGTAGCGCCTGCAGAGGTAGGAGACACAACACTTCCTGTACCACAGGGACCAGGCATACTCGAGGTTAAACTATAAAAAGTTTATTAAAAGTGTAATAAAAGTAAAAAGGGATAAGAAAACTAACAGATGAACAAGAAAAAAGCGTAAGGAGGATTGAATTTGGCAGAAAAAGTTTACTGCAGTCATTCAAACTGCCAGCAGATGGTGCTTAGGCACTGCGGACTCTCATGCATTTGTTTTTAACTCATAGCTTTACCACGAACTTCAGTTGAGCTTTGGAAATGCTATAGCATGGCTTAGAGGAGACAAACACTAAAATCAACATAAAATTCTTACTGTTTTCTGACTAATAAACTGTTCTTTATCCGATTTTACCTGGATGATGGCACCACCAACCTGTTCCCCTTGCATTCCCAGTGACTGGCTGGTGGGCTCTCCACCCTGGAGCACTGGATGGCTGGAGGAAGAAAAGAGTGAGCTTCCGGCTGGGAAGCTGTCCCCCCCCCCCCCCCGGCTATAATGATGTCATCTGTCTTTCTGATTGAAGGAGTGCCAGCTATCTGATCACTCTGTCCCATCTCCTTGAAACCAGTTTAACTGGTTTTCTACCCCTAGCTATTCCAAACCAAATTTGCATTTTCTCTGCATTCCCCCCCCCCACCTGGCAGCTCTCTGCAAGCTTTAACAGAAAAGCTGCAGAGGGAGGGGTGGCAGTGCCCAAAACCATGAGGATCACACAGAATTACATAGAAATACACATAAAATACAGGCATTTTATGACAAACCCTGTCAGAATTCAGGCGCTTGTGGCATTAGCTTGAGTCACAGATTCTATACACTGTGAATAATCCTGTAGGCCTTTTGTTCACTGCATATTTTAATTGCTAAAAGTAGCTATAAGAACAATTAGTAAAACAAGTTAGTGAGAGTCATATTTTTAGGACAATAGGACCGTATACTGTATATGTGATGATGGCAACATCATGATAGAGGCAGTGCACCAGATGCAGTCCTCCCTTACTTGTGGGGCACCAGCTGCTACTGCTGCTCCTGCACCCTGGATTTAAAAAAAGAAGAGGAGCATGGAGGAGTGGAGAGTGGTGGGCTAGAATGGCTCCTCTGCTCTTCCACGCTGTTCCCCTCTGGAGGAACAGAAGGAGGAGTTGTAGAGGTGGGTGGGAAGATGGAGGTGGGTGTTCCCTGAGATGACTTCCTCCATTGGTCTCAAGGATGGATAGGCTTTGCTTTGCTGTCTGAAACTGCCATCATTAAAAGAGCCCTTTTCATCACTTGCAAGCAATACTGTACTTGTCAATGAGGAGCAGAATTCATGTGCTAGTTTCCATGCAATAATCGCTATGTGACCTGGTCATGCCATGCCCCCACACATACCAATGAATTAAACAGGTAGCTTTCTTCATGCTATTTCCTGGCTGTATATATTTTTAACCTGTGGTTTTCATCTGGCTCCACTTTTAGGTAATGTGAACAACCATTTCACTTTTTCACCAAATGCTGGCTCTAACGTCTCACGGCTGATTCTTGCACGTCCATTTGACTATGAAGGAGGTTTGGATAAAGTTTGGGGCTACACACTGAATGTCTTCGTAACAGATACTTTGTTATCAAATATGGACAGAGCTGGAGTCCACATTCAAACTGGCACAGTGACAATCACCATCAAAGTAATCCCAAACCCAACCACTGTGGCCACCACAACGGTAAGTAGGTTAAAATGCTGTAGGTTAAATGTGGATTAATGTTGATGTGGCATTTGGGGGGCTGCTGCGCTATCAGAACACGCATTCTGGTGGCGCAGTGTGCTTTATGGCCATTGCAAAACACAACGCACCATAGAGCGCAGTCTGGCCACCGCCGCAAACAGTGAGTGGCAGCTGGGCGATAGCGGCCACTGCGAGAGCCTGGCACTGGTTTGCCTGCATCGGAGCAGGTCACCGGCCGCAGCAGCAGGCTGCCGCTGCTGCCCGTTTGATGGCTGTTGGCGATGTGTCTGCGCATCTCCGGCAGCTGATTTATGGCAGCAGAACAGCGTCCTGCTGCTGTAAATCGTCTTGACAGGATTGGGCTGTCAGTCAGCCTCATGAATGAATCAGCCTTGACTATGTAACTTATGTGATTTATTGAAAGTTAATTGTGGGAGATGGGGCATGCGGAGGCCCTGGCCTGAGTCCTTCCTCAAAGTGGACATTCTGTAATATTAGTTTCCGACCAAATGTGGATCATGCCCTTTGGGAAGCTCACAGTATTTGACAATCCCTGAGTTGAGGTAACCCAATGTTTGTAACTGAGCCAGCGGGTGGCGCAGTGGGTTAAACCACTGAACCATGAGCTGTCGATTGAAAGGTCGGCAGTTCGAATCCGTGCGACGGCTCCTGCCAACCAAGCTGTTCAAAAGCAAGAAATTGCAAGTAGATTAATAGGTACCGTGTCAGCGGGACAGTAACAGCGTTCCATGCGCCTCGGTGTTGAGTCATGCTGGCCACATGACCATGGAAACGTCTTCGGACAGTGCTGGCTCTTCGGCTTTGAAACAGAGATGAGCACCGCTCCCTAGAGTCGGACACGATTGGACTTAATTGTCAAGGGATACCTTTACCTAATGTTTGTAACTACATCCACAACCAGAATAAAAATGCCAGAAATATAGCTGCTATTGCAGCACTCTCTTTCCATTATGAGCATCTTTATGGGCTCATAGTAATGAATACATAGTAGTTAGTATATAATATTTCTTTTTATGTTTTGTTTTACAAGCCTGGCATTACCCTTGTGACCAGTAGAAAGAATGTCTATTTTGCATCGGCTTGGTATGTGCCCTTCATCATTTGCCTGGGCAGTTTGCTGCTCCTGGGATTTCTTGGGTATCTACTCTACTTGCTGGCAAAATATATTCGCACCCATTGTCCACCAAAGCCCAAAGCAGAGAAAAAGCCACTGTAAGTAGCAATAACAACACATGTTGTATTGTTTCCTTTCTCCTGTGCTGTTTGCAAATGTCTTAAGTATGGACTGCACCCAAATGCTGTCTGACATGCATAGAAGTCACTGAAACACTACAGATCAACATTGGAACATCCATGGAAGAAATCTGATGACATTATGTTTATGTACATATCTGTACACATGTACAGTTATGTACAGTATCTCTTTGATGGGAATGCATCTTGGATTTCACATGGTTAATGGAATTTATGCTTTTAATATTTTACTGCAGTGCATTATTTTTTGTAAACAACAAGAGTAAAAAACAAACCACATACATAGCAGGGTTTAACCTTTGCTAAAAAATATCAAAGAAAATTTACTTGGAAAACATCTGGATTTCTCACCAGTCTAGTTAAATGCATTAGATAAATTAGAGTAGCAGAAGTTAAGAAGTAGCACCCTATACTCTTACCAGCAGTTAATTTCTGCAAGCAGGAAAGCTTTCCATGGAATTCGGTGTTAATTGAATGTGCAGAAGTGTGTAAAATGTGCAGAACTGCATGTCTATGATTTCTGAAATAAGTTGGTGATCCTTTAGATTCTTTAGAAATTAGTGTGTTCAGCACAGTAAATGAAATCTCTGTCATACAATGTTCAGCAGTCTTAAGAACTGTTCTCTAGCTATATATCTCTTGTTCTTGGCCATAACACTCAACATTTTGTTAACTAACCTCATCTTCATTGTAGAGATTGCTTGCAAGAAAAAATGAGAGAGAGAGAGAGAGAGAGAGAGAGAGAGAGAGAGAGAGAGAGAGAGAGAGGTGTGCCACTCATTGTCACAGATTACCTTTTTAGGCATTATTTTATAAATAATAAAATGATATTTGAATAGCCCCATTCCAGAAAATTCCAAATCACAATGATCTTGCTTGCATTTTCTTAGCAACAATATATTGTAGGTTGCTGGAATAATGCTGGATCAAAGTCAATATTGAAAAGGTTTCTTGAGCGAAAAGATTTCGATCTTGTGAAACAAATGCTCAATAACTAAACATGTGTTGCATTATAAACAGACTGTCTAGAGTCCCTAACAATCTAAAACTACTAGAGGGAATAGAACTTAGGGCCCAATCCTATCCAGGCCTTATGCTGGCGGATCTCATGATCCCCCACCATAAGGCCTGGGCTACTGGTGTGGCAAGTGCCCCACTGTTCTGTGGGCTGCCGCCGCCAGTGCAAAGCCCCGGAGGCTGCACAAGGACAACAATGACCCACAGAACCACCGCTGTTGCCCGTTAGTCAGCAGTGGGGGCAGGTCAGAAGAGGGTCAGGGGCAAGAGGGGGGAGGATCTCAGCAGCAGTTATGCATGCTGCATGCTATCCCCCTTCTCGGCCTGGACCCACTCCCCGAGTCGTCTCAAACCTACTCCAGCTAAAGAGCTAACATAGGTCTGCAGAGACCCATTGGAGTCTCCTGAGGAAACCCATTGGAGACCAGGTGGCCTACAGAATGGTAAGTAAAAATGTCTCCTGGGCTGTCTGGTCTGCTGCCAGCCCATAGCATGAGGTGCGCACTCCGTCAGTGGCTCTGCATGCTCTGGGCCAGTGTGGGATAGGATTGGGCTGTTAACCTCTCATACATGAAGAACCTAGTGAGATACAGCAATTATGGGTATAATTCTTTCTTCCTAGAGAAGACGAACACTGAGAAGTTATGTCCAGGGACACACTTCATTCAATTTGCCATGGGTGCCAGAATGCATTTTTATGGCTCTGCCAGTTAGACCCTGAGTGATAAACACTTGGATTCATTATTGTTGTTGATAATCCCTTAATGATAAGATTATAATCTCATTGATATCTTGTAATGCCAACTGACTGGTGAAATGTACTGTATTCATAACATTAATGTTTGTTTTTTTCTTATTTATGACAGGATAAAAATGCCAGGTATGTATCAATTTATCCTGCTTTCATCATTCTTTGAAATGGAGCTGCTTATGAGAAACTTAGAACATTCTATGTGTGTTTCCTAACTATAACACTGGTCTACAAAACAAAACAAAACAAACACTTTTCTGGCGTGGACTTTTGCAGCTGTTTTAGACTAATTTCAGGGTGCTGATTCCAAATCTGATCTCAGATTTGCTCTATCACATCTCATTTTTATGCTATCGGCATACCCCATTTTCATTGATTTTACCTGAAATTAACTCTCAGCTCGCCTCCGCAATGGCAACCAGACACCTCTGCACAGCTCGGCAACAGGAAACAGGTTATCTTGTTGTCTTGTGCTCCCTGAGGCATCTGGTGGGGCCACTGTGTGATACAGGAAGCTGGACTAGATGGGCTTTTGGCCTGATCCAGCAGGGCTCTTCTTATGTTCTTATGAGCCACCAGCAGAAATGGTTGTTGGCTCCCTGCACATACCAGTGGCCCACACAGGCTGCTCATAGGCAGGTAAGGTGGCAGCAGGGGCAAGCCGTGCCTGTGAGCAGTTTGGGGGAGAATCGGGGCAGTTCAAGGGAGGAACCGGGGGTGGTTTGGAGGTGGGAGGGGATGGATCTTGGCAGCAGCAGGGCACACTGGATCTTATCCCCCCCCCCCTTTGCAGCTGGGCATTCCCGCTTCATCTCCTCAGACTTGTGCCAGCTACATAGCTGGCATAAGAGGTATGTTTTTTTACCTCTTGTTGGCCTTCTGGTTGGCCGCCCCCATGATAGCATGCTGCATGTGCTCCATTAGTGTGACTGCATGCACTAGAGTGGTGGGGGGATAGGATTGGGCTGTTTTCCCTTTTGTGTGTGCACATGTGTTTTGTAAATAGTAGCTGCAATGGAGGGCATTCAGGATTCTAAATTCATTTGTGCTTCTTCCTGTAGAAAAGAAGAAAGCTAAGAAAGAAGTGGTTTGGGTGAGTACGCTGCATAATGCATAATAAAAATTAGGAAGAAGTGCTGCCAATGTAGAGCTGCTATCATTTTTCTGAAAGGTCTCCTGTGCCTGTGTCAGGGAAAGTACCGGGAGAGAACAGGTTGACTGAGAAGAGTAGTACCTAGTGGTTAGTGCACCCGCATCTCTTCCTGCTCCCCATTTTCCATTTTCACTAGGTATGCAGCTGAATGGGGGTGGGGGTGGGAAACTGGTAGTTTCTATCCACTGCCACCATCCAGGCTACAGAGACCAGGCAGAGGGGGACTGTCTGGGAAAGAAAACCCCGCCCAGGAAAGCACATAAGCCCAGGGATTCTTATTAAAAATCAAAACCACAGGAGCAATACCTGAAATCTGCGGTTTCATATACGGTAAGTCAACATTTCTGCTCCTTAATTAACGGACAGGCTTTACATTTTGTTTCCCTCCTTAGGAGATGACCAATATAAATACTGTCTTTGATGGGGAAGCGAGAGATCCAGGTATTATTACTACTCATGAAAAAAGGGAGAAGGCGTGCCTGTGTCTGTGTCTGTGTCTGTGTCTTGAAATGAAAGACCTTAACAGTGCAATCCTGTGTAAAGATACGCGGCCTGCACCGCTGCGGCCTGGGCTCTCCTTGGGGGAAGAGAACATTCGTCCCCTTTCCCCGGTGTCAGCCACGCGGGCTGCAATGGGCCTCCTCGGATGCAGGGGGGTAGCCAGGCGCCCCTGCTACTGGGGCGGAAAAGCCCGCCGCCCCATTATGCAAATTAAATAATTAATTTGCATAATGAGTTTCCTGGGCGCTTTGCAGAGTTAACGCATGCGCAGAGCGACGATTGGAAACATCGTCGCTCTCAGCATACATTAACTCTGCAATTCAAGCGCCCAGGAGCCCCGGAGGAGCTCGTCGCCCCTGAACGTCGTCCTAGAACAAGATAAGTAGGCGCAAAGCATACATACACTGTTAGAAGCCCCGTTAGCGCTAAAAACCTTTTAAAAAAACGTTTTAAAAAACCAAAAATAAGCAAAAATAAAAATGAAAGTTAAGGAGGCTCCCGCCCCCCCCCGGAGCCTTCCCGCCCCTATGCCCTGGGGCCCACCGCCCCATATCAGACGATGCCTCTGCTCGGATGTACTCCAGCTCTGAAGCTGGCGTGCATCCGGAGAGGCGGTATAAGGCCGATCCAGACTGGGAAGGGGCATAGGATATTGGTGGAGCGTGCCGTCAATATCCCCGCTCCCAGCCCGCGCCAGCCAATGGCCCCCCTCCCTTGTCACCCCAGCCTGCCCTTCTCCGCCCCTGCACCATGTGACCTAGCACTTACCTGGGCCATCCTGCGCCAGTTGTGTCCGCTGGGGGAGTGAGCAGTGTCAGCCTCTGCGCCGGCGCCACTTACTCCTAAGGCGTCAAAAAAGTGTCTTAGGGAACTTTTGCAATGCCTATGGCAGCGGAGTGCTTGCTCCACCAGCGTTTAGTTACACTGGATTGCACTGTAAATTTAATTGCAGTGAGATTTACATTTGCGCGGCAAATATCAATGGCATACCTTTACAAAAAAACAGGAAAGCTAAACTATAGCATTAGCAAACACACTCAAGTAAATACAATTGTAGACTCTAACGACATGACCATATTTTTGAGTTAAAAACCCACATATTTCCAGGTACGACTACGTCGTTTTCAAGCTCTTTATTACAAAAACAAGATGTTGTAAATAACTTTACGTTTCACCTCTGACATTCGGGGCATCATCAGAAGATTAACACTGTTGAAAAGACACTCAGTAGTAGTAAGAGTATATATTGAGTGTCTTTTCAACAATGTTAATCTTCTAATGATGCCCCGAATGTCAGGGGTGAAACGTAAAGTTATTTACAACATCTTGTTTTTGTAATAAAGAGCTTGAAAACGACGTAGCCGTACCCGGAAATAAGTGGGTTTTTAACTAAAAAAACACTCAAATAAAACCTTCCTATGCACAAGACCCATAATGAATTATGCTACCCACTGGCTAAAAGGACAAATCCAGTGGATTCTGCTGCATGCTGCTGTGGCCATATATTCAATTGCAGAGCTGCTGAGATGCGTGAGCACACAGATGGAGGTGTGCATGTGTACCCAGCCAGTGTACTGTGATCTCTGGTATTGCTACATAAAACAGTTGTGAATTTCCCCATTAATTCCCCAGTTTCTCAATGTGGGTAAAAATTTGTATCCCACATACAGTAAAGCCCGACCCACACTGCACAAATTCCGGCGCGTCACAGATGCACTAGGCGTTTTGCCGAGCTGTGCAGAGGTTTCTGGTTACCATTGCGGAGGTGAGCTGAGCTGATGCGATCTCCCGATTTCCGGCGCGTACATAAAGTCCTTTGCCCATGTTTTGAGGGGGTTGCTTTGTGGAGCTACTGCAGCCAACCAATCGGATGAGAGGGTGGGATGAAAGGGGCTGTCAATCAATTGGAACTCACTCGAGTCTCTGATTTCTCATGGATCCATTTCTTCTTCTCACAAAAGTTAGCAAGATGAATTCTATTCCCGGCACAAATTGTTATGTTAGTTTTCTCTCCTTCCTGCCCCTCTCTTCTCTCGTGTATCGGACCACATTTGTGCTTAACCAATCACCGCTGCGCTTTCTAAGAAGGCGGAACAACAGGAGGGACAACAGGTAGGAAGACACTCCTTCCGACCAGCTCTGCGCACGGAGGCAGAGGCCTCCGCGCCTGAGCTTGTGCAGTGTGGGTCGGGCTTAACACTCTGACAGTAGCATAGTCGGGGGGGGGGGGCGGCATGGTAAGTGCTGCATGGCATTACACGGAGGTGCAAAGTGGCCCCTCCCACTTGCCGTTGGAGCCAGTCCGGCAGCAAAGGCAGCGGTGCCACTGGTGTCACTAGGGCGCGCATGGCCCCAGGGCGGGGCGCGCGCGTCACCCTAGTGACCCCCACACACATACACCCTTATACCGCTGCTGCCCCAGGTGCCCCCCGCACCTGCCCCCTCCGCACCTTTCATCCGTTCGTTCGTTGCAGCCGGCTCGAGGACGTCTTCCCCGGCCGGCGCTCATGGGCCTTCTGACGAGGCCCACTGCGTCACAATGTAATTTATACATTTTTCGTGCATGAGCAGACCGTTCTCCCTTTTCCCTCAGGAACGCTCTGCGCATGCGCGAAAAAGGTATAAATTACGTTGTGACGCAGTGGGCCTCGTCAGAAGGCCCACGAGCGCCGGCCCGAGCGGACGCTCCGAGGCCTTCTCCCGGCCTCAGAGCCTCCGGAGGGCGACGCGCACAGCGGAGGGCGACGCACACGGGTGCGCGCGTCACCCTTCTGTGCGCGCGTCACCCTCCGGCGGCCCGCCCCGCACCAGCAATGTGGCTGAGCGGTACCTTTGCTGCCGGACTGGCTTTGACAGCGAGTGGGAGAGGCCACTTTGCACCTCCGTGTAACGCCATGCAGCACTTACCATGCCGCCCCCCTCCGACTATGCTACTGTCCGAGACCCTTCCATTGCTCCAATTTCCTGACTAGTAAACAAGATGGTGCCACAGCCACAAAGACGATTTCAGTCTGAAAGTATTGCATTAGCTGTGTAGAATATCTCAGCTATCCCAGCAATGCTTATTACCAGTGGCGTTCCCAGCCCTCCTGGTGCCTGGGGGGGCGGGGTTGGAGCGCCCCCCCAACTAGCCGGGCTCGGGGCTGAACGCCCACTCCGCGTGTCCCCGGCCTCCGGAGGCTGCGCTCCGAAGGCTGGGGACACGCGGAGTGGGCGCGCTGCTTCGGAGGGGCGCGCCAGCCAGGCTCTGGTGCCGTGCCGCTCTGCGCAGCCCCGAGCCCGGCTGCCGCGCCCCTCACCCACTCAGCGCCTGGGGGGGAGCACACCTGCTCCCCCCATATAAGAACGCCTCTGCTTATTACTCCTGCCCAAGCCAAGGTTAACACCTGGCATCTGAAATGGCATCTCAAACATAAATGAGATAAATAAAATGATAAATAAAACATAAATGAGATAACATAAAATGCTGCTGGACTGGCTTTGACAGTGAGTGGGAGAGGCAACTTTGCACCTCTGTGTAATGCCGTGCAGCACTTACCGCCCCCGCCCCCCGGCTATGCTATGGTCTTGGATAATTTCTGCTGTTAGCTCGAACACTCTGACTGGTGATTCTTGGGCTTCACTGCCAGACACACAAACCTTATCGTTTCACTGGTGAAAAAAATGAATAGATAAATTATTGGTTTCTTCCACAGTCACTGGCAAACTGTATGAGTTTAATTCAAAGTCTGGGGCTCGAAGATGGAAAGACACCAATGCGCCTCCCCAGGAGGAAGCAAAGGATCCAGTTGCACAGGTAACAACAACTGCTACAGCAAGCAAGAGTCAAGGGAATCTAAATGAAAAGGAAGCTGAGAGCAGTGTCGGGAAGCTACAAGGATCAAACAGCATGGCACCAAAGCCCCCGGAAAAGAAAAAGACTGAGATTTCTGGCCAAGACAGCACCCTGAAATTACAGATGCCAAAAGAAGAGCCTTTGGGCAAGGGGCCTTCCCCACCTATTCCCCCACGCAGGTCACCGATTCCCTCTCCCAAAATATATCCCTCCTCAATATCACAGAAATCCATATTAAAAAATGAAGTGTAATTATCTGTAATCCAGAAAATCATTTACTGTTGCTCCAAAAACTGAAAAATACCTGTAATGCAACTTATTTCTGAGTCAACTGAGCTACTTATACAGTACTTATTTTCAGTTTTCACCTTTTTTTTTAATAATCTACATAAAATCTCTTAATAAAAGGAACACCAGCAGTGGGATAGTGGAAACTTTTAAAGTGCAGGAGCTCTTCATGTCACATGCACCCCATGGTCACATCCCCATAGCCACACCATGCTAACAGTGCAGTCCTATGCATGTCTTCTCAGAAGCAAGCCCCATTCAGTTCACTGTGGCTTACTCCCAGGTGTGCACAGGATTGCAGCCTAAGGGCCCAATCCTATCCAACATTCCAGTGCCGATGCAGCCCTGAGGTAAACGAACAAACGTTCCATTACCTTGAGGAGGCCTTCGTGACTGTCCCCTCACCACAGGATGCAGCGCACACCCCGCTGGCACGGCTGCATCGGCAGTGGAAAGTTGGATAGGATTGGACGCTTTGACTATTAAAAAAAAATCAACTTTAAATTTCTTCATTAGAGTGTTTTCATCTCCTGCCACTTATTTGAAACATATACATTTAAAGTGCTAGCTCACTTCATCCCAACCTCTTAGTGTGGGTTGTAATTGTGTCAAAACAAATGCATTAAAAAATGAGTTGCAGAATATCCCAAATTAGTGGGATAAACACCTGCATTTGCTCAAATACTGAGCAATGTGTGATCAAGGACAAAATTCCTTCTAGTAGATCTAAAAACTCATTTTGGAGGTGGTGTGTTTGGATCTTGGTTTATCACTCTGCAGCATTTTTTCTTAATTGTTGAAGTCTTTGTACCACGCTGCAGGTGCATGTTTTCAAACTGAGGAAAACAACTTTCTAAAATAAGCACCCATGCAAATTCCTTGTTACATTCTCCTTCAACCATTGTGCTGGCACAAAAATATGCAGGAACGTTTCCTAACTACAGCTGCTAAAGTGGCAGTGAATATCTTAAATGGCATGCTTGTCCCTCCTTTCTTCAGCTTGAATGTCTTGAGTTCTTATTAGCTACTTGGGGTGTGTGGCCTTTTCTGTAAGAAGAAAATAAAATATTTTTTTCCCAGCAGGACCCATCTAGCCTGGAAGCTATAGTTGTTATGTGCTCTTTACTGGGAAAGAGTTTGCACATTACAGCAAAGTTGAGTTGAGAATGAGATGGCCTTCTTATGCCCCATATCCTCCTACATTACCATTCATTGTTGCAAAAAGACCCTTGGGACCAGGTTGAGGTTAGGTACATGACATTTTTTTCAGCGGCATCTACAAATGAAGGAGACAAAAGTTGTTCAACCGGGACATTTCATTTTCCACTTCTCTGAAAAATCATACAATGACAGAGATAAGAAAGAGTGATTCACAGCCTTCGGGCAGCCCAGACATGTCTGAAGTTTACTGTGACTGCTGGTTGTTATAGTGGCAAAGGGTTAGGCAACATTCATGAAGTACATTTGCCATTCAGAGCTCTGCAATGTCATTGTTTCCACTGGTTTTGGGTAAACAAAATACGTACATTCAGTTTCTCTGATTATTTAAACCACCATTTCTATTATTTCTCATCAGTTTTTGCACCCATGTATGTATGGGACTGCCATCTTGGATTAATAAACCACAGCTGATTAATTTTAGTTTTACTCTATTGATTAAATTGTGTAACTTTCATATCAATTAAAACAATCATTCTGAAGAAAAAGCATGTGTTCTATGTTTTGAGATTTTATTTATTTAGAACATTTTCACCTGCCTTTCCATAATATATGCCCATGGGCGGAAGAACAATATAATCAATAAAATAATAATAAATTAATAAGGCAGCAATCCTATACGCACAGTTATGTGAGAGTAAACTGAACACGCTGAGATTTACTTCTGAGTACATAAGCATAGGACTCTGCTGCTAGACAATCAAATAAATGATCAAGACATCCTTATAATCTCAAAAAGTTGTGATGAGTAGTAATTGCAACTCTGAATGGCATATTTGACAGTCGAAAACTAACCTGGATGAAAAGATTTTCAAAAACTTTTGAGACCAAGAACCAATGAAAAGGGAAGATAGAGCCCAGTGTTATTGGCATACTGAAGACAGCTCGCTCCAAAACACTTGGCAGACTTACCTCTGCTGCCATGGTTCAGGGGTTTGCCTAGCCAATGTTTGTTTGTTTGTTTGTTTAAGCAGTATTTTCCAAGCAAAGAGATGAGACCTTTTCAAATCCTATTAATTCCAATGGGAGAGTTAAATAAATCTTTATTCATGAATTATTTTTTGGGATATGAGAACAAAAGGATGTCCGTACACAACACTATTGCCTAGAAAACCAAGTGGTCCCTGGGAATACCAAAGCTGGTCATTTCTGGTGAAAACCATTACTGTGATCATAGACAAGGAAATAACTTCAAAGGCTACCAGCTCCAATCACATGTAATGGGAAGTGTCAGATTATCTGCTCATCTACTGGAGTTTTAAACTGCCAACTACACATCAGGGCTGGTAGCAGGTTGCACTGGGTGCTGGAGCAGGAGATGGTTCCCGCCTATGCATGTGCCCCCCATCCCCCGCTTACCAGGATGGCTGGTGCCTGGCGCGGACAGTTCCGCCGCCCATGAAAGGATGGAATAGTAGCTGCTGCCACCCTGTCTCGCCCCCGGGTTCCCCTGTAATAACAAGACCCCCTCTAGAGCAAGCCCGATTGGCCAATGGAGTGTGGGGGAAGAAGCACCTACAGAGTTAAGAAAATAGAGTCACTATGCATCAACACCCTACAGGAGCCAGATTTGTCCCTCTGGTGGGCACTAGTGTGGGCAACGTCCCATGCATGGCACTGCCTCTGTTATACAGGCTTATCACTAATCCTGGCTGGGAGTGGATGGAGTCCCCTATGAGTGGGGAGAAATAATTTAAAACCTATTTAAAATTCTATAACTCAGAAATTTACCAATTATTTACAAAAGGTTAGACATCAATAAGCACGTGATCCAAACACAGAACAGTGCATATTAGCTTCCAAGATATACATCATTCCCAAAATCTTCTCATAAGCAGCAGTTATATCATTCATGTCAAATATTCATGGCACTTCATGCACACTCCCTCAATAATCCTTTCAGCAACAGCTATGTAAACCGGGGAAAACTGGTAAAGATTTGAGAAATATACGAGCTGAATTTATTGACTACAATTCATCCATACACTATCAGAGTCAAATAACAAAAAAGATCTATGTTGTATCGTAGTTTCAGAAAGGATATAAATAACTTTCAAGGCCTAGATAAATAATAGTAATCTACACTTAGTTTGGATGTGCCTGCTTTGTTTCTGAATCTGTTTTACCTGAAGCATCTTGAGGAGACTGAATTCATAAGTGGCCTTTATCAAGAAGGAGATGGCCTTCAGGCAGTGGCTAAAGGACAACACATAAATCATTTTTGAAGGGAAGACGTGTAAGAATTGCTGACAGAAAAATATAGCTATGTTACTCTCACCAAAACCCAAGTTTTTCTCTTTCTACTTCCAAATATATCACTTCCAAATATATCACCATCGCCACTTAAAACTTAGAAATACTGCTAAAATAAACTAATGAAGTATATTAAGTATTATTAATTTCATTTCATAGTTAAGGACAAAGTGAATCTCTGGTTTACCTTACAAACTTATAGCAGTTTTATTCCAGTTGAATTGTCATGGTTTCCCCCAAAGAATTGTAGTTTGATAAGCATTCTTGGTTAGAGAATTATAAGCTCCCTCAGAGAACTACAGTTTCTAGGTTTCCATGTAGAGAACAATGGACTATGGCTGTACAGTAAGTCCTCGCTTATCATCGTTTCGCTATTTCATTGTTTCGCTTTAACGCCATCCTCCATGGCTGCAGCTGCTTCCGGGTTGTGCCGGGCTCCTGACTGGCTTCCTGGTCCTATTCTTGCCCCAGAATGCCTTGCAAGTAGCTTCTGCAAGGCATTCTGAGGTGAGAACAAAGCCAAGGAAGTGGGTCACAGTCCCGCGCAACCCAGAAGTGGCTTTGCAGCACGCAGTGAGCCCAAGGAGTGTCACTGAGCCTGCCAGTGAAAATTGGTTTTGTTATACATTGTTTCACTTAACGTTGCAGTTTCCAGAAACCTATCTATGGCGTTAAGAGAAGGGCTTTGAAGTTCAGCCCTGGGGCTTTAACCACAGCGCTGAACTTCAAAGCCCTTATCTAGCACAAAACAGCTGAAGAGCTAGGGATTTAAAAAGATGTGTCTTTTTAAATCCTTTGGTCTTTTTTACTGGGGACCTCCATCATATATCCGGATCGTCATTAAGCGGGGGACACCTGCATGTCATATGATTCAGCATCCCTCTGGCTACCACTGCCAAAGCCACAGGTCATGATTCTGACTGTGTAACTCAAGAGTTCATATTGAGTGTGGTGCTACTCAAGAGCACAGTTGACACCTGTACCTCACAGATCCAAGTTCTGACTTAGGGGGAGGCACTGACCAGGCAATAAAACATTCTCCTTTGAACATTCACATGACAGTGGAGAAAATTAAAATCAGCTCATGGTCACCTCACCCACCATTCAACCCCTCTTGATATGTGGTGCTCCCCTATGTCTGTGAGAGATTTGATCAAAAGCATTGCTGTCAGACTACAGTACATGTATGCTAAACTCAATTTAAAAAGCAGCCAGCAGAGGGATAAGGACCAGAACTGTGGTACTGTAACTACTACATGGGTATTTAACCCTTTCCCCTTGCACAACAGCCCCCACAAAATGCCCCCTTTGCCTCAAAGCTGCTACTTGCCTCACAAGAGAAGCTGTCACTGCTGGACTGTGAGAGAAAAGGGCTGGATATGAACAAGAGGGCTGAAAGAAACCACCCTGGAAAGCTCCTCTCTGTTTTTTCACCAGTTCTGTGGGCAGAAGATTACATTTGTCGCTATGTGGCATCACCTGAACAGATAGTAGGTAAACTGGGAGCAAGCAATCTGTACAGGAGGTTCCCGAAATCAGAGGACCTGAAAAAGTCATTGCATTGGCAGTGTGGTGGTGTTGCATTTTAATCCTATCATTCCTCCAAAGACCACCAGGAGGCATACATGCCCCTCCCCCCAGTTTATCCTTCCAACAACCCTGTGAGGTAAATTAGACCAGCCCAAAGTCCTCCAGTGAGCTACATGGCTAAGTGGAGTTTGAACCCTGGCCTACCTGGTTTAAACCCAGCACTCTTACCAGCACCACACAAGTCCTGGTTGAACTCACTTTACACAGGAGAACTTTAAACAAACAAAACAAAACAGGGTGGTCAGGGAGGGGGGGAGAGAAATGAGCAAGCCTCTGGCTTGTGCTGCATACTGTACTTTGAAAGGAATTAGTGTTTCATAATCCATGTATATAGTATAGATATGAAAAGTGCTGATTAAAAACAGAACACTGTGAGCCTCTTGCCTCTGGAAAAGTCTTAATGCAGCAACACTGGCTCCTAGTGGTACAGCAGGACATTCTTTCAGAAATACTGTACAGAATTCTGGGCAAGTAGAACATAGGGGGACCCTGACCTGGAGCAAGGTAGGGGGTGGGGCAATAGCCCCATATCTCCCACTGCAATGCCAATTTGGGTCTCCTCCCCTCAACATACTACTGTGTTTACATAAAATGGGGGGGGGGGGAGAAGCAAGCTTGCCAGGTCTCGTGAATAAAGGCACATCTAGCTTGGCCCTCACACATCCTGTTGAAAAGCTATGCAACTATGTTCATGCTGCTGTTGTGTCTTTAAAGAAGGGCAAGAAGATGTTAAATGGAGAGAGATACTATTACACAGCTAAGTGTTCAGTTCCTATTGTTTTCAATGGCTTTTCTCCACATCTAGCTTTCTGCAGATTGCCTCCATCACCAATAAAAGCTAGTGAGGAAAAACAGGTAATTTCCTTCGATTAAAGACAGGCAGGCAACACAATAGATAGGAGGCAGCTTTGGGGTTATTGACACAGCATCAGAGGCCATATTGCACCAAACTCTTGATGGTGGCATGCAGCTCAGATTAAAGAGTTCATCTTTGCTTCTTGTGAAATGACAACTCGCTGATTTTCAACATTAATTATACTGGGATACATTGGTACTTCCTGAGCATGGCTTTTTAACCTTTCCTTTACAAGTACTACTTTTCAAAGTGCCACCTATTTACGGACTACCATCACTAGAGGTGTTTGCTGTGTGCAGAAGTGGGCAACTTGTTCCATAGTTGTCCCTGCAGCAACAGAGACGTATCTCCAGTTGTTACTTCCTCTTGGTCTCTGCTCTGCACTTTCCTTGCCCAACCTGCACCTTTCTTGAAGGGCCAGGCTACTACATAACCACACCTTGCTGCCGGTGTGCCTCTGCTTCATCCATCACCATATTTTGTGGTGTGAGGATAGGTAGGGCACTGTCATGCAATACCCATGGAGTGGAGCCAAGTATTTATTCATTTGCTTCTCAGCCTTTTGGCTAAGATCAAGTGTAGTATCTGGGTGTTTGTGCATTGCCTTTCTAAAGAGGCCCGCAAGGTGGCTCACGCTCTGTTTAAAACACAGTTCAGCTTGGGAACACATAGCAGGAGATAGTGATTGTGATGGCGATTCTGGTCTTGTCTTGCTGGCTTTTCCTTCCTCTCCTCCTCGCAAGGCAATTGGCATCTCTCCGTCAGGTGGCACAGTCCAGCGACCAGTCAAAAAGCAAAATCCCCTGACATTTGAAATTGCATATGTACCACAACTGCTCATTCTATGACAAAGCCATATAATTAAACACTACTTTGCATGCACATTACAAAATTGTTCATTATGTAACAATGTTCAATCTTGCATGATGGTACATCTCAGGTGACTGACTGTAGGCCAAACCACATAAGCATGTAAACATGGGCTTCTCTTTTGTTTTAAAATAGTCGTGCAGGGTTGCAATCCCTGAAAACCAACCCTCTGAAGGCGTAAATTGCTCCAGAGGCAAAATTGCTACCAAGGCAATTCCCTTTTCAGCAGGTGATTTTCAGGTTGTGGGGGCAGAATGCACCTGCCTGTATGATCCAGTTCTGACCACGGTTGGCACTTGCCTTATACACACTTGTTTTAAAGTAAGAGACACTTCCAGTTGGAAGCTTGCCTCCAAAGTGTGCATTTATCTGCTCATGTAGTTTGGCCCTGAAAGAAAAACAAATTCTGATGCTTGCTAGTTGGCAGCATGATTCATCCCCAAATAAATGCAGAGCTGCACACAAAGGAGGAGTTTCGGGGCCCAATCCTATCGAACTTTCCAGCACTGATGCAGCCATGTCAATGGGGCATGCGGTGCATTCTGCAGTGAATCCTACAGTCACAGAGGCCACCTCAAGATAAGGGAACATTTGTTCCCTTACCTTAGGGCTGCATTTGCACTGGAAAGTTGGATAGGATTGGGCCCCCACAGAGCACTGCCCTTTCCCTGACAGCCCAGTATAACCAGTCATTTCAGGGGCAGAGAAAAGAGTCAGCATAGCAGTGCTTCTATTAGCTGCCACATCCATTGGTGCTAGAGTTGCATTTTGCTTGGCACCAGGATGGTTAAACCCACTGCTAGGCACTCATTCAGCAGAGCATTGGATTAGAGGATTAGGCTATTAATTTTTACTGGATTAACTATAGATTTGGGAGGGGAAATATTTAGCAAAAGATGACTTTGGCATTCTCAAAACAATGCAGATAAGAACAGCCCTTGCTGGATCAGACCAGAGATCGATGAAGCCCTGCACTCTGTTTCCCACAAGGACAAACCTGTTAACCTCTGGGAAAGTCACAAATGGGACATAAAGGAAATGCCTCTCTCCTGCTGTCCATCCCCAGCAACTAGTATTCAGTGGCATACTGTCTCTGAACTAGGAAGATCTACATAACCATCAAGACTAGCAAGCATTGATATTTCCTTTTGGCTAATCCCATTTTAGAACTATCTCAGGTAGTGACCATTACTACATCATGTGGCAGCAAATCCTGAAAAATTATGTGCTGTGTAAGTACTTTGTTTTCCCTGTCCCCAGCCTCCTTTTAATTGAAGGACCCCATATTCTAGCATTTAGGCTTACCATACTCCCGGTTCTGGTCGGGACAATCCCAGTTCGGGAGCCCAAATCCCGGGCTCCCAGCTGGTCTCCTCATTGTCCCGGCCGTCTGGAACTTGCCCCCATGCAGTGCTACTTCACTGCATATTCAACTTCTTCATTGCAGCCTCACGCACCTGCGTGAGGCTGGAAGGTCTCGAAAAATGTCTGAGTTCACTCAGACGTTTGCCAAGTGCTTCCAGCCTTGTCGTGCGCCTGCACGAGGCTGGAAGGTCTTGGAAAACGTCCGAGTGAACTTGGATGTTTGCCGAGACCTTCCAGCCTTGCGCAGGCGCGCGAGGCTGTGATGAAGATGATGAAGAGTCCTGGCCCTCTGCAATGCACCTGGCAGGCAAGGATGAAGATGCAGCGGCAGAGACAGAGTGGCGGCAGGGGCAGCAAGGAGGCAGTGTAGCGGGAAGGAGAAAAAAAGCAAGCGGGGAGATGTTAACATTTTAAAGTTTTTTTTCCAGCCCCCGTGATGTCACGATTCTTGGACATGCCCCCGTGACGTCACTGCCGCCCACCTTGGGCCACTGCAAAATCTGACAAACTTAAGCATAATGAGAAAACCTCTCTAGCCACATTCAATACACAATGCATAATTTTATAAGCCAGAGAGATAACAGGAGGGTGGAAGATTCAGTACTAAATGCCAGGTTGATACCGACCTTGGGACAAAGGTCTGCACAGCACGTTGTCCACCCCGATAGTACATTAGCTACCACTGCCACCAGTACTGAAGGTTCAGGAGTCAACACGGTGGATTTGGCCTTTGATGGGTGCAAGTGCTTGGCCAGTACCCAACCCCGGACACATCTGATTACTAAGCAAGTTTGTAATTTTACTTTTCCCTTACAGCTTTTTTTTTTAAGCAAACACAAGACTTCTTTTCCTTTGAGAGGGAAACTCTACAAATGTTCAGAAGCACTCAGCCCTAGGTGCTAGGGTTTTTGTAAACAAAAATATGCTTCTGTTGTTGCCCGGCCTGTTTATGTACAAGGCCAGTCTCATGGGTTGGTGGCAAGGAAACATCAGGTCCTACTAGGTTTTAGGAACAAGGTCAAACTTGGTTCACTGGAGCAGGCCACCCAATCACCCTTCTTGCTGGCTGGATTGTGAGAAGCCTTGCCTTTGGAAAAATTCTATGGTCAGTCAGTAATTCAACTGTATAAACAAGGCCACATCCTGGAAGTTTCTTGACTTTGAGGCAAACAAATGGTCACAAAAGTGCCTTCAACCTTGACTTCCCTCAGTCTTCATGCCATGACTAAACGCTTTGGTACTTCCTGCTTCTCTCTCACCTGCTCTTCCACACCTCTTTCCCTGCTACCACAACACACTTCAGTTCCTGCTTACCCTGCATAATCTCTCCAGTCTCCCAAAAATGCTAACGTCCTGGTCTGTCTTTGCTTTCCTTCTCCCCCTGTATTTTGCTCCCCCACTATAATGCTCCCTTTCCTTGTAAAGATTTCCTCTTTTTGCCTGCCTAGAAACCACTGACATTTAGGTCCTGGCTGTGATAGAGATATTACATTATCTTTTATTTCCATTCCCAGTTATTGTATTATCCCATAATAAAAACTATATATTCCTGCACCTATATTTTTGACTCTATTTCATGCTCATCCAACTGAGTTGTGCCATAAGCCACCACACTTGGTAACTGCACATGCTACATTCATCTTAAAGCATACCTGGTAGCACCATATCTGTTAGAAGTGTAGCACAGCATCAGTTTTGCACAACTCAATGATACTGCATTACACAATAGGGGCCAGGTTGCTACTTGATGTTATAAGCTGCTACAGGGACAGCCTGTTAGACACCTCACAGCAGCTGGTACCACATATAGCAAGGAGTTTGCATGTAGAGACAAGTCAGACTGTTTTTTAAAATCAGTTGCAGAAAGAAAACAAGCCATATACCATACCACTGCAAACAACCTATTCCTTGTCAATAGCTACCCAGACGACAATATAAAGTAGTGGCCACAGGGTGGCTGTACCACAACATTGTTCCTGCACATTGCCTTTGGCTTTTTAATAGCAACTTACCAGTTGCTTAAAATAACTGAACTGGTCATAGAATAAATGTAGTGAGAAACTACTAGCAGACTACCATAGAAAGCTTGAGGGTTTGTACAGAGTAAGAAGAAACATACAACTTATGCATGTGGTCTATACAATCTACCCTTATTGCCTTCTTTAGATAGTTATGTGGCGGAATATTCCTCAATACCAGACACCCATGTTATCACTTTGCCTTTAGTCTACACAAAGCTTGTGACAGTTCTCTTCTAAAAGTCTAGCTGAAATAAAGAAGGAGCAGCGTAAGGTAATATTCAATGCAGCAGGCAAAAGGAATAACTGCCATAAGCAGACTATTTGCAGAGGTAAGGGCAAGTTGACACTACAAAGTTGAAGTAATATGAAGCCCATTCAACTCCCACATGGTTTTCAACCAAGAGGAATGTGGTTCTGACAAGAAGGCCTTTGCTACCTTAACTCTGTTGTCCTTGCTGTGAAGGGCCATGAACTATCCACTGTGTCAATACTCGCAACAGAATTCTATCTACATTAGTACAAGATGCACTGTTTCATGCTAGGCTTTAACTTAGCAACAGCATTCTGGGTGCATGGTTTATAAATTGCTGAATTTAACAGGACAGTCATAGCAAGGACTGAATTTTGAGGTTAGGTACAGTGTGGAACCTGTATACAGAGTCCTGTTGGAGACCTAGGGTCAAAGCACACATTAAATGTATGGGCCAGTCTTTTCTTTTGATAGGAAGAAAAAGCCTTCAAATTGGCTTTCATTTTTCAAGAGTCCATTTAGTCTGTTTTGTCTCCTCTTCGTCATGCTGCTTTGATAGTGATCCTGTATACTCCTTTTCCAATTACTGAATTTGTTCTTTTAATGTTAGCCACCTTGAGTACACTTCCCTTGCAGGAGAAAAGGCAAGATGCAAATTTTAGTAATCCAGGCTGTCAACAATGGTTAGCCAGATGCTTTCTGGACACAAAACCAGCAGCCCTGCTTTGCAATTTGATCCTACCGTAGCAAGTAGTATTTGGATGAATACTGCCTCCAAGTATAATCCAAGGGAGACTCCAATTAGGAATCTAGGAGCTAGGGGGTAAAGGCTCATCAGAAGAATGTTTGCTTTTCAAAGTTTAAAGGGACAAGGAGCCCAGTCAGATGAAGAGGACAATCCAGTTAATGTTTGCTTTTCTACTGTCCTTAGATATTTTATGGTATATTCTATTCAATACAGCATGCAAGACTTTTAGAAGTTTCAATTTATTAAGTTAACCAAAAGTAAAGAGTACAGATAATTCCTCCAATTAAACTTAGTTTTTAGAAATGTTTTCTTAAACCAAATTCCTCTCTGTACCCATTTTACATCACTAGTACACTCAAGATAAAAACGTATTCTGTTTAAACAAGTGTCTGCAGTGTTTCCATCCAGTTTTTAGAAATGTTTTCTTAAACCAAATTCCTCTCTGTACCCATTTTACATCACTAGTACACTCAAGATAAAAACGTATTCTGTTTAAACAAGTGTCTGCAGTGTTTCCATCCAGTTTTAACCATGTCATCATACAGGTCACATTTTGGTTCTTATACGGTGCAGATTACCATTTAATATTTAGAGGCCCTACCTCAGTCCTTATCTAATCTCAGAGTTGTCCCAGATTTGTTTCTCTTCTGAACAGAGAAAGCATTACACTGAAACCACAAATACAAATATGCCAATATGCCAAAAGCCCAGAGACAGTTCCAACTTGTTTAAGCAAAGAAATACCACTCATTTGCATTTGAGTACAACAATTTTAAAGATCTCAAAATTACACTTTAAACAGAAGACTTAACATGAGCTCAAAAGAGCACTAGTTATACAGACAAGATTAAGGTCAAATCAAATGGTTTCCATACTGACAATGCTCTTTCCCAAAAGGGAAATTGTCAGTGTTTAGGTTTAAACAAGGTTGCTCATGGGATTGATTGAACTAGGATACCAGTGCAGTATAAGCCAACCCAGTGTGGTATAAGACAACCCCTTTCAAAATTAAGTTTATGTAGAGCATATGCTTAGAAAAATTATATCCATAAAATGTGACTACACAAAGTAGTCTGAACTGTAGTGGTTTCAGACGACAATGGGATATAATGCAACTTGTGTTATGAATTTCATCTCCAGTTTAGATTCCTGATGCAGGTGGATAGAGCCCAGAGCTTGGAGAATTAGAGTTTGGTTTATGCAGGCTTGTCTCCTTGTATACAAACCAAGAGTTTCCTCCCCAAAGAATCATGTTTAGCAATCCAAAAACCTGCAAGTTAAAGAATAAGTGCATATTAAATCATGCTGCCTTTTCCTAGGAAGTCAATTCAAAACTGCTCCAACAGCCCACATGCTCACTGTAGTGCAGGATTCTATTTAGATGGAGCAATTATGAAAAGTAGATTTCTGTCTTTACACACACTTAAGGACATGAGAACAGAAGTTACTTAAACAAAATTATGGGCAATTCTACACTAGCCATTGTACACTCATTTTATATAGAGGATTTAGAAGAGTTGCAAAACTGCAGCATTTCCTGCGTTCTCAAACTTGGTTTGTATGGCACTTTCCAACCCAGCCCTTAAAATGCAGTTGCGGTCAGCTCACAGTGTCCAAACAAGGCAATGCACCCACATTAAAAACTTCCTGTTCATGTGAGCACCTTTTAATTACTCATTTCCCAGCATTAATGCTATTTCGCTACAAGAGGAACAAAACTAATGAAAGGAGTCTCAGCTGGGATAATACAGAACTTTAGAAGCTGTGGGAACTATATTTCTGATTTGGGTTCTAACTGTAGTGTGGGAAAAATCCAAGGCAGCAAACCTATCCTCACTTTATTTGGAAGCAAGGCCTATATAATTCAGTGAACTTCCTTCTGAGTAAACAGGTCAGTACACCTGGACAGGACGCAGCATATACAGATGGGAAGGGGAGAACAAGAGAAAGGTGCAAGAGCTGGAATAGAGGTATTAGTCCTATGACCAAATCTAGTATGTAAGCAAGGAAAGTGGTACAGGGAGAAAGGGCAACACTCCCCCGCCCCCATGTCCTGCAGACTTGGTCCAGTTCAGTGTAGTTTTAAATTTAAACATCCATAACATCCTGTTCTGTGCATCTCCCACATCTTGTTTAATTTCCCCCCACTAAGTTCTACCTCCTAACGTAGAATTAAGCTTAGATTCATTGTGGTAAGTCAGTTTGCAACATAAACCAATCCTACTCGCTCAAGTGTTGCATACATACCACAGAGACATTCAAACTTCCCATGGAGGTAACAGAGTTAAACACACAGCTGTACCCTGGCATTTTGCAAACAGGTATTTCATCAACAATGCGTGGACCAGTAGACACTTTGATATCAACAAGAGCTCTTGCCCAAGCAGCACTGCTGACAAGCCACAGAAACACAGCACAGAGGGTGAAGATATAATCCTGCAGAGAAAAGTAATGTCCATTACCAACTGTTCAGAATACAACAGGCTCAGGATTACAACTGACATTTACTATCAGCTGACATACACAACTACTAAGATGAATATTTCTTGCAAGCAATATCCGTTTGTAAAATTATGCTGACAGAATGTTCTTAATTGCCAAACTGAGCCACCTGTACAACAGTTACATCCCAGTGGATTCTGCAATTAGTTTTTTCCTACATGATCTGGCAGCTGCTAGGTTGTCATACTCATCTCCACATACACACCAGCCACCTAGAAGTTTCTCCCATCGGCAGCTACAGTCTGGCAGAAGACTGACTTCTTGCAGAATAGAGGTGCACATTCTACAATTTGACTTTTCATCCAACAACTCAGGACCAATGATGCCTGTAATTTTTATAGGGAGTGCACAGAGCTGCACGGTGGCTGCATGGGAGCAGCTCTTGAGCACTTGGCAATGATGTCATCGTCAAGCTCTGGAGCCCCCTGGCAGAAGCTGCATGGGGCTCCAATTTCAGCTATGCAGTCACATGGCTTAGAACAGGGGTGGCCAACCTTTCAACATGAATGCTCCTGGCCCTTTAATGGTTGTATAGGCGAGGACATTTCAGCAGGTGCAGCTGCTTTAGCAGCACCATCAGCACATGCAGCTGCCAAGATTCTGTCTTAAGAACACAGTGGCCCCAATGGTGAAAGGTTGGCCACCCCTGGCTTAGAACAAAGAGTGGTTAGGACAAGATACTTGCGTTATCTTTGTAGGGTGGTCCATTTTCTGAAAACTTGGGAAGCAGTCTCTGCTGCAGCACCCATTACTACACAATGTTATTGCCACCGATAACAGCCCAACTGGAAGTGTGATCTACCTAAGCCTACCTCTAGAGAAGCAGATGAGCTAGGTAGGTAGCATTCTGTCCCGCCTATCAAGAACTAGAGTGCAAAGTATTTATGGAGGCAGGCTTTAGCCAGAAAGTTGCATTTCAAATACTGCAGTATCCCCTGTCCAATATAAATACAATTCCAAGACATATTTTGACATTTCCAACCAATACCGAGACATGTCTTACACTAGTCACCATGATCAGTTCTTTAGTATTTGCTATGCAATCAGTAGGCCATACCAGACATTTTTACTGGTAAAAGTCTATTCTCACTCCAAAATAAATACAGCATCAGCAGGTTCACTGTTCCAGAGAAGAGAAACCAATGACTTAATTATGCCATTTCAAATTTCATAGTTTTAGCTGTAGGTGTATATAGTTTGACACTGTTTGATATGACATGTCAAGATATTGAATTCTATATACCTTGAATGAGGCCATCAGCCTGCACACAAACAACTTCCTTTTAGACTAATACACTTTAGACACCTGTTGACTCAACTAAAAGGCTAGGCAGAAAATATTTCCTCCATTTCAGATCCGACAAGGAATTAGCATAAAAACTAACTTACTATCATTGTGAGGGTGCTAAGATTCCGATACAGATGCATATAACCAAGGTACAATACAAGGGCAGCCATGCAGTACAAGAACACCACAACTGCAAAAGTTACAAAGAACTGGGCAGAGGAGGAGAAGTTGCCCACAAGGTGAAATTCAGTCCAAGTTCCATTGCAGCGGGTTGGATCTGGTGAACTAAATGTAACTTTGTTCAACCTAAAAACAAACACAAGAGAGTTGCAAGTATTACCAGGATAAAGATGCACATCATACCACTGTGGTCCTATGGAAACAGAAATACACAATATCACCCAGCTCAGCCGCCAAGGTTATTTTTTCCTCCCTACAACCCAGTCAGCTAGCAAATTCCATCCCATTCTTACTAAGGTTGCATATATGAGAACTTATAACCAGGTATAGATTTATCTCAGCAGACAGCTACATGCTAGGTTAACATCAGAACTACAGAAAAGATTAAAGGATTGGAAAATAAGGCCGACAGGTATAATGCTTTGGGTGGAGCAAAGCTAGAGAGACTTCTAGTCATGAAAAACATGAACAAGATTAAAACAAGCAATTGGGCTGGGCTGGCAAAGATGGATTAAAATGGTCCAACACACTGAGAATCTCATGTATAGCCCTCTTGATTGAATGCTACAATGCCTTTCATGTGCATGGTGCTTTACATGGACCCGTTTTTTCACTCTGTGTCCCGAAGGCTCATTGTCCATGAGGCACAACAGGACGGAAGGGAATGGATGCAGGAAAATATACGGACACTTATTAGATCCACTTACAGTGTACAATGGGGACTAAGGGACAGACTCGTTCATGATGGATTTAGTGGACAAGGAAGGTGTCAGAGGAATTGAGGGCAGGCATTCCAGGGACAAGGGAAGAGGTATTTGAGAAAGCAGGACACTTTTGGAGGCCAACAGTGGTGGGACAGAAGGCCAAACAGACAGATGAGAAGATAGATAGACCTAGATAGGCCTAGATAGAGAAGTGGAGAGATAAGGGGATAGGGCATGCCTATGTGGAGTTTTGAAGGCAAGAACAAGCAGCTTATACATGATCCAGAAGTGGACAGGAAGTCCATGTAGGGATTTAAAAGGAGTGCAATGCAGGCAGAGCAATGAGATGTGGAGGATTCTTGCAGTAGGGTGTCAAATATCTACAAGGGAACAGAGGCAAGACAACAGGAGACTTGAGAAGGTTGCAGACATAAGGCAAGATATAACTAGGGCATGAACCGGATAACTCTGAACAGAGCAAGAGAAACTGAAGCTTTCTTTGCATATATTTGGGTAGCACTACTAACCCAGACAGATTATCTACTGAAAATGCAGCTTTTTTAAAAGTCATAACTGTATTATAGAATTCCCTCCCTACTGGGAGGTGTCTAGAAAGCCTGCAAGGTGTCAGACCTTTTGTGAACCAAGATTGTTTATTTTTAAAAACACAGACTCCTGTTTGTGTGTGTGTGCGTGTCTTTTTCTTCTACTTTTAAGCTGCTCTGGATAGCCATTATAGCTGAAAAGCCACCTACAAGTTTACAATACATACATTTTTACTTGCGTGCCAGAAATAGACCTCAAAAGCAACACACAGAGGGGCATGACAAGAATACAGCCATAGCAGAAACTTGTAGATTTGTCTTGGACCAATGGCATAATAATTCTTGGACCAATGGCATAATAATTCTTGAACCAAACCCACAACTCAGATCTGTGCTGGTCCAGACTGCTTTGATGCTATCCCTGTGTTAACTGTGGTTAAAACTTGCTTTTGGAAACTGGGGTTTAGGAGTTTCCAAAATCTGATTTTGAACCATAGTCAGAATCATGGTTAAAAGGGGAAATCCAGTGGAAGAAGGTGCACAGTGTAGATGTTCACCTGGCACCTATGTAGTCTAGCTTCAGGCACCAGATTGACCTAGCAATTTTGACCTAGCAATTTATACCTTGCTTTTCAGACTCCCTAAGCATAAAAAAACTTCATATTTACTGTACAGTAACTCTGTATTATTGTCACTGGTTTGCCTACTCCTGCTGTTCTGTTTGGTTTGTTTCTGCTTCTATATTATTTTACTACTGTACAATGCCTTGTTAACAGTTTTATGTAGAGGTGGAATGTAGCTTGTCTAAACAACGACCTCCCAGTTCACTCGAGATTTATGCCGTCTTTTACCCCAGCCCGTATGGCATATAGGTAATCAAAAAGGATATTTTTGTGGACTAGTAATCTCTTGCAAGAATGACCTGCAAGGTTACCATAGTATTCCATAGCTCAGGTTATCAGAGTGTGTGTTGCAAACCTTGAAGGGTCATGAGCAACTTGGGAGTCACAAACAATCAAGTGCTGTTAGAGTACCTTGAACTAGATTGGGCTCCTTGCCCCTGCATAGAGGCATAAGGAGACAAAGCAACTTGCCAGGGTAGTTGCAAGGCTCTGTGCACCTGGCTGTGTTGTACAAGACTCAACTGTGCAACAGAGACTTGACCACGAGTGCTGCCCTTTAAGGAACAAGAGATATTTTCTTCATGTGGACCTGCCAACCCTATATCTGTAAAGCAGCTCTCCTTAACTTCTCCCCTTCTAGTCTATACATCTTTGAAGGAGGGTTATAAAAAACACCACAAATAAGTACTATACATGTTACTTGAGACTAGTATCACTGTACTGAATTAATTTCAGTCTTGAAGACAAGCAAGAATATTTGCTGGGCTGTAGAAGAGTAGAAGTTGAGGAAGCCACCAATCGTAAGAATGAAAGCAAGCTGAGAAAGCAAGCTAAAATCAAGGTGGCAATAGATCCGACTACCCCCAACACAAGAGCAAGCAGGAATAAAAATCTAGAGTTCTTCTGGACAGCAAGCCTAACTGAGGAGAAGCTAGCTTTCAAACACAAGGCAGCAGCTTCTAGCCTTTTTTTAAATTCTCCTGGTACCCCACAAGCAAGAAACACAAGTGGGAACTACCTTTATACTTCTACTATGGAGTCTCTTTATATACTCTTGTGCCCAGATCCATGTTTATCCAGCAACATGAATAAGGACCCCTAGACTGGAAACAGCTCCTCTCTCCTCCCTTCAACACCCAGCTACATGCTGCCCTCTTTTTTTGTACATGCTCTGCCCCTTCAAACATGTCAGATGTTTTCTCCACATTTTACAAGCTACCATCACATGGCCAGAGGTGTCATATTGTTCAAGGCAAACGAATGCCAGCAGTCACAACGATGTGGATAAAAGGTGAAGTTATGCACAGTTACTACAAAACCTTCACCTAGACTAGATAGATCTACAAGTCACAATGAGAAGCTTGGGAAAGAGACCCATTATAAGGCAGTATCCCCACTGCTGCGTTTAGAAATCAGATGGATTTTAGAATTTCAGAGAGCACAGAGTTGAGGCCTGATAAGAGGCTTTAGAGAGATACAAAGACCAATATAGTTTGTACCTAAACACAGTTTAAAATAGCTAGTTTTGCATGAAGTTGCCACTGCACTGCAATCTACCCAAGTATCAGGAGAATGTCAAAAATGCTTTAAAATTCACTTTTCCAAGAATAGATAACCGGAGACTGTTAACTAGGATTGAGTGATTAGTAGCATTATAGGCTCACCTGAAAGGATAGGCAAAAGCGGCTGTTACCGTTTTGTTCACAAGTCCATTACAGGAGACTAGAATAGTAGTTGCACCTTTATAGCCTCCACATGTACTGAACGCAAAGACAGAAAAGAACTATAAAAAAACCAAAACACCTCACATTAGTACAGTATATATACACATTTATGTCTGTTTGCAGGATTGAAACAGCAGACACCTTGCAGGAAACACTGTACAGCTAGATTTCACCAACTCCACCATACTTTGAAACATTAGTATTTTTAGAAATAGCTGGAACCAAACAATGTATACCCTTAACCATTACTTGATAAGACACACATTTGTGCAGAAAGGCATATTGTGCTTTTAAACTCTTTTAGTACCTGAAGATATTAAACTTGAAATATTAAACTTTATTGTAAAATGTTGAGGCAGCTATGATCTTTCATATGCAAGATGTAAAGCTAGTAAGAAAGAGTGGTTTATTACAGCTGACTAGTTCCTTTTGTTCTTTTACAAAGTTTTCTTTGGCAGCTTTATCAGCTACGCAATAAGAGAACATTTTCCTTAATTTTTGCTTAGCACACATACAGGGATGTAAAAGCTTCACTTGCTAACTATCTTGCCACATAGCCAATACAGGTATGTTAAACTTTGAGAATTGTCATTTGAGGTCTATGCTTCTATTACAAGATCCCTGAAGTCGAGTGCAATCAAGGAAACATCAGGCTTATGGTTTGTGATTTGGAAAAGCAAATTTCTACCACAAATAAAACGTTTGCCCTAAAGGTCAGAACGAGCCTTACCAGAACCCTTCAGAAACAAATCACGTTACTGAACATGTGTAACATGGTCCTTTGTCATTTTCCTAACTAAACACACTGGAGGGGGGCAAAAATGGAACAAAACTACAGAAGGGGACTTCAGCTTGTTTACCCCCAGTCAAACTGAAGCTTCCCAATACACATTAAATGTTGTTATTTACAAAGTTTGTGAAAATAAGTACCGTATTTCTTCGAGTCTAAGGCGCCATCGATTCTAAGGTGCACCTTTACTTTCAGTACCACCAGCAGGGAAAAAAAATCCATCAATTGTAAGACTCGCCTCCCTTCATTAAATCTACCCGCTCAGCATCAACTCTCCCCAGCATGTCTCCTGCAGCTGAGGATGACTGAGTGCACTGCCTTTGCATAGCATTTCTGGCCCTGCCAGAAAGTGCCATTTCCTTCATTACCTGGGCTTGCGGGAGCTTCAGGGAGGCCTGCGCAACCCTTTGCAGGCCACCCTGATCTTCAGTTTGGTGAAAAACAGCGATTCTTGGCCATTTCTGGTTTTCACGAAAACTGGAAATGGCTGAAAATCACTGTTTTTTGCCGAACTGAAGATCAGGGAGGCCTGCAGAGGGTTGCGCAGGCCTCCCTGAGGCTCCCGCAAGCCCCAGTAAGTAAGAAGATAGCATTTTGGACTTTCAATTCTAAGACGCACCCCATTTTTTGAAATGCTTAATTGGGAAAAAAACATGCATCTTAGAATTGAAGAAATACAGTATATCTTCACAACAGTTGTTGCACAAGTAAATTGGGCAACATCAGCTCTTGATATGTTGCAGAAATCTGGAACAGCCCACTAAGGATTTAGTAGTTTAAAATATTTAACATTGATAGCCATTTTACACAACAAAAGCATTAAAATTTGATGCCAGCTTTGCTTTATATGTACCTATTATAAAGTTATACGGACACCCCTACCTCAAAATAGACCTACTCTTTCATTTCTTAGATTACACCACATTTAGTTTATAACTACAGACACACACACTACACAAGAACACACAATTTTTAAGCAAACAAACACAACATGAAGCAGCCAGGATAGGGTTTAGGCTACAGCAGACAATACTAGGCCTAGAAGAGTCTAATTTCAAGATACAGGCTGCTACAATAAAGTCCAGATTTGGAGCAGTCAAAAGAATATGCTTGTTAGCCTTTCTTCACCCATCTCCAAGGCTTTTACCAGCAGAACCCAATGCAACCCTTTGGTTCACACCACACCCTTTAGCATGTTTATTATTCCCTCCTTTGCAAAATGCCATATCAATACCACCTGAACCGCACAGACTCACCCACTCAAGAACCTTGATGAAACCCAGAGGCTCCTTGAGCGGGTTAAGATCGAGGTGGAAGTCACTCATTTTCTGTGAGAGGCAGAAGAAAAGAGAAACAGAACAAACGTTAAAAAGATGAAGCACAAAGATCAGGAGGGAGGAGGCCCGTGGAATGAAAGCAGCCACGAAAGGGAAGAGGCCTAGAGCGCCCCCACCTCTGGCTGGGAAAAAAACCTTTCCCTCTTCTCCAGGCACGCTCGGGCTGCAGTCAGGCCCCAGGCCTGCTTCTGCCTATAGAGCCTGCCTCGCAAGCCCCGCCCACATCGCTCTAGCAATGGAATTAACCTCTCCTTCCCTCCCTCCCAACTGCCACCTCACAATAGGCCTGGTGGTATCTCTCCTTCTCAAACTTATAAGATGGACCACACCTGTGCAAGCATTATATGGGCTCCCAACATAACCGTGTTCCATTACGCCCAGTGTTTCTCGCTTCTAAATTATATCCCGTTTTTCCCAAGCTGAAGCACATCTCCAAGTCAACTTACAAAGCTCCAGACCATAATAAACGTACCGTGTATATAAACAATGAGTAAAAAACATTAATAAGAACAACAATAAAACCTTCAATAAAAGTTGAAGGTTACCCTGCCCCAGAAAGTGTGTGTGGGTGTTGTTGCTCAACAAGTGCTATATGCTGGTGATGGCCATATCCTCCCTTTCCTAGAACTGCAGTCAGTTTCACTGAATACAGTGGGGCTACTTATAATAAGAAAATCAATGTGGATCACGCTGTTGGAATACGAGGGAGCTATAACAGAGGAGCTGCTTGGGAGGGAAACTTAACGTGCCACAGGGCTTCTTGCAAAGTAACCAATCAGCAACTGATTCTGTTATCTAAGAGTTGGTTTTGTGCATACATAAACATGGTGATTATTTTGCTAGAGTAAGAATGTGCGTAGTGACCCACAAGTGCTGTTGCAGGAAAATAAAAAAGGGGAATGAATGCTAATCTTTCAAGATTTGTATTCCTGTGGCTCTAACAGATATGTAGAAGGAGGAAGAAGAGGCAATTTTGGCAGATGTGGCTTTTCCAACCCCTGTACCTGTGACAGGTTAAGCTGTACAGTATTTACTGAAATTCTCTACACAGCTATTAAATAGAGAGATGCACTGTTGTTGGACACTTGACCATCATTAAACTAAGGCAGTTCCATGGCCCCTTGCAATGTCATTTCTAACATTTTCTACCAGCCTGCTGTCAAGCCAGAGCTTCAATAGGTATGAAGGTATGCTAGGCAATGACTGCAGCTGTACGAAGAATGCAAACAAAGCTTTGTAGCCTTCGTTGTTCCTTAAATGAGCCAGAGACAGCATACCTCTAACTACAGGATGCTGGGGAATTAATCAAAAGCTGCAGATAATTCCTCTAAGTTTTCTGGCTGGTCACTGTTTGAAAAGGAAAGTTATCAATTGGTTTGGCTCAGCAAAGCAATTTTTATTTTCCTCTGACTGCTACATAGAATTACGGTGAAATCCTGTCTAAATACAGCGCCGGAGGAGTGAGTGCTCCGCCAGCCATCGCAAACGTTCATGACTCGGGAGTAAGGGAGGTCAGCGCAAGGCCGGCCTCCCTCACTCCACTGCTGGGATGAGCGTGCGGCCGCCGGAGGCAGGTAAGGCTCCCACCGGTGGCCGCATGGGCAGTCCGGGCGGCGAGGGAGGGGGGCCATTGAGTGTGCCAGCCTGGGAGGGGGTGGGGATGGCATCCGCCATATCCCTGTCCCCGCTGGGCTGGCTATTTAGCTGGCGGAAATTCGAGGAGGCTGATAGGGCTGGCCCTGGTTTACACCTGGGGAAGGAGACGAACATCCCCTTCCCCGAGTAGACCTCCAACCCGCCGCATGGCGGTCCGTAGCGGGAATGGGATCCGACGGGCTGCCCTGGGCCGCCAGCCAGATCTTTAGTTAGGATTTCGCTGTTAATGTGAAAAGAAGAAAAGAGTGGCTTTATCCCTTCATGGTGCTGTGACTCTTACAAGCTACTGACATCAGAATATTCCTGTTAACTTTTGTGGGACTACTCTGTGGTCATGACTCATGACTTGGGGGTTGTTTCCTAGCACACTGATCCTAGGCCATTTTCACAAGTGATGCACAAATATTTGAATGGCAGCTGTAAAATCAGTTTGAGAACATACATGATGGATTGTAATGTGCATTTGAAAATAGCTCTCTTCTGCTCTGTGTAATAATAACATTCATGAATGAGCCATTCACAGAATTCTTCGTGTGAAACAGTAAAAACATTTCTGAAGAGAATTACTTGATGACAAAGCTCCCCATATTTCTCCATAGCCACTATACTATATTTGCTGAGGGCTTGTGAGAACAATGAGCTCTGAGTGTCATCAGTCCTCCCTCCTGGTGGTCTCTGCTCTCTTCTGCTTGCTGTGCTTCTCTTTATGCAATTGGCCGATCTGGTGTATTGTCATGGTGGATCTGTGTTACACTTGTGCTCTGTTCAGAAGTGCCCTAATCCTGGAGAGTCTTCAGTTAACAGCACTTCTGAGCAAGGCTTAGTAGGTGATCCAGCTATCTGGTACTAGACTTGTAAGGCCTTCTGTGACATCACAGAAACATCACTGATTGCAATTGGTCTGGCTGCTCTGACTCCTGAAGTCCAATGCAACTTTGGTATAACTTAAACTTCACCTGTTGTGCCATAGGCTTGTTGAATGTTACTTTGTGACATATATCAGTTGGGTGGCCTTGGGACCTTTTACTGAAAGCAGACCAGTGATGTTTGCTGCTTACAAGCAGAGTTCTCAGATCTCAAGTTTTTAGAGATTTTTATCCTGTAAGGATACACGTCCAGCCTAAAGGGCCGGCCACTGTATCGTAAGCCCATTGCGGGCTGCCCCAGGGCTGCTAGGCCACACCTTGGGAGAGGGGGATGTTCATCCCCTTTCCTGGGTGTAAGCTACCCCGGGGCCTATGGGCCTCCTCGGATGTACGCCAGGTCCAAGCCTGACATACATCCGAGGTGGAGGAATAAGGCCGGCCCAGGCTGGGAGTGGGCCTAGGATATTGGCGGAGCACACCGCCGATATCCCCATCCTGGTCCAAGCCCGGGCCAGCCAATGGTCACCCCCCTGGCTGCCCCTGCCCGCCCTCCCCCCACCCCTGCGCCCACTGGCGCTGGACTTACCGTCGTCATCGGCAGGTGCAGGTTCCGGAGGGCGAAGGAGGGCTTCTGGCCTCTGCGCCGGCGGCCTGTACTCCTAAATCATCACAAACATGCTTTATGGCATGTTTGCAATGCTTTGGAGCGGCAAAGCACGCATTCTGCCGCTCCAAAGTAACGCAGTATTGTGCCGTCAAGCTCAGATTTTGCATTTTCAAGGGCCTGAGACTTAAGGACCACCTCCACTGCCTCCCCCCTCCAGTCATATAGCATTTAGTTTGCACTGCTGGCATGTCAAGAGGCCTTTCTGGACCTATCATTCATTGGTATCCTTCCTCCTTGCTGTTAGCTAAGACCTAACTCTTTCTATAAAGTTTTTGGAACATGTTTCCAAGGTCTGTTTGTTTATCCATCTCACTGAACACTTTTATGAGGCAATGAAAAACAGTTTCGTTTGTGTGTGCTTTTCCTGGAGGATAGTCACTGATATTTGTGCTGTCTTTGGGTTCTTTGTATGCTGCCCTGTTTGCAGTATATATTTTTATTATTGTTTTGTTGAATTGCCATGAGCCACTCTGGGCACTCAGTTTACAAATGGAAGAGCAGGATATAAATGATTTTATACTAAATAAATAAATAAATAAATAGGCAAGAGCCTGATAGGATGTTGTGCTTCCAGAATGATTTTATTGTGTTTTGTTTTATTTTGATATTCTTTGAATTTTAATTTGCTATAACATTTTACAGATTTTTGGTACCTTTTTGGAGGCCTTTCTAAGGATAGAAAGGTGGGATATACATAGTTAAGCATTTTATTTATTTAGAAAAGAATCCTGTTCTAGCCACAAAGGCTATAAAGATTACCATTAAATGTGAGGCAAAAACAACCAAGAGTCTATAATTTGTGTGAAACCTTTATTGTTTATTTTTCTGGGAAACAATTAACAGACATAAAATAATTATTGCCCACACTCGGATCTACTTGGAATTAGTCAGGATTGACCATATCACCAAACCTCATCTAAATCTGGGTCTAGAAATGTATGTGTTGATACCTAACTATAATTCCTTGAGAAGAGTAGCTGTGCCCTCTAGTGGCTAGATCCTTTTCCACTGTTGAGACTCAGGGAAAACCAGCACTGTGTCCCTGGAACTAGAAATGTAGTACCAGGCCTCCTTGGGTCCTGCCCCCAACACATAGGGCTCCCATCTCTATGGCCTCAGTGTCATTATAGAGCTTGTCATGGATTTAGGGCAGTGGTTCCCAAACTGGAAACCAGCCAGGGGAGCCACGGAATGCCATGGAATCCTCTTGGAAAACAGTGCAATGCCAATTGGCAGGCATCAACATAATGTCATGGGAGCTGCAGCCAATGGTCGCTAATGGTCAAGGGAGTCGCAGATCAAAAACGTTTGGGAAACACTGATTTAGGGGGTAAGCACATTCATCCCTTGAATCCAAAGTGCTCTAGCCCCTGTGATCGTTTCTGGGCTGAAGAGAAGGGGGTGAGCCAACTCATTTTTTTCAGCGAAAAGGGTCCCCCTACTCTGAATAGCGACCCTCGAGACAGTATCCGCCCCTGCCTGAACCTCTAGTTTTCCATCTTCCTCATCCACATATTTGGACTGGGGTTTCAAAAAATAGAAGATGAGCTCATCTGCCTCTCCAGTTCTGCTACTTCATTGCATCAAGATATGGGAGAGAAGAGAGGGCAATAAAATGCTCCTTGGATAGAATAACTTGGAGCAGAAAAACTGATCTTGCTTAAGCCATCATGCATGAAGTCCCCTGCTAAGTAGGCAAAGAGAGACACTGTTAAAGTGGTGGTTCTCTTAAATTTAGCAGGGGAAGAACAGCTGTTCCTTTTCTCCTCAGCATAGTCACTTTTCCTGTCACCGGTGTCTCTTAATTGTGAGCCCTGTTGGCACGAGCCATATTTTCATTCCTTTTGCCACATAAGCTGTTTTTTGAACTTTTTGTTGTTGAAAAGAAAGCAGTGTATAAATACTCTGATAATAATAATTAATAATGAAATGCAAGATATGCCTGTGACATTTCTGTGCAGAGCCCAGCGCAATAAGAACATCTTGAGTGGTAGTCGTGTTAGTCTGTTATTGCGAAAACATCAAAGGGTCTTATGACATCTGAGAGACTAACAAATTTATTTCAGCATAAGCTTTGTGAAATGCTTCATCAGATGCATGAAATGTTATCCTCAATTCCAGGGAGCTCTCTCTCTCTCTCTCTCTCTCTCTCTCTCTCTCTCTCTCTCTCTCTCTCTCTCTCACATATACACTGATATAGATACAGAGAAAAAAAGGAAACAAGAGGGCCAAATGGCCATGAAATGCAGAAGTTATTATAGTGTGTGACAAGCTGAAATGTATACAAGATAAGCACCCATCTATTCACAGCAGCAGTAATAAGTGATAGAACACACTCTTCTTAGCTTTCCCTATCTTTTGCTGCAGTCACTGTGATAGCAACTTTATTAGGAAAGAAACTCCGAATCTTGATTATGCCTGAACTGAATAGAATTGAATTTGCTGATTACATTCCAGTTCAACAATTTCATGCTGGAACATTTCTTTGAAGTATTTTTCACAGAAGACATCAAATGATGGTATTATAATTCCATGGTATGGCCATATATTTTTTCACTGCCCCAGTCTATAGATTTTGGTGCTTTTGAGAGCAGAGCTGTTAGCAGCAATCTGGGTGAAACCATGGTTTCTTTTTGTGCATTGTAGCTTTATTGACTTTGGCATAATAGTCATTGTTTTGCATGCTTTCACAGCTCTGCATGATGACTCAAAGCCTATACTATAATGTAAAGTTTGGTGCTACAGCCAAGAGCAAACAGGCTTTCGCTCTCGGAAGAACTACTCTCGCAGTTTTATTGTAGGAAAAGGAGAAACATACTGTATGAGGCTCAAAGGGCAGCCTTCAAGTGAACAGTGTTGAGACACCACAATGACTGTAAAAGCTTCAGACTTGACAATACTGTATAGAAACTTATATAACTTAACAGCCCAATCCTGTGGCACTCTTGCACCGGTGTAACAGTAGATCCACCGGTGTAAGAGCACTTATATCAGTTTAACTTGCCGTATGCTGACAGAAGCAGGACGGACACCAGTGTAACCCCCCTCGGACACCACGCATGCACAGTTCAGATGCCAGACGGACGCCGGCGCAGGGGGCATTCCAGGGGCGTCCGAACGCCCCCGGAATGCCCCCTGCGCTGGTGGAGTTGTGCCGGCATCTGTCCTTGCTTTAAAATGTTCAGCCAAATGTTTAAAATGTTTAAAGGCGTTATGTCCTTGCTTTAAAATGTTCAGTCTACAGCTCTCCCACTCCCATCTCTTTTTAGTATCAGCGTCAGTACATTTTGTCCTATGCTAGAGGCTAAGATCTTAGCTAGAGTTGCATCTTATGGCACAGAATATATTTGACGTCCTTTTTCATTTGCTTTTCTTTCTTGGCTTGTGTCCCACTTGTGATTTTCCAGCGGAACGTGCAAGACTGTTGTTGTTAGTTTTGGCACTAGCAAGGACAAACATTTAGCTTTACTGGAAAGTCCCTGTTGCTCTGTCTCTTTCCAGAAGTGTCTTGAAAAGCATCCATAAGAGTGTAAAAAATCCATAACAGAAACCAAAACAAGCAAACAAAAGCCACCCATGATATATTTGAGGATGTTATAGGTAAAAGGAGGTGGTGAGGATAGAAAAATAACCACCACTTCAGCAATTTCTTTTACAGAAAAGGGAATATGGGATGTGCATGCATTGTCTTTCTTGTAGTTTCATCAGTTTGTACTTTCGAATTAATATTATTTTAAATAAGCTCAATTTTTTCCTGCTTTCCAGTCAATAATTATTAGGCTTATCAACGTCACATGTTTTTAAAAAAGAATGTATCACACTTTCCATTAGCAAGCACTGAATTATAAATCATACATGCTGGAAAATGTAGGTATATTTACCTTAAAATGCTTCTGGTTCTTTTACTCCCCTTCACTTTTATACAGGTAACAGAATATATGAGACTGACAACGTTCAGCCCAATCCTATTCAAGGCCTATTCAAGGTAAAAATGGGGATTGGGGGGCTTTTTTCTTCCTTTTAACAGTTTTTTTAAGGTGGACCCTAATATCCGTGGATCCTCGCTATCCACAGGGGTGTGTGTGTCCGGAATGGATCCCCGCAGATAGTGAAGGCCCACTGTACCTGTAAATGATATAGAAAAATAGTTCCATGATTGCTAAAGCCATAAAGCCATAACTACATAGCCAGCAGACAGGTGCCAATGAAAACAATACAATACATAAAACATGCACGTGCGCACACACCTGTACACATAAGCTGCTGCTTGAAAGCAACACCCTTTGCTCATTGTTTTAATATGGTGAAGGTTCATTGATGTGTTCATGGCATATATATGTATAACTTGGCACAGAAACAAAATGCAATGACACACAGACCTTTTGTAGAGATTGCTCCTCACTTCCCCAGGACTTTTCCAATGTTAAAGTCCAAAGTTACCTTTGCCAAGAGATTACAGTTTATCAGTGAAATCAAATGCAATGCAATGGAAACTCTTTTACAGGGCAATTTTTTCTGTGTCCCTTGATAACACCGAACCTTTTTCTCTTTGCAGAAGGATGCCTTAATGCAGGGATAATGGGCCCAATGATCCTGGGAAAAGGCCAGCATTCCTTCCTTCCTTCCTTCCTTCCTTCCCCACAAATGGCAAGTGGCTCATTTTTTTTTAACTTGGAAAAAAGTTCCATCTCAGCTAGAAGAAAAAATAAGGATGTAATAATTTTCAATGATTTCATCAATGTTAAAAATGTCATCAAACTGGAGAGGGAAGGGACCATATTTTAATAATGCATATGCTTTGCCTGCAGAAGGTCTCAGGTTCAGTCCCTGGCTGATACCTCCAGGTAAGACTGGAAAGACCTGTCTGAAATCCTGAAGAGTTGCTGCCAGTTTGTGCTTACAATTCTAAACTAGAGGGATGAATGGTCTGACTCAGTGGAAGGTGGTGTCCTATGTATCTTGACTTCCAGCAGGGCTCACCATTCCTGATTCCATATTTGTATTTTGCAACTTACCAAGCCAGCTGTGATGTAGACTAGAGGAAAGTGCTCTCGTGCATGGGAATTCAACCAGGTTTATGAAATTAGACACACTGTACATTACACATCACCAGTATCATTGCTCTAAGGCAAGCCTGTAGAACTTTTGACCCATCAAGCTAAAAACAACCCTTCAGGGGTGTATAGTAATTGACTGGGGCTTGATAAAATGTTTATTTTTGCCACCTGCTTGTGAAAACAAAAACTGGGAAGGGGGGGGGGGGACTGGCCACAATAGCTGGTGGACTCTGTTTGTCTTGGTGTAGGCCTGCATGAATTATTCTGTTTTCAGGGTTGCTGAGAATGAGATTATAATAGTTGGCAGCTGATATTTCAGTTGCTTTGATTAACTCTTTTCTGCAATTTTAGGGCAAATTCTGGCATAATGTCTTTTAAACATTAAATTTTACATATTTTTTGAAATTAAAAATTGCCATGGCAGTTTCTAGGCAAATAAAAAGGTCAGAAATGTGTTCAAACGTTTCTCTTTCAAATGCGGCAAAGTGTAAATCTGAGGTGAAAACAGACGTTGAAACTATGGTCTCTATTGTTTGACATCCTTGGTGGTGGGGACAGGAAGACAGGAAATTTGATAAATGAAGGGCTTATCTTAAGACAGAGTGAAGCTTGATAACGGGAACAAGATCCTTAAACATTTGTAAATCCATAACTCTAACCAGTTGTGCCCTCACACAACAGCTGAAGCCCCTCCCCCCCCAGGTAGCCAAGGTTCTAGTTGACAGGAACCCCCTTGGCTACCACAGGGAGGTTCTCTTCCTGCATTCAGCTGCTGTTGGCAAACAAGCAGTGAACATGAGAACACGCAATGCGCCCTTCACCCCACATCTGCCACCACCAGCCTGCCGCAGATGGAGATGCATTGATCCACTTCCCTGCCCACTCACCTCACTCCTTCCTCATGCAGTCCCTTAATTTAAAACAAACCAGGAAGGGCATTCCCTGATGTGCTTAAAAGCAAGGAATGCACAAAGGAGGAGTGAGGTGAGTGGGTAGGGAAGCAGATCGCCACTGCCTGTGACGGAAAAAACTGCAGGTGGCACTTCTATATCTACCCACTTCACTCCTTCTTCGTCACGTGGTCCCTTTCAGTAAAACAGGAAGTACAGTCCTGCGCTTCCTGTTTTGTAGAAAAGGATCACACAGGAAGGAGTGAGTTGAGGTGGTAAGGGACTGGATTCTTCTGCCCGAGTTATTAGAGGGCATGTGTATGGTGTCAAGCGGTGGATCATGTTGGGCCATCATCCCTGCTTTGGCCCCATAGTTCACAAGTTTTTCTCTTTATTTGTGTGTGTGTGTGCACGCATGTGTATATGTATACATGTACATACACACATAGACATAACTGCCATCTGAGGTATGAGTCTGGTGAAGGGGGCTCTAGTCTACCAAAGCTTATGGTGTGAGAAACGTGTTAGTCTTTGAGGTGCCACAAGATTCTTAGCTGTTTTTGCTGCAACAGACTAACATGGATACTTCTCTGGAAGTAGATACAGTATTAAGTGCACCAAACAGGTGGTATTTTGGATTGCAGCTTAACAGAGAAAAGGGGAGTTTCTAATGGGATGCGTCTTCTGTTAGGAAAGAGTGAATTAAACTTGCCTCAATGGTTTGCTTTAAAAAAAAAATTGTGGAAGAAACAAGCACTGTTTCTTACCTGTATGTCACCCAGTGCGAAGACTCTTCGGTGTCACCCCCTCCAGTGCACAGGCATGGAAGTAATTGGCGGTGATGTGATGACGTCACCGCCAATTACTTCTGGTTCGTCCCAATCCGAAGAGGTGCTGCTTTGAGTTCTACCCCAGGCTACTTGCTGCAAACACGGCATTCAAAGCGGCACCAACTGCGAGGCATTTAAAACGTTGTTGTTTGCGAGGCATTTAAAACGCAATGGGGGAGGTTGCGGCCGAAGTCGGCTGAGGCTGACTGAGCAAAGCTTTGTGTTCTTGCGAGCATAGATTGCGAGAACAAAAAGCTGCTCGGAGCAGCCTGGGTGGTGCAGGGGGCTGTCACCCCCTCAATGTATGTCACCCGGTGCAGCCCGCACCCCCCTAGCAACACCAGTGGAAACAAGGGATAATAGTTTTTCAAGTCAAATTCTTAATTGAAGATTATAGAGGAAGAATTGCTGATGAATGTGTAAATATTCTAGAAACTGGCAGTGTGACGTATAGGCCACCTATCCTCAGGTCTGGAAGACTCATGGGGAGAAGAGCCCTCAGCGAGGTTCCTTCTCAAATGCGCATCACTGTTCTTAGAAACAGAAGCAGGACTAGCATGAGAAGGAGCTCCACTGAAGACTCCTCCCACTAGGTTTTCCATCATTGCAGGAATAGTGCAAGGAGGCACATGCTGCAGCAGATCTTGGCCAGGATCTAGCCATTGCCAATACCCATGCAGTAGCTGGTGATAATCAGAGGAGGTCCTTCTCTGTGGGGGTAGCAATGGCACCAACAACATATCAGACTTCACTAGACCTTGGCCCAAGCCTGGCATGCATGCAGGTCGATTCTGTAAATCTAGGGTGGGTACCAGCAAACCTAAGGAAGCCAAACATGGATGGATGGGGATTATGGACATTTTACAGACCTACAAGGGATTTTACAAGTGACTTCTCACATCCCAGATTGTCTGATATGCCTGAGATACTGTGGGAGGAGTACTCACTAGAGAAGCTCCTGTTCTGTGATAAAAATGTCAGATGGAGCCCTAAGGCTCTGTGCATGTGTGGTCCTGAACTAACTTAGATACAGTACATCTAGACTTCCAAATGGAATCCAAACATTTTGATGTCCAGATGAATGTTCTAGATTTGTGTGGAACCCCCCAGTGGATTGACACTGGCTGGTTCCACCATTTCTGTGTAGAAGCATTTTGTTTATATAGCCAGACATTGATGCAGGACACAGGCTATTTTACGTTTTAAAACCTCAATACTCTTGTAACCCTTTGGTGTTATGTGTTTCTGTGGGTTTTTAAAGAGCACACCTTGTATCCTGATCAGCTCTTGCCTCCTGCTGGTTGCGTCTGTCTGCGTTTGACAGTCTGCTATTATTTTCCTTCCAGTGTAGCTGCTGTTTTAAGCTTTCTGAATTCCCATCTTTGATTATTTTGACATTCAAATCTGCAGAATCCTGACAGCCTTTTCCTCTCACTAGCTGTTATTACATGCTGTGCCACCTCCCTGGTATGTGTAACTGGCATAGCTCTATTTGCTTCCAAAAATAGATCACTCTTTTTTTTTTACGCTCAGTGATTTGGGCCCAGTTGCAGAGTGATGTAAAGAATCTAAGAACAGCCGTGGAGTCTAGGCAAATATTTTAATAGTATCTGTAATATGATGACTGTTATAAGGACAGTTTGGCAATGAGATTGGTGTGTGTGTGTGTGTGTGTGTGTGTGTGTGTGTGTGTGTGTGTGTGTGTGTAATTGAGCTTCTTGATCTATCCAGGGACATGATCAAGGGTAAGCTGATGGCAATTATGCACTAGCTGGTTTAATAATGTCATTTCAGCCACAGGGGAACAAACGTCAAGATCAGCACCTCTCAGTAGCCATCACAACATGAGGTCTCATCAAGCAGCCGTAGGGGGAAAAAGATGGACTGTCTAGTTTTTGTTCAACAGCTGAGAAACAACACATTAATTTGCAGCTTGTGTAAAGCAATAGAAGGGTTCAGCTGCCATAACCCCTGATAAGGGAGGAAATAGAGCTGCCCAAGGCTAAGCCATTAGCATTGCCTTCGTGGCACTCCCTCCCCGCACCAAACTGACAATTAAGAGCATTTTAATAAGCTGTTGAGTCATGCTTGAGGTGTCTAGCCAAGAAAGTTAGCCAAAGCAAAGCTGAAAGAGTTCAACCAGTGAAGAGCATAGTAGCTGCAGTTTTGTTGTATATATACATGATCATACAGACCCTCCAGTCTGGTCCCTATTCTAGGATGTGTCTTTGTTTCTATAAAGCCATTTGTTTCAAAATTAGCTCTTCACATATTGCCATTGATTGCTCAGCTTCAGTAATGAAGGGGAAGAAAATGCTGTAATAAATATTATGATAGAATGTATCCAAGCAAAGGAAGATATAATTCCAGGACTGTTGGATCACCGCTGGCATGTTTAGTAGAGCCACTGGAATCAGAGTTTATTCTGACATGTCTTTAGATGAGCATTTCTGTTTCCTGAACTGGAGAGCAAACCTCTTGAAGGGGTCGCTCAGGACAATGGAACTTTCAACGGGATACACAACAAAGAGAGCAGGGCAAGCCCCAAAACGTGCAGTGCCTAAAACAGCTTGTTAAGTGTCTCCCCAACCTCCTTAACCAGTAGCACTCCAACTGCTGCTGGTTACTGCGACTCCTCCTGCTCCCTGAATTTAAAAAGAAACACAGGGAAATGGAAAGGAAAAGAAAGTATGAAGGACAGGAGAATGGTAGGCTAGAGTGTTTCTAGTTTAACCCACCACTCTCATCCACGCTTCCCTTTCCACTGTATTCTTGTATTCCTTTTCAGTTCCAGAGAACAGGAGGAGGAGGAGGAGGAGTGATGATGGAGGTAGGTGGGCAGAGGGAGGCAGATGCCCCTTGCCAATCCACTACCTGAGAAGGCCGCCTGCCTGAATTAGCCTCATGGACACATGGAGTGTTGTCTTCAGATGGCAGGTGGTCTACCAGGCTTCCCGATGCGGAGCCCAGGTCTACCAGGCTTCCCATCAGGCCCCTCCTGGTTGGCCTGGCCTTCGTCTTTCAATCTCCATGAGGCCAGCTGAGATCTCAGGACATTTCTGGGCCCACTCCTTTGGCTCTTGGGCCCCCTTTTTGATCCTGGGCCCGGGTACAATTTACCGCTTTTACCCTTCTCTCATGAGCCCTGATTTGGCCCTACTGATTTGGCCCTAATGTGCAGACAGTGTGGGTGATAATGGGTTGGGTTGGAGCCAACAGAGGCAGCTCCTCTGGTTCCAACATAATTTGCTTGTGCTGGAAATGCATAATGGAATAGACTGCTGATCGGGGCCTTAAGCAAAGCCCTGGACTGCCCCCCCCCCATCCACCTCTGATAGCACATTGGACACCATCACTGCCACCAGTACAGAGGATTCAGGGGCCTACCTAGCCAGGTGGGCACTTTGATGGACATGGACCAGTGTTCAACCTGGCTGACCCTTGGCATTGACATTAGTTTGGAGCCCAGTGTCTATTTTCATGCTGTGAAAAACTTTGTCTGCTGCTTTCTACAAGTATCTGAAGGGCTGTTGTGCAGAACAAGGGGAAGACTTGCTTTCTTTAGTTCCAGAGGGCAGGCCTGGAACCAATGATGGGTAGAAACTACAAGGAGGTAGATGTAGGCTAGACATGAGGAAGAATTTCCAAACTGTAAGAGCTGTCCAGCACTGGAACAGTCTGCCGTGTGCAGTTGTGGGAGCTCCCTTGGTGGCAACTTTCAAGCAGAGGCTGGATGGCCACCTGTCACAGATGCCTGCATTGAGCAGTGGATTGGACTAGAAGGTCCCCTCTAGCACTGATATGATTTTAAGGGCAGACCAAGACATTTTTTTTTCATGCAATTCACACCTGTGTGGCAAGTTGCTATATCTCAGGACCTGTTCACATTGTATAGTACTTATAGCATTCAGCACACATGGGGTGCCTTTCAAGATTACTCAGAAAACTACAGCTGGTCAAGAATATGGTTGCACATCCGTCTATGAAGCTATTGTACTCAGGCATATTATTACTGACAGCATATTATGCCTGTCAGTTCAAGAAAGGTCTGAGAAAGCAAACATCCCCAGCTGTTGAGAAAAGAAGCTGCTTTTGACATTCAAGGTTGATTCTGCTGCTGAAGACTCCCTTGTGGTTTTGTATTACACTGCTCAAGAACAGAGTCAACAAATATGTTACTATATTTTATCACGTCTTTATCTACCAAACTGTGTTGGCGTTTCAGGAAATAGGACGTTTGCCTCAGACCTGATCTCAGAACCCTCATGTGTTATGAGTACAAGTTCCTGAGTTTTAGAGTCGTGCCATTCATTTCAATAGAGCTTAAAAGACTTGTAAATTCTTGTCTCCCCACATGTCCATGAATAGTTAGAGCTGACTGTGGCTTGTCCACTCCCATTTCCCCCCTCCCCATGTCCCTTTCTTTGGGATCTTGAAAATATCAACAGCATTTTCAAAATGGCTGGCACTGAAATGAACGCACTGTCACAAAGCAGGCTAATGTAGGACTGATTTTTGTAAACAGCAGAGGAGAATAACCTGTTTCTCAATGTGTTCCTTCAAACTGCAAGTAGGGGCTCATATAACTGAATGTGCTGTGTGTCTGCTGTCTTTGAAACAGCGTTGTTGTTTTTTTAAATCCCTGAATGTAGAAAACTAGATGTCAGAGAGAAAGCTGACTTATTAGGCCAGAACCCGTCCAGTTTTCTGTGCATAGTATATTTCCTTTCTTTATCTTTTGTATGATGAAGGAACATTCATTCATATGAGCTGAATTACAGCCCAGTCCTGTGTAAGGATATGTGGCCAGCCTAAAGGATGCACTGCCGATATCCCCGCCCTCTCCCTGCCCGGTTGCCCAATGGCCACCCTCCCTCACCACCAGGTCCACCCTTCCCCCACCCCTGTACCGGCCAGTGCAGGGCTTACCTTCTCTAGGCAGGCACAGGGACGGTCCCCTGGCGGAGTGAGGGCTGCCAGCCTTCGCCCCGGTGGCCCTTACTCGCCGGGAGTCGCAAATGCGCTTTACAGTGCGTTTGTTACAGCTTAGAGTGGTGGAGCACACATTCTGCCGCTCTAACACTACATTGGATTGCACCGTTAGAGTCCAGAAACACGTTTTCCTCATCTGCTGTTTGTGAGAACTTTGGGCATCAGTGCAATGCACAGTGAGCAACAAACATGCAGGGCTGCTGTACCGCAGCGTACGGGAAAGCACAACACTGAGGATTTTGCAGCAACTGCCTGGCTGTTCTGATCAACTGTATTAACTTGCTCACAACACCTCCGCTTGATTCCTTTCAGAACCCTTCAGTTTTCTCTGCCTGAGTTGTAGGTAGAAACACAGTTCTCCAGGTAGAAACACTAGCCCGACAGTGCAAATAGGGGAATACTGAGGTACAGAACAATAGATATCACGTTAAAGCACCCCTTCCAAAGGCTGAAAAACTGCAAGCCAACAATTATGCTGCAAACGATGGAACCTGGATTTCTGGTGGAAACGATACTCAAATACAATACTGTAGTCTTCAGGGTATTGGTAAATTTCTGGTTTCATTTGAAAACAAGCCATTTCTAACCCTGATCAATATGGATAAACAGAGTGCAATGTCTGTTGAAGTGGGGTATGCATCATATTCATAGGACAGAAGGGGGCATTTTGATCTTCCATCAACTTTCCCTGTTCCTGCCACATACTCGCCTCTGTTGATTGTGTCTCTCCTACCCTTCACTGCCTCAGTCCTTGAGGATTGACAGGCAGTAGTAGAATGTCTACAGTGTTGGACTTAAGCGAAGGGAAAAAAGACCCACCGTCATATCTGCACCCAGCCATCCAGTGGTGATCTTGGACCAGTTGTGCACTCTCTCTCAGCCTAACCTACCTTACAGGATTGTTGTGACAATACAGTGGTGGGTGGATTCAGATACATTGCACTGAACTCCTTAGAAGACGGCAGGATTAACATGTGGTTAATGTCCTGGTTTTAAAAGGCAATTAAAAATTAAATTTGTGAATTTTGTAAATGAATTCTAAATATGCCCAATAGCACCTCTACCAAATGCTACAAATTTCTGTTTCTGGCAAATGCATTTCTGCTCCCTTATTTCCTGCCTCCTTGCCCTGCCTGGCCATATCCCCTTGTCATTTTAACAATCAGGCAACATATCAGGATGAACTGGACTATGCATTTTTCCCATTCAGCAAATGCAGCTCTACAGCTTTGGGCCTTGAGCCTTTAGAATGAATGAAACGGTGACGTGAGCATAGCCATGACATAACATGGCAGGCGATGCACATTAGCAAATATAGGTGCATTATTATTATTGTGAAAACACAAGAAATTAGGCTGCAATCCTGTGCATACTTTCCCGGGAGTGATCCCCATTAAAACAGGGGGACTAACTTCTGAGCAGTCATGCACAGGATCGTGCTGTTAGAGCAGGAAGTGTATAGCCCAAGCCTTTTTAAAAATAGGATCCCAATTCACCATTAAAGACACCATTATTCACTTAAAACACCACTTAATAAATGCAATAAATCAATGCATTGATTCACACCCATGGTTAATATAGAACAGTGCTGGTTTCCGTTCGCAGTTGGAATTAAGCTGTTTACATCACTTTCAGAATACTAACGTTTTAAGAAAATTCTAATAAATTATAGAGCCAACAATGTACAGAGACCATAGATTAAAACATTCAAAACTGTCTATATCAATCTGAGATACTAACATGGCATCCACTGGGCTTCATCATGTTGAATTGCGTCTTGTTATATGCCTCAGGGTGCAATCCAAACCTACTTAGGCCGCCGTTGTAACCAGCGGCCCAGCAAAAACGGGAGGCCCCAGAATGGAAAGGGGATTCAAATCCCCCCCAAAAGGGGAATTCAAAGGGGATTTGAATCCCCTTTCTGTTCTGGGGCCTCCCGTTTTCGCTGGGCCACTGGTTACAACAGCGGCCTAAGTAGGTTTGGATTGCACCCTCAAAAACCTAAATTTCCCAGCAGAAAACAAGTATTTCTGGATGTTTTTTCACTGAACAGGATTCGTGTTTATTCACTGTACTTATCTCCAACATTTAACTTTAGCAAATAGACCTCTGACCCCCATCTTTTTCCATTTTTGTTCTGTTTATCCCCACGTGTACATATACACCTGCCAGCTGAGGGTAACACTTGCATCTAATGAAGTGGGCTCTACTCAGTGATGTCATTAGGGTTGGTGTCACCCAGTGTGGTAATTCATGGTGTCATTCTGATTAACTTTATTTATTTTAATATATAACAGTACAGGTCACCCAAAAATCAGTAACCAACAAAAAACCAGTGGTCAACTTGATGACGCTCACACAACTGAGTTCTAGTATTAGCTCTGATACATAGAAATGAGAACTGACTCATACTAACACCTTATTGGTTCCATGCTGTGTTACAATAACACCTCATTGACTCTTGGAACAATCAGCCTCATTGGTCAGTTTTGAGTTAAGGAAATTCACTTTCTGTTACATACGGTAATAAGGCAGTTGTGTTTTCTGTTTCTGGTTATTTGACCATAACTTTTGATAGAAAACAGATAATTCAACATGTTTCATTGCATTCAACATTAAAGTACCTTTCCAATAACCTGGAAACGATCTGTTTGTTACCTTTCCAATGATATATAAAACATCATGGCATTATTCCTAAATACAACTTTTCCAAAAGGCTTCAACCATTTTGGCCACTAGTGGTGTCAAACCCCCCCCCCCCCGGTATCACCCAGTGCGGTCCACCACGCCCTAGAGACACCACTGATTCTACTCCATGGTAACTTTTGCTGAAATAAATGTTGTTGTTTCAGGTGTTGCAAGATTCTTAATTGTTTTTGCTGCAACAGACTAGTATGGATACCCCTCTGGAAGCTGAATGTTGAGTTTTTAACACAGCAAAGGGCAACATTCAGAAAAAACTTCCCAAAGACTCTTGGCAGGGCATGCTGCCAATTTCATAGGGAAATACCAAAGAGGTGAACTTTGCACCTTGCCAAATATGTGAAGGCAGCAGCTGGAAGCTCAAAGTATTTTACGCATCATAGTCCCATCGTTCAATTACTAAAAGCTAAATAAGTTGGTGGAATCCCATTTAGTTGTTGAACTATGGAGTCAACCCCTTTTACATCCCCACCAGTTAACAGATGAGGGTTTAGCTTTCCATAAATTAGTCGTGACAGGACCATCAATGTCATGACTGAAGCAATAGGTGTATCATGATTTCATCTACCTTGTTGCCAATGTCTGCTCTCCAGCTGTCTCAGAGGAACCATAAGAAGTCTCTTCTAGAATTAGGACAGGTGCTGTGGTTTGTCAATGAAATGGCACAGGACAACATGATTGCAAAGAAGAGCACTATGCGGGAGTGCCATGCCTGAGTTAGAAACCACTATCGAAACGCTTTTCCCCACTTGGTGCTCTTTTACTGAGAACACTGTCACTCACAAACAACCAAAAATAGCTGAGCGAGCTCATAGAACAGCTGCTAAAAATATAGTGAAGAAATGTAGCCAACAAGTGCTCTAGGTTGGGGCGGGTGTGTGTGTTACAAGGCAAGCGAAGACAACATAGAGGATCAGAGAGCGCTGAATTCAGTTGCCTCAACTTGGTTTTGCATTTTACCCGATAGATACGATGGCTTATACTGCAGAGATGGCTTGCAGAAAAAAATGAAGAACCCTTGTAAAAGTCAAATTTATTTGAAAAGACGTGTTGGTGCCATAGGCGGTCATAGTGCTTATTTCAATTAGCCCTTGACCAATTTACCTTTACAGTGCAATTGTAAAGGTAGGACCAGATTGCAATTAGCCCTTGACCAATTTACCTCTACAATGGCTTATGAAAATTATGTAAGAAAAGTGTAGAATACTGAACACAACCCATTCATTGTGGCATGCAGGAGTGAGGTTCAGATTGGAAGCTGAGAGAACGGTAGCTCTCATGCAATGCCGATAACAAGGAATCGTGCATTACCAGGATTTGTGCATTATCCCTATGAGTTTGCCACATGCAGTTTGACTGCACAATGGAAAGCCTGGTTTAATGGTTAATACTGTACATGTACTACAGAAAATGGGTCTCTTGAAAACAAGGGCACTATGTTCCTAATGTAGTCATGTCTAGGAATTATTCAGATTGCAGGAGGCTAGATGAGATGTCCCTTTTACTGTAGAGCGATGGAAACTAGAGTAACAATTGTCATTTGCTAAAAGGCACTTATGGGTTCCTGGGATTTAAACCAGGAAATGTCAGAAGTTATTAAACAGTGATGTAGTATTCCAAAGTGTGGTACAGAAGGGTTAAAAAAAGGTGAAAATTGCTCCTCAAAGTTTAATAAAATATAACCTTCAGTTAGAGCAAGATCTTGTTGGTGTACAGAAGTAAAAAATGCACAACTATTTGGGTGTTGTGCACGATTCAGATATATTTCCCCCAGGTAATGCTTCTTTCCTAAGAACAAGGAACTATTACCCAGAACTTAAACTTCAATATGTTTTATTTTTTTTGTTGTATACAAACCAGAGCCTCACCTCTGGTTAGCATGTCTGTTGAAATTTTCACTGCTGAAATGTGTACCTGTGTCAACACTACTGACAAATGTCACAATTCTCCCTCTCTCCCAGCTACCAATTCCATTTTGTGAACTTTTGTTTGTTTGACAAAGGCTTCTTTAGAGCCGAGAGCTCCTGCTGTAACACTGCATAAAGGAACTACCACTTAATTCTTTGATAGCGTTGCAGGGTTATGTAATGGCTTATCAGTTGGCCAATTTTTGTCTTGCAGATTCCTGGCTCCTAGCCCAACTGCTGTCTCTGAGTGAGGAATTGACAACTTATGAATGCATCCTTAATTATTTGGGGGCAGGGTGGGAATCCAAGACTTGTAAGATGTCATGTAACATTGACCTGATGGGAAGTGTTGCGGTATAAGTGACTCCCCCCCCCCATCTTGTATGCTCATAGTGCAACAAAAAAGCAGTTTTCTAGAACAGGGGTTCTCAACCGGTGGTACATATACCACCAGTGGTACTTTTGAGTGCCTCCGCTGGTACTCAGAGCACTGGGGGCCCCTGAACCCCTGCAAAAACATGCCACTTTCAGCACTGTCTTCGCTCCCGAGAGGCTCTTGCCTTTGGCCGAGCCTCTTGGGAACACACAAAACAGACCACCCGCCCACCCACCCAGAGCCTCTTACTGGCCTCCTGCATGGCATCTGGTGGACTCCTGAGCTGAAAACCAGGCTGAAAACCCGGAAGCGGCAATGACATAGCTGCTTAATTCCAGCGGTACATGGTGTGGCGACAGCCTTGTAGCTGAACCCCTGTAGTTGAGATCCCCTGTTCTAGAGGCTTCTGGATGTAACAGACGGAGTTTCAGAGACAGAATGTAATTGGATCCAAGTCTCAGGTAAGAGCTGATACACCTCTAGGGTGCAGGAATGCCTCTCTGGAACACCAAGGTAACCTGTTGTTGCTTGTAAGGAGCACTCTCCTATCTACAGCCATCTAGTGCTCCTGTATCTGTAATTAAACAAGTATGAGAAAGACATAGTAAACATCCAGTAGGCTTTTCTCCAAAGAAAACCAGAATGTTTGGTGCTGCCTCCAAAACCATTCACTACAGGGGGAAGTATGCATAACACTAGACTATACTCAAATACCACACCCATATCTCCTGCCAATTCCATGAACTGCACACCAAGTCATGACTTTCGCCATTTGGTCTTTCATAATTCCATTTCTGCCCCAGATATGCAGTAGTGGAGTATATCTACATTTTTTTTTTTTTAGGTAGCAACAGGATGAGACTAATACCTCCTCCAACATGGCTGTCCTCACACCTTTCCCATTGTAAAGGGTTACAAATTACAATATAGCTCTGGCTTGGAGTGAGCCTGAATATAGTGTTTAGAAAAATAAATATTTTTGGTCATCCAGAAAGGCTCTGTGTTATAGTTACTCAGCAAAGGTGCATACAAATAGAACATGTCCTCATTTCCAATTAAAGAATCTGGCACTACAGCTCTGAGAGAGCTACTGCCAGTTAGGACAGACAGTGCTGGTCTGTTGCCCTGATGATACAAGGTAGATTATTAGAGTTGTGACTTTGCTTTTGAACAAACATATTTTGAGTAGACATGCATAGGCTTGTGCTGTAAATCTGTTTTCAGAGCGTCTGTTACTATTTTAGCAGAATACTGTACTTCGCATTCAGTAGATGGATAATTTTAGACAGTTTGGAATAGTGGAGCCAAATGGTCATGAAATATTGTGTATGACAATTCTATATAAAAACATACCACCTGACCAGTGTAGTTGTGATGCATGAGCAGTCCCTCACTTCCTAGAGATCAGACTGCCTATTGCCTATTTGAAGATGAAAGTGGTTATGTACTTAACTTTTGTTAATTAACTTATTAGCTTATTGTACTTAAGTACTTAGTGGTCATTAACTTATCTGCATGTTAGGGGAAATATTAGAAGGAACACTGCTCAGCAGAAACAGTGCTGCTGAAAGGTCGGGCCAGTGATCATTGGACTCTCCTATCTTGAAAACATTATCAAAGTTTACGTATTTTCTCTTCTGTCTTTTGCAGCTAATGAGTTCCTAGGTGAGAACAAAGTGTTTCTTTCTGGTCATCACCTGCTTAATGACATCACTGCCAGCCTTCAACAGGCATCATGAATGCTAACTGTGGCCTGCTGTATGAATTTGACGGCCCTGCACAAGACAACCTACTGCACTTGACTATTAATTCTCGAGAGCCTGATCTTTTGCCTTCTCCAATAAGAGAAGCAGAGAAAATGTCAAGGTATAAAGAACATGTAGAAATTCCTGAATTTCAACGTTTCCTAAACCTTCATGGTGGTTGCCAGAAGATTTGGCAATTTTAAAGATGAGAGGTGTTATGCAATAGGAGAGCAATTCCCATCTTGCTAACAGCTTGTTCCTTTAAGGCAGAAACATAAAACCACATTTTCTTGGCATGTTTTCTCTATACCACCTTTAATTTCTGTTCAGGTTTAAAAATTAGTAGCTGTGCTGAATACAATAAGAGGGAGAATATAGCATAAATTAAGGTCTCTAGGCTATATGCGCACCTACGCATAGTGAGCAACACACCCTCTTGTATCATTTGGCCAGGCTGTTTCTGAACCTGTCCTTTTAGTAGAATGGATTGTATTAACTCACTATTAAAGTTCTTCTTCTGGGGTAAATATTTACAGTAATGAGTGGACCAAAATTTTGTAATACCTATAATTTTTGTACTTCATCTAGCTGTTTTATCAAGATGTATAAATTTACAATACAATACAGACTGTTGCAGAATGTTATCACATCTAGAGAAAACCTTTGAAGTGTTGCAGTAAAGCCCATGGGCAATGCCTGCCAATATCTCAAAACTCTCAAGGGCAGGTTTTGTGCTAATGACCCCCACTACATCTGACACTATATTTAGCTTCTGTTATCCAGAGGGAGGAACTAGGAGTTATGCATGATATAGCACCAAAGCACTCTCTTCCTCCAAGATTCCTGCTTAGCCCCTATCTGGTTGGGAAATTTAGCTTTAACACACCATTAAGGCATCTGAACTTCAGCTATAAAGCAGATGGATTTTGTCTTTCTGGCATAGCAAATTTAGCACCAGCTTTATTATGACCTCTAAATTTGGAGCAATTTTATAGTTTAGCTAGTTATTATGAATTTGTCTACTCGTCAATGGTTAGTTTCCCTTTATTCCAGCATCACCAATCCAAATCTACTAATAGAAAACTTGATGCATGTTGATCAAACGGAGTACATTAAATCTGAGCTCCTATACACTGCTTTACTATACAGGAAAATGAGGATTCCCTTTGGTCTACTTTATTGTAACACTCACTCACTCACACAAAATGCAACATTTAGTATACATTCTGCTTGGGAATATAAATTGGCTTTCACAGCAACAAGATGAGAAAAGAAAATTTGGTTTGAGGTTTACAGGCAAGACAGGTATTCTACAATTTCACACAGGCAGAGGCAGCATTTTTCCCCTTAACTCTTTGAAGTATGAAGTGGCCTTATACCAGACTATGAGTTCACCTAGCTTAGTACTGGCTTCTGAGTTGGTGAAAGCTCTCCAAGGAATCAGGGCAGAGGGTCCTTCCTTGCTCTGCTAGCCTTGTAACACAAGACACCAGGGCCTGAACTGAAGCTTGAACATGCAAAGCATGTTCTGTCATTAAGTTTAACACTTCTCAGAATATACTTGTCTCTAGATGGAATACTCCACTATTTCCATCAATCTATCAAGTATTGTGCCCTTAAGTTTAAAACTGAGTTGAGACTGTTGTCTTTTTACACCAAGAATACACAAGGTAGAAAGGAGTGGTAAATTGTGAGTTCCTACCGTTAAATGAACTTCTTTGCAGAGTTTTTACTTATCTTTAGTGTTTTATGGCCTGAAGAGCATGTCAAATAGCTTAAGTAGAATGGAAATTCTCCACATTCTTAATTTATCTTTGTTTTGCCAACAGCACACTGTACTGTATAAGTACAAAGAATGTGAATGGAAAAAATACAACATTCAACAGCTAACTGGGTTACAGAAAAGATAGCCAATGAGCAGACTGACCTGAATCTGGCTCCTGAAGTTTCCTTTGATCCTATATGATCTTACCACATTTTAATCAAGCCGCCTTGGGCATTTGCCTCGGCATAGGATAAGGCGGGATATAATTTTTTTTAAATAAAATAAATAAAAAATCAGTGTTGTAACTTGTTCACAGCATTTCACACCCACTGTATTACTATTTCATCTGTATTCTAGAATGTCATATCCTTTATCTGCCTCTTGAGCAATCTGTCCAGTAGCAATTCTGTTCCTCAGCTTCCCCAGTGACCTCATACCATCCAAGCACACATACTCCATACCTGTGAAGTCCTTACTGTTAATGTCAATTTTATTATACATCTATGAGAGCTGCAAATCAGAACTTCCCTAGTTTAAATCTCACCTCTGCCATCAACCCACTAGGATGGCGTGAGGCAAGTCACTCCCCATCTCAGTTCTCCAGTGTAATACAGGGATAATACTTACCTTACAAGGTTATTGTAAAGATTACATCAAGATAACACACATTAAGCGCTTGGCACTATACAAATGCTAAGCATTGCTAAACATTACGAGGTTGGCTATGCCTTGTTTACAGTATCATATTGCCCTCTGCCCTAGAAGGGGCTTCATAATGTAGAAGTTGTCTCAAGATTGAACCACATAAGTCTAAAATAAAGTCAAATAGCTAAAAGTTTCACTACTGGAACTAAAACTTTATTTCCATGTTTATTACATTTGTCTTTGATGCCAAATACATTATGACTAAAACATAGGATTTGTGTGAAGAATACTTACTCAGCTACGTAGGTTAGGAAGGAATGTAAAACTAGAGAATTCTGTTTTCAGGTTTGAATTTTGGCAAACAATAAATACATCTTTCAAGATTGATTCTTTGCTATAAAAAGATTTCATATCAATTTCATAACCATTCTGAGAAAAAAATAGTCATAAAAATAATTTCTTATGTTAAATAGTTACAAATAAATTATCTGTAGATTAAACACAAAAAAAGTTTCCCAACTGCCATTTTTAAATACAAGTACTGTACTATTATGAACCAGGAGCTAAAGATATCAGTTCCTACAAGCCTAATTGTTTGAAGCAAAACCAAAACATGCCACTTGTTTCAGTATGGAAGAATGAGGATATTTTAAGGTTCACGCTCTGTAACGCAAGTTGAATCCAACACCAAACAACTTGGTTCTTGAGATGTCAATTGTTTAACACTAAAAACCTGGTGGTAGAAACCCAGGATTCTAAACATACACTGCTGAGGAAATTCAGTCTTAATATGAAGGCAACACCCACCCACCCCTTAGAAAAATCTAGAAACCAAAACATTCATTTCATGGTGCCCAAGACTTTGCACAGCCTTCATACAACTATTTCAGTTATGAGGGAGACTTACCAAGCTATTTGTACTAGTCACATAATTCATTCTCTTGCTGATCTTTAATCTGCTTTTTAATTGAAATATTTTCTGAACATTGCAGTTAATTAGAGTAAGGAAGGCTGCTTCTAGGCAGGAAAGTCAGTGTTTAGAGAACTACCCAAATCACTGCTTTTGGTAACAATACATCTGTTTCATGTATAATCACATACAATAGTAGAAATCTTATCAAGCAAAATAAACGTTTGAGACAGGGCATATGTGGCTTAACACCACATCTGTGTAATTAAGTACATTTTCAAAGTAGGAACATTAAAATATGGCTTTTCAAAACATTTTAGGAGCATATTATCTTTGCTTTCTTCATTTTATTCAAGCTCTTTTGAACAGTTTTCCAGATAATTGTTTGAACCCACTTGCCACCAATATAAGCGACCAGAGCGAACAATCCAAGACCATTATATCGCCTCCTTTAGAAAGGTTGGCAAGTCTCTCTTTTTAGGAACCATCATGAAGTATGGCTGTATACCTGAGAACTTGATACAGCTTGCAAAGTCAGTTGCTAACAATCTTGTTCTTTAGTAAGCAATTCAGCGCATGTGTAGAAAGTGAATCCAGTGCAATCACGAAAAGAGTACCTCTCATTACCTTTTGTTTTTAAAATAGTTAACCTCTGCATAGTGTCCCCCTATAGGGGAGGCTACCAATGTAAAAGGAGTTTGGCTAGTATAATGTTTTATTAAAGTTGTTTAACAAAAAAATAGTTAAAGACGTCTATACAATTTAACATCCAGTCTGACAAAAAGGCAAAATTAAGGACCAAAATACAAAAAAGTAAAAAAGTGCACTACTCAGTTCAGTATTTTCCTTTAAAGCGTGTCACAATATATGGAAAAATAAATCCAGAAGTGTAATTTACTTTAATACACCATTTGCATACCTGTCAATATTTTACATGTGTGTGTTTTGTAGTGGAAGAGCAGATCCCTTAGAAATTTATAGCCCAATCTCACACACGTTTACTTGGAAATAGGTTCCACTGATTTCAGTGGGGCGTACATCCAGATAAGCGTACATAGGATTGCAGTCTTAATCTTAAAATATTGAGGTGCACTTGGCAATCTTTGTTGTAGTAAGACATCCTTCCACATTTGGCATTCACTGACATCTCTTGCCCTTTAGCAAGGCCTATATATTTATAGTACCTTGCCATTTAGCAAGAACAGAAGTTTAGCCATGAACCAAGACACAATTACAATGAACAGCGAAGACTGTACTTCTGTGAGATCCAAGGGAGAATCCTGGTTAAAACTTTCAAATAGTACAGCTGTCACAATAAAACTTAAGGCCATGTTTTATTTGCTGATCAATGGACAAAAAGGCAATGAATTCCCCCACCCCACCCCACGTTTTTCTCCTTGAAAGTCTATACTCATAAAAATCATGAAAAGTTGGAAAGACTTAATTATTGAAACTTTAAATATATTTTACACAATCTTGTTTTGTACAAAAATACAAGTTAAATATAAACATAAAGCAATGATACTTTTATGCAAATCTGTTTTGTGGTATCCTACTATATATATATATATATTTATAAAAAGTCTCAGCTTTGTCTCATTTATGAGATCAATACCAGATTGAATGACTACTGGCAAAGGGCCCCTAGAAGCATATTGAACATGTTTTACGATGCAAGTATTTCCCCAATTCCATCTTTTCTAAAGGCTAGCAAAAAAATAAAAAATAGGGTAGTGATGTCCATAAACCAACAAATAATTTGGCTATAATGTGGAAAACACAAACAGATCTGTACAAGAAAACATTAGCTATGCAATACATAATTGTTACACACATAAAACATGGAATGAAAGTTTAGCGAGATGCCATTTTCAGTTCACTAGTCTTCAGCCTGGCATTTTTTCTTACTTCATCAAACGAATATGACTTCATTACTACTCCATTCTTAAACACCGTGTGAAGGAGATCCTGCAAAAACACAATTGTTTTAAATTCAGTTTCAGTTAAAAAAAAAAAACTTCCTGTCTCAAAAGGTCAAGGCGGCTATACTGGCAGACATGGACCTTCAAACCAAGTCAGGTCCTATGCACAGTGAGCCTGGCTACAACACAGTCATCGTATCAGAAGCAACTACAAGTAAACCAGACTGTTGGCAATTCTGAAGCAATCTCAAACAGGCAGAGAAAGTTGGAGGGGGGTTGCAAGTAAACACACAGGGAAACAATAGCTGCTGGTCACTCGATTTTAGTCAAGCACAGCCTGCCTTACACATGGCTGCTTTTGGTGTGATCAATGTTTACATGTAGTGAGGCTCTAGGTGCATAATTAACAGATTCCATTTCAAGCAGGCTACTCAAATTTGGCAAAACTAAAGTTTTAACTCAGGGATTAGTTTACATTTCTCCTGATGCGATATTTATGCTCCTCAAGTTTAAACTTGCATTAAAACAGAACTACAGGCTAATTAACACAAACATATTCATCACATATCATTTGATGACTCTGAGCCAAATGTGCAACCTGCCTCAATTGAAAACTAGTGTGTAGAAACTGATATTGATATTCAGGTTCTCTCTGGTGATGCCAGACTTCACACATTCAAATCGCCACTGGATGTTACAATCAGTGAATGATTAGTGTGGGAACTATCCCATATACTTTATAAATTGCTTGCACAGCTGCTACAACTGCTGTTTGAAGCATATTTAACACCTGACATACATAAACCTGCAATATTAATATCGGATAGTTTGGGTAGGCAAGAAGTTGAAAGCTATATTCAAAGACTGTAGTTTCCCACTTCCAAAAACATATTTGCATAATCTCCACACAGAAATTTCAGTCCTAAAGCTCCCTACCACACTACCCTACTCAGTTGGCTCTGTGAATTATAGCAGCGATTCTCAAACTTACCTGAGCTGTGACCCACCTCGCTCTCTAGCGACTCACCTCTGGAAGCCGCTCCCACATCATGCTGGGCCCAGGACGCCCTTCACAGGCCTCAGAACGGCTCCCAGATGCAACCTGAAGTCTCGCCGGCAAAACCGGAAGTGACCTAGAAGTCACTTCCGGAGCTGTTCCAAGACCCACAGAGGCCTCCAGAGGCTGTCCCAGGCCCAGCGCAACGTGGGAATGCCTTCCAGAGGTAAGTAACAACCCGGAAGTTGCTTCCTTGCGTGCAGAATTTGGAGCCAAATGGGGGCAAGGGCGGGCAGGTCGGCCCAACAACCCACCTCAGCATCGAGAAGCTATGGATTATAGGATATACTATTGGGACGTTTTATGGCAAAGCAGCAGCAAGGCTATATTGTGCCAAACCCTGGGGTATATTTGGACGCAATGAAGACACCTGAGAAACTGATGACAAAGAACTCAAATAAGAACATAGTAGCACCTGTAGATACGAGTGAGACAGGGGGTTTAAAGCAATTTGTAGTTTGTTACAGAAACGTAAGATTTTTAAAGGATATCTGAAAGATTGTGTCAGATTAACTGAATTGAAATTTCACTATGTTTCAGAGGTTTAATTACTTAAGAGCAGATTTTCCCTTCCTTTTTTTTTTTTTAAAGAGATCTACGGTTTGGACAGTTTTTTAATAGTTGGGTGCCAACTCATGTTCAGATTTTTATGCTACTTTAAATCAATCAGATTAATCTTCTGAATTAGAAAAAGTGATTCTACTCTGGAGAATCCGTTATTCTCTAAAAGCATTACAGCAAGCTATGCAAGATAGAGGTCTGAGGGAAAGTGAAATCTATTCTGAAAACAAGAGTTTGAGACATACATACATACATACCTGCCCATATTCTTCAAGATCTCCCTTGCCTTCTTCTAGTGTAACAAAGTCTCCATTTGGTGTCCTGTGCAAAGACAACCTTCCTTTCTTTGATCTTTTATTAGGATCAGCTACAGGGTCCTTAAAGACATTTACCTAGAATTCAGAATGGAAGATGCTATGTGTAAAAAAGAGGAAAGAAAAACCAGCAAGGAGAAGAAGCCCCTGCTGCCATCTCCATCTGCTGGTGCCTTTTAGGTTGGAACGGTGTCCCTCTCTCCCCACTCACAGAGGCCAAAGAACCACCAACTGTCCTGCGAGGAGGAAGAGAAGAAACCAGCACAGCATTTATCTCTCCCCCCCCAAACACACCTTTTCTGTTGTAATTAATTCATTGTTTGCCGTTATGTAAGCTGCTCTGGGATATCGTATTATGTAAGCAGCTCCTCTGCTGAAGAGGCTGGAGAACAAACCCTTTAAATAAAAATGGATTCTTCCTCCAAATAAGCCCTCATACACAACAGTGAAATCTATGGGCTTGTTTTTTCAGTGTAAAAGCTACGTTTAGAGAACATACCCCGAGGCCATTGGTCACCACATAACTGCATTTGAAGGAGCAATTCAAGAGATCTCGAGTTAGTTTCTGAAGTAAAGCTCCACCAGACCCAAAGGCAATATTTTCAATACTCCATTTCTGTTGTTTCATTCCTTCCACCATCTGATAACAGAAAACACATTACTTATCCTATTACAAATTTACCAAAGTGTTTTGACAATTAAGTGCATCTTTTGCAACAGGAACTTAACATGCTGTCTGAATTTCCATTTGAAAATGTGATCTGAAGTAGTTACAGAAATCTAATGCCAAACAATTTAATTATCTATACATGGTTATTCAGTCTAAGGATCTTTTGCATCAGTGCAAAAACCAGGCTCACACAGAAATGTCACGCTAATTTTTCCAACTACCCAATAATCCTGTAGAAAGACAGGTGAACTGGTAAGCATCTTCTCAACAAAAATATACTGGGTAGCATTCATAGTTACTCTTCCTCCAGAGCAAGCTACACTGGCTACTACCTACTGTGACTTGACTGCAATGCATGGCGATAAGATTTTTTCCCCCAGTCAAAAGGTACAAAACAGGCATATTTAGCTGTCCCTTCAGTTAAAAGTTTGCTCACAGTTCAAGGTCAGATAGTAACTGATACATGCCAGCTGACGAAGAGCTCAATCCTACTTACCTTGCAGGTGGCGGACCTAGCGACCCGCCGCCCGGAATAGCCCAAAGTAGTCGCAAACATGCCATAAAGCGCGTTTGCGGATTACTTTAGAGCACGGCAGGCCGGCGCAAAGTCGGCCTGCCCTGCTCCACCAGACAAGGACTCAACCAGCCGGCAGACCCAGGTAAGGTTGGATCCGACGGGAGGGTGGGCAGGCAGGGGTGTGTGTGTTTTGGGCAGTAGCAAGAGGGCGGCCACAGGCCCAGCCACTCCGGGAGGGGGCAGGAACATGGTGCCCGCCATATCCTGGTCTCCGCTGGGCCGTTACATGGCCTCCTCCCACCAGCAAAATAGCTGGTGGAAATCCGAGGAGGCCTACTGGCCCCAACCACCATTACGTTCAGGGAAGGGGACGATTGTCCCCTTCCTCAAGTAGACTTTCCGCCGCAGGCTGCCGCGGAGCACTGGATCGGGCGGACAGCCTCGGCCGGCCGATCTTTAAGTAGGATTGGGCTGTTAATCAATTACCAGTCATGTTTATGCATTCCAGGGAATCAACAGCCAACTATCCTCAGGTCTATAGCATTTTAACCCATCGTTTATGACTCATCCTGGTTCAGATTATATGGTTCTCTACAGTGTCATGTAATGTGTCATTAAATATGTAATATTTAAGAGATCAGAGGTCAAAAAGCTACTTATTTAGCAAGCTGATGTCATCTAGAGTCTGAAGGCAACACCAAGCATTGCTACCTTAAATTTAATCACATCTGGAACCAAAACACACAGATTTCAGTGACAATTCCAAACAAATGTGCTTAGGTTCTCTGTTACACAAAGGCTTGGTTTATTTTCTAACTTTCCTTGGACAGTTGCTCCCATAGATAATTTTAGTGTTCGACTAGATTCTTGTAACTAATCTGAAGAAAATGCTGTCCAATCACAGGAATAGTTAACAACTGCATCTATATTTTGCTGTATCACACATTATGTTTCTCATGCAGGCACACACTCAGAGTATTTGTCATAGAGGTGTGCACCGGGGGGGGGGGGCAGAAAAGTTAATACCAAAACCTATAATATGCCACCTTTGTAAAAACCAAAGATGCCAGAATACAGGAATGTCTCTTATTAGGTGTAACTGCTGCTAGACTGACACATATGCCAGGCAAGATTAAAAAGGCTAAAAAATGAAATTGTTTAGAACATATTCTTAATCATAATAGAAAAGATAATTTTCTTTTTTTTTCTAGATGGTACCAATCAGTGCTTAAATCCTGGAGATCCACTAATTATAAAGTTTCTCTCCAAATCTGCAAAACCCCATAACTGGCTCCTGGAAATTGACAAACCATCTGCAAAAGTATGTTCTACTACTTAGGCAGAAGGCTCTTTGGATCTAAGCCTATTGCATGTTCCCTGTATTCCTAACCTTGCCTCTCTTCACCTCATCTTGTATCATTTTATATGTATGCGACATTTACATTGTGCTCTGCTGCTTGTAAAAAAGTTCCCATTAAAACAATAAAAGAGCATGATCCAGACCATAAACTATAATTATGTCCTTTAAGAACTAAGATGTACTACTTGCTACTCCAGTATAACAAGGATTTTAAATGCCCCTTGAGTTTAGCAAAAGGTACCACATAGTCGGCATCTAATCTTAGAAATGATCCATTTTGCTCTTATTCAGAATTGTGATGCTTTTCTTACAAGAACAGTGGAAAAGTTGGTGGCGGTTATTAGACAACTACATTTAGCTACTAAAAAATTCAGCTATGTTGTTGGCAGAGAATGCCCAATATGCTACAGGGAAACTGGTGCAATACTCTGAACTCGATAAGCTAAAAGGAAGGTAAAATGTCTAGTATTGAATGCTTTTCTTAGAAGCCATTTGATAGTTTTTTAGTACTACTTAGAGCAGTGGTGGCCAACCTTTCAACATGAATGCTGGCCCTTTAAATGGTTGCACAGGTGAGGAAATTTCAGTAGGTGCAGCTACTTTAGCAACACCATCAGCACTTGCAGCTGCCAAGTTTCTGTCTTCTACACAACTCTTAAGAACATAGTAGCCCTAATGGTGAAAGGTTGGCCACCCCTGATGTAGAGCATTCAATATAGTTAATAAACCACTCCTGCCAGCTGTTTATAGATCTAGTAATGCTTTTATGTAGTCTTCAAATATGAAATGCACAGTAAAATATTTTTTGGGGAAAAAAGACGGTCATGCTATTGTAATATTTCTAGAAAGGGTAGAATTATTTTGTTTATGTACCAAAGTCAAACAACAAGGATGCAGTTGATCAAACTGTATTTCTAGCCTACATTTAAGAGTACTTACACAACACCTTAAGAGTACATATAAATCTAAGAAACAGATTTCCAGACTAATTTAGCAAGGGCTCTTTCTATTAAAAGGAAGTCTAGTTTAGTGAATTTGATGGTTTTAGCTCAGGGGTTCTCAAATCCTTCCCAGCAGCATACCACCTCTTGCATCGCTCTCCTGCTGCACAGCACCAGAAGTGACTGACTGGCGATGACATCATCACCCGTTACTTTTGGGTTTTCGGAGGCCAGAAAATGCAGGTAGGAGGGCTCTGGGTGGGTAGGAGGCCCCTTCTCAGTGTTCCCAAGAGACTTGGCCAAAGGCAGGAGCCTCTCAGGAGCAAAAATGCAGTGCCGAAAGAACCACATTGGAGCGGGATTCCGGCAGTCCAGTGGTCTGAGTACCACCAGCAGTCGGACGAAGTACCATTGGTAGTTAAGAAACCCTGTTTTAGCTTGTTACGCTGTTTCCATTGTGTAAACGAAAGGTCAACTGAAAATTATAGTCTTCATGCAGCAAGCTTCTCTATAAACGTGCTTGCAGGGCAGGGCACTGCAGTCCAAATGATACTGAGTACACTTAGCTGTTCTTCCAAAAGGTATAAGTTAATATCCTTGAAAATGTGCTGCATTTGTTTCCAAGGTGTCTCACTCAGAAGAAGTGCTCTTTTAAAGCTTAACGCAGATAACTTGTAATTAGACATTTAATGTAACATCTGGTTAAAGCCTGCAATGTATCCTGAAATTTAGGGAGGGAAAAAGAATGCACACTTTGCATCATATATATAGGATGTGCTTTTTATAAAGAGTTGGGAACCTTAACATGATTGAAAAGCAAGATATTAACCACTTTTTTCTAGCTTGCGATTTAATTGCCAGTTAAGAGCACTCACTGATGTAGCTATCTACAGATTAACAAAAAGTTGCACCTCTTGCAATGTGTTGATATCGACACCATCTCCTTGAATAATTCTGAGGTAAGGAGGCAACACTTTATAGCCCAAGTTATTTTCTGTAATAGGGAACTTCTTTCCTAGGATATCCAAAACCTGTAAGAAGCAAAGTTAAAGTTAAGCAACTTTGTTTATAACTCTGCTGAATAATACAATCACACTTTGTTAGCTTTTTGCAACAACATTCTTATTTCAAGAATCTGAAGGACCTATGTGAACACAGCCAGTCTCTTAAAGAGTACTTTGAAGTGAGACCAGATTGAAATACAGAGTCCAAACAACTTCTCAACACAGAATTTTCATCAGAATACCAAATTTGCTAATTTGTTTAAGGTCAACTAACTGCTATAGGCATCATCACCACTTTGTAAACATCCTCACCCAACATGTCCATCAGTGTTAGTCTCTCCTAGCTCTGAAAAGCCCATTTGTTCCAAAATGATTTTGATAAGATGGAGGGAGAAATGTGCTTTGTTTTTGGTGGTGTAGTCATTTACTTTTGTTTTATTGTATGAACTAGCTCTAAACTGCTGTTGTGAGCCACCTTAAACAATAGCAAAAAGGCAGAATACAAATGTTAAAAATGAAATTAAAACTTGCAGTGCCACATTCTGCAAAACCCTATTGGTTTTGCAGAATGTGGGCTTACCTGGTAAGCTCACCAATTCATCCCAATGCCATTTGGGGCTCTATACTTTATTTCTTCATAATATTGTTTTGGCTTACTTTTCCCAGTTTCTCTGGAAGGCCTTTCCATTATTATAGAGGCAGCATCTTTCCACTAGAACCAGTGCCAATTTAAACTAGTTAAATTCATATTTGTTCTTGCAGATTAACTACCACTAAAACATGTGTGATATCTCATCAAGCTTCCTATTGTGCTGGTAAACTGAAATCATTAACTTTTATTGGAGAAGCAGAGTGACCATATGCAAAAACTGAACAATTTTCTATTCTAGGATTAAATTTCTTGAAGCCAAACCTGAAATTCTAGAACTTCAGGAGAATGCTCTGGATACCACTGCACTAAACTCTTATTTTAGAAACAGACGACTTTACGCCATGTGCCCTATAAGAATAAATGCTATAAAAGCGACTTGATTAGCTTGAACAAAGGCTATCTGCAAGTATAACCGGAAAAAATCTAAAAAGAATTTAGGACAAAGCCATTTGTGGGGGTTTGGATTTTGTCAAGTATACAGTCTGTATCAGTGAATTGATAATGAAGGTACTCAAGAACACACTTTAAAGTTATTTAACCCTTAAGTGAAAATTTTAAACACATTACCTTTAGCACAGTGTCAAGAGGATTCCCAGAATCTGGCCTAATGATCAGGGGAGCTTCTGCACTTCTTGATTCAATTAATTCCCTTAAATCTTCACCCCATATTTTTTCACAAGCGTTGTAAATGTCATAACTGTCACTGACCACAGATACAGGCACCGAAGAAAACTGTGTCACAATGTGTTCAAAAGCATCTTTTTCATGGTCTTTCCCCCACGCTGTTATAGTACTGGAAAAAATGAGATATTCGGAGTTTGTGTCAATCTGTAATTCTTTTTTTAACATACATAACACTATTATAACACAACTGTTCCTTGTTTTTACACCTCCTCTAACCGCCCCAATAGTGTATGGGTTTCAATTAAAAATGCTCGCAAGAGTTCTAAATGTACATGCTGCTTTCTCTTGTCTGAAACAGTTCCTACCTCTACTTCAGGCAAAGACTTTCACCATTTCATATAAATTATTGGTTACTGCCAAGCTTAGGGAGGTCACAGTAGCAGGAACAGTTCTAACAGCACATCCTATTGCACACGTGTAAACAAGAACACCACCTGAACATCAAAATAACGGCTGCAAAATGACGTTAGCATTTCATCCACCTATCTCTGGAGCATAATCATATTTCTTAGGAAAATAAAGCTAATGCTGAACAACGCTTTCGGACATTGTCACTTACAAGGAAACCTATAGATGCAAAGCCAATGAAGAAAATTCCTACTATCCAGCTGTCCGAGTGAAAGTAGTAGAACCATTACCATTCTAGAAACTATGTAAACAAGAAGAGAGAATGGGTTTGGGGCTGAATTCTAGCAAGTATCACATATTTTTGGGGGTGTGGCAGAAAGCACTGAGCTTTCAGTCATTGCCCAGTTAAGAGTTATTCTCCCTTATCTGCTTTTTAAAGTAGCTGCTAAGCATGACCTCTTTGTGATAGTGATGTAACCAAAGTTATTGAATGCTATTACATTTGTACAAATAAAGCCATTAACGAGTAGTGACCAACAGCTGTTACTGTTTTGCATCAGGCTTGCAACTGTTTAAACATTTTACAAGAGCACAAGTTTTTAAAAGTTATAAAGGACACTTGCAGTCATCACTTTCACAGTATGCATGCAGCTTCAGTTAAACTAGATATGGATTTGATTACAATCAAAGGAAGAATGGGGGGGGGGTTTCCTAGAAAGTGTCAAGAATACACAAAAATACCTGTGTTCAGCAGCTGGAATAGAATAGCCTGGCACAGGGTCTTTTGTTCCATAGTATTTCTTAATTAAAGCAATTCCTGCTACTGTGTCAGTTCCTTTGAAGTTCACCAAATGTGCAGAGGCGCCTATTCCTGCAGTCTGAGAACAAGACATGATTTCGAATTATAGGCACTCAACCTAAATGGCAATTACTAGAACATTCTGTTTCAAGGCACATTCTCTAGATTAAATAGTACCTTCTCCAGTTCAACAGTTGTTCTTATAGGATCTACAAGTCAATATAAATAAGATATGAAGTGCTATACTTATTGTCTTACTGCAAAGTTTAAGATTAGAGGGGGAAGAACATAACGTATTATGCTCAATGTTCATACTTCCCAATTTTAGAATGAAAGGCTTCAAAGTAGCATTACCTCTTGTGAAGAGACCCCTCTGTAGCCAAAGTCATGCAGCTTGTACTCCAGTCCTTCTAGACTGCCAGAGGTTTCTAGCAGATATTTTGCCAAAATCTTCTTTTGTTCTCTGGAGTTTGTGGCCACTGTAATTGGATACCATGACTGAACAAGAATTGTCTAGGAAGAGACAGATGTGCAATGAATAAGAGTGAACACACCCTGGATCCCAGGTAGATATGACAGGGAAAATTAGAATGGCATAGGAGTCTGGTAACCACAAAATAGCAATGAAATGGCAGGTAGGGTTCTCATATGTGACGTAATCATATATGCAACGTAATCGTACCGCAACATCTATTGCTCATTTTGTAGTACCGTCAAAGAGGAGATATGAAAAGGTTAAAGTTAGTACTGAAGTCTACCCCATAATTGAAAAATGAGGTTCATCTGTGGTAGGACAGATGAAAAAACTGATGGCTTTGGGGGAAGCAGAAGTACAGTACAGTATTTACATGTTCACATAATCTGGGGGGACAAGGAGGATGACAAAGTGTGGGTGGGGATAACAAAAGAAACCTGATGGGCGCACACACACTTTTTAAAGCAATTGGGGCATATATTGAAAACTGAAGCCATTTTGCTAGAAAGATTTCATCAATTATAAAATTTTGTTATTTACCTCAATCCAGTTTGTGAGCCAAAAACAGTCTGGATCAGTGTTTTCAACTGTGAAAAGCACGTTTCCTCTGGGAATGACACTGCCCTCAGGAACAGCCTTTACTTCTATCGGAAGACATCCTTCATACTTCTGTTGTATAAACAGTAACATATAGTAATTATTTGGCAAGCAGGGTTGACAACCGCCGGTGAAATAAAGGACAGAACAACCAGTTTAGTAACAGATGTTTTCATTGGACAGTCTGCTTCTCTAGGTGAGTTACTCAAAGTCATTGCCACACAGTATAGTAGGATTCAAAAAAACAAAACAAAACCTAAGGCTATATAACAGAGTACGTGCTAGCAATGTTCAATGCACATTCAGAGCCAGTGTACAGGACACAATACCAAGAAGAAAGCAAAATAATTATTTCACTAGGGAACTTACAACACTGCCCTCGAACCATGGGGCCAAGCTTGGTTAGGAAGGCAGAGTCAGATTCTAGGAGACACAATTTCTGACTCTTCACAGCATGTGCCCCAATGATCAGAACAGAAAACAAAGTTTTAACTTGCCTCTGATTTTAAGTAAGGTACCATTCATATGGAATTTTTTAGATGTACCAGTCACATATGGAATTACCAAGAAGCATTTACAACATTTGTCAAGTTCTTTCAGAATTCATGTCATCATTTACTATTCTATATGGAAATTTGCCCAGCAAGCTCAACTCCCGTGCATTTTAATATGAAACAGCAAATCCCTCTTAGAAGGAAAGTCCTACTCGGAATTTGAAAGGTCTAGCAGTTGCTCCGACTTACAAAAAATAGTGCAAGAACTGCTAGCCCTATCAAACTGAATTCAAGAAGCTAAATTCTTGCAATTATAATCCCACAGCTAAAGACAGATAACTTTTGCTAGCCATATGAATGACAGTTATTGACAAAGATCAGTGTTCTCTTAAATGGAAATATTCATTAATTGTGTGTGTGTGTGTGTGGGGGGGATTTACCTCAAGAATGTAGTTCCACCCTGTTTCATTGAAGACATCATCTTGAAAGTGTTCCTTATATACCTCTTTGGCTTCCTGAATTTTCTCTTTGGTTACCACTTTACCTGGGTTGAAAAGCAGTTTAAGTTGTGACACACGTGAATATAAGTAAAACACTGAAACAGAAAAATGTCTATAACAATTAAATTTTTTAGGGCTTAATGGCCATGATCCAAAAAACCAGCATTGGTTTCCAATGTTTCGCTCATTCTGTGATGAGCTTTGTCAGGGAAGAAGTCTTCTGGAATTTGGTTGGGCATAGATGCCATTGTGAGAGCCTGATCAAAACTTTTACATAACTTAATGCGAGTATGGCTTAATTAACTCACTCTGGTTTAGTAAATGATGTGGGTTGCAATTGGAAGGGTACCTTACTGACCTTGGTAGGGCTTTCTTCCAAGCAAACATGTTTAGGGTTGGGCTGCATACATCCTGATCCTAAACACTGATCACCTGGAAGCACGTCTCACTAGTTTAAGTAGAATTTACTTCCAAATAAATATCTTATGATCAGGGTACATAATGATCAATTAATGTAACAGCAAAAATGTAATGTTTATTACTACCCATTTATAGGTAATCACCTGTGATGAAGGAATCATCAATGACAGCAGTTGCATGTAATCAAATGAAGACTTACACTGTCACATGCTAAATCCAATCCAATAAATCCCTTGATTACCTCCAAATAGGAAAAAGATTTCCCTACTCTCTGCCTCAGACTGAGACATTAGATACTATGCTGACAGGGATAATACAGCTGTTGTCTTCAGATTGGTATAAATCATGAAGATGCCAATGACAGGATGATCACTCCACCCCAGCTTCCAGAAAACATCTGCAGGGCCAATAGGACAAACCAGAGGGCTTCAATCTATATTCTTTCATAAACATGTTAGAACTGCAAGTTATTCAAAGTCATGAATTCTATGAATTCATATTTTCAGTTATACTACCATTATTTTCGGGCAGTTTTCTTAGGAATGGCAGAAAAAACTGCCAAATATGTAATTCTTAAATTCTGAATGTTTGATAACAGAGTGCCATCTTAAGGCAAATATATGCACATGCCAGAACGTTATAATAAATTCTAGCAAAAGGCAAGCATAATAGTAATCAGATATATATTTATATCCTGTTTCTCTTCCATGGAATTAAGTACATACTATGAAAATAATATCTACAATTTGAATGTAGATATGCCAATGTTATTCTTGGTCACACTTAAAAATACTATTAAGACTAGTTTGACATTTGTATTTAGGAGATATCGGAATATAATAATCTGTAAAGATTATTCACTTTTGAACACAAAACTCTTTCTTCCAATCCTTAACTTAATCCCATGACAAATAATTGCCCTTCAATTTATTATTTCATTCTCAAATGTTTTTTTAGTATCTGAACATTTATGAACAGTTCACCTGAAGAAATACTGTAGCACAAAAGGTAATCTAAAGATTCAAGATTCAGTCCTCAGTACATCTAGTTAAGAAACAAGACTAGGAAAGACCTCTGACCAAAATCCTAGGGAGAGCTACTACCAGACAAGGACATCATTACAGGGAGATCAATCATTTGTTTCAATGTAAGGCAGCTCCATTTTCTCAAGGCATCTTTAGACACAGATATGGTGGGGAGCAATTAATTCAGGGAAGAATAGTTTGAGAAACTATTACCATTGGAAAACTTTTTAATCAGTTTTTATCCTTGATACAGAGATTGAATAAAGGCATTTTGAAAACTGTTCCCATTGTAAATGATTCAGGAAAAAGGTTGAGAAATGGAATGTTCAAATATATTTAAAATTCCAGGACAAAATACCTTTTAAGTATTTATTAAGAATGTACTGCAACCCGTAAAAAACAGTTTCCTCATATTTCACCTTCCTTAATTTAGAGTTCTCCGTCTTCTTTTCACGACATTCAAAGTAGGAATAAACTTTGCTTGTATTGGGTGGATATTGCTTATAATGTGTCACCTATAATAAGAAAAGCCTTAGTAAGAACCACACGCAAGAAAAAGTTATCCAAAATAAGCTATGTTCCTGCCACACACATTTCAAGCAAGGACCAGTTTTACTCTTCAATCTAGCCTGGCAAACTTGAACTAGCCCCCCCCCCCCACACACACACACGTTTCCTAGCTTTGTGGAAAACAAGAAACATTTTATTACTCCCCTGCTCTCACTGACAGCATACAAAATAGGGGACATGATAGAGGATTATATAGTTATGCAAAGGTGTGGAGAAAGTAGCCAGAGTGAAGTAGGCTACTATGCTACATGTTAAGCACCAATTGGAAAATGTTGCCATGCGATATTGAAAAATGTTGTCATGTGATACTAGAAGCCAAATTTACAGTAAGTTGCTAGATGTGATGTGGTGTGGAAAGCCAGAACCCACCGAGTGGCATTTTGGAAAATGGCATCTGTCCCATGCACAAGGCCAGCTAGACAGGCAAAGTTGAAAAGTCTCAATGCATGGATGAGATGGTACTGTTAGGAGTAGAGGTCTGAATCTGTTAAGCACTGGGGAACATTTTGGGGCAAACCAAGCCCGTATAAAAGGGGCAGGCTCCACTAGAACCAAAGTGGAACCAGCCTGCTGGCACTTAACATTAAAAAGGTGTCAGAGCAGCTTTTAACCTGCCCCCTGAAAGAAAGTCACTAGGAGCTAGAATGCATCTGGTTCAGACCAAATCATTCCTAGGGGATGAGGGTGTAATTGTTCTAAATCATCTAGAAGGAGAAAGGACATTTGGAATTTATGATTTGGAAATGAGCATACAGTAGAACAGGACAGCTGGGCAAAGAGAATAAAAGGGAGCATGGAAAAAGGCACACACCAACAACATCTGGAAGACACAGTGTATAGGTGCTTATATACCAATGCCAGAAGCCTCCAAGCCAAGAAAGGGGAGCTGGAGTGCTTGGTTACAACAGAGAATACAGATAAAAGTAGCCAAAATGGAAACCTAATGGAACAGAAAGAACCAATAGGAAATGGTAATTCCATGATACAAACTCTATAGAAAGGATGGGGGGGAGGGCATATTGGAGGTGGTGTAGCTCTGTATGTCAAAGAGGGTATAGTATCCAACGAACTAGAACAGTGGTTCCCAACCCTGTTATGGCCACGTACCACCCGCTGTGTACCACCGGAAGTGATGATGTCATCACCACTTCTGGGTTTTTGGCCGTGATGGAGCCCTGAAAACTTCGGTAAGGGGGTCAGGGTCAGTGAGAGGGTATTTTCCAGCCAACTGAGTGTTGACATACCACTGACACTTGGTACGCATTGGGAAAGTCTGAACTAAAAAACTTAGAAGGATCAGACTTCTCCACAGAATCATTGTGGGTAGAAACACCAGGCCGAAATAATAAATACTGGGGACATGCTATTGCCCTCTTGACCAAAACAATAACGGTGATCCTGATTTGGGGAAAGAAATCAGAGAGGTATACAAAGAGGATGTGTTGTGGTAATGGGCAACTTCAATTACCCTCACACCGACTATGTAAATTCATGTTCTAAGAAAAATTCTAGATGCACTAGGCTACAACTCTATGCAGTCTTACATGGGAGTAAGTTCCACTGGAGCCAATGAAACAGCATTGAACTTACATATGAGTAGGCATGCATAGACTTCTGCTGTAAGTGACTGTGGCCTAGGACAGTTGGCACTCACCAGAGGGGAGGCAACCGTAGAATTAATCCTATGTGGCTCCCAGGAGCTAGCGTGAGATGTGCTATTGAAACAATAGGGAACAGTGACCATGGTGCTATCCCGTCCCAACACATGTGTAACTGCAAAGTTTCTAAGGAAGTCCAACACAGACATATTTCCCCCCCCCCGAAATTAATAACGAGGAGATTAATAAAGAAGAAACTTAAAGAGAAAGTCAAGAGGATTAGATCTCTCCAGAGTGCATGGAGGTTATTTAGAACTACAACAACAGACGCACAACAAGAATGTATACCACTAAGTAGAAAAGGTACCACCAGGCCCAGGAGGCGGCCAGCATGGTTCTAGGTGGACTCAAGGAAGCTATAAAAGGTAAGGCAGCTTCCTTCAGAAAAATGGAAATCCTGCCCAAATTAGAACGAAAAGGAACAGAAACTCTGGCAAAAGGATAGCTAAGCTGATAATAGGGAACACAAACGAGAAATATGAAGAGTGCATGGCTAAAGACATCAAGGCAAACACTAAATCTTAAATACGTGAAAGGCAGGAAACTTGCCAGGGAGGTGGCTGGACCACTAGATAACGATGAAATATAAGGGAATTTTAAAGAGAATACGGAGATGGCAAAATAAGCTGAATGGTTTTCTTGTATCAGTTCTCGCTACAGAAAACATAGGGAAGATACCAGAGTCTGAACTGACCTTCTCAGGGAGAGAATCTGAAGAACCGAGTCAAATAGATGTGACAAAGGATGAGGTTCTAAAGCAAAATGACAAATAATTAACAAACCATTGAATCCAGGCAGCATCCACCCAAGCGTTAAGGAACTCAAATGTGAAATTGCTGACCTTCTAACAAAAATATGTAACTTGTCCTTTAAAACAGTCTCCACAGCAGAACACTGGAAGGTAGCCAATGAAACAGCAATATTTAAAAAGGGATCCAGGGAGCATCTGGGAAGTTACAGGCCAGTCAGATTAATGTATGTTCCAGATAAACTGGTAAACTGCATAATTAAAGGTAAAATAGTAATGGACATAGACGAACAAGCCTTACTGAAGGAGAATCAGCATGGTTTCTACAAAAGGTAAGGCCTGCCTCGCTAACCTTCTACAGATCTTTTAAAGGGACAAGAGACATAAGTAGAGATGATCCAGCTGGTACTGTATACCTGGACCTTCAAAAAACATCTGACAAAGTCCTTCACCAAAGGCTCTTGAGTAAACCTAGCAGTCATGGAATAAGAGGACAGGTCCTTTTATGGATTGGTAATTACAGGTAGTTAAGGAACAGAAAGCAGAGAGTGGGAATAGATGGCAGGAACTAAGAAATGGGGTCCCTAAAGAATCTGTATTTAGCACGGGCGTCACTGGGGCGTGGCGGGGGGGCGGGCCGCCAGGGGGTGACGCGCGTCATGGGGTGACGCGCGCACCCCCTCGCGCGTCACCTCCGTGACGCGCGTCGCCCTCCGGACGCTCCGAGGCCGGCCCGGGAGCCGGCCTCGGAGCATCCGACCCCGTTGGCGCTCCAGGGCCTTCTGAACGAAGGCCCAGGCAGCGCGTCAATCCGGGTATTTCCCGGATTTTCGCGCATGCCCAGACCCGTTTTGAGGGCAAAAAGCCCTCAAAAAGGGTCTGCGCATGCGCGAAAATCCGGAAAATACCCGGATTGACGCGCTGCTTGGGCCTTCTTTCAGAAGGCCCTGGAGCGCAGACGGGGTCGGACGCTCCGAGGCCGGCTCCCGGGCCGGCCTCGGACGCTCCGAGGCCGGCTCCCGGGCCGGCCTCGGAGCGTCCGGAGGGGGCGACGCGATGCGGGGGGGAGCCGGGTGGCCCCCTCCCCCCGCGCCTGTATCGTCGCGCCCCTAGGGGGGGTGACGCGCGTCCCCGCACCAGGGTGACGCGCGTCTAGTGACGCCACTGGTATTTAGCCTTTTTTTTTTAACTAGTTCATAAGAGCGAGGTGGCCAAGTTTGCAGATGACATCAAACTATTCAGGGTGTTAAAAAAAACCAAAGCAGATTGTGAAATGCTCCAAAAGGAATTCTCCAAATTGGGTGAATGGGCAATCAAATGACAACTACAGTTCAATGTCAATAAATGTAAAGCGATGCCCACTGGGGCAGTTCAGCCATTAAACACTGATGTGATCCGAGTCATCAGTGATGAATTAGGAAAGATCTTGGGATTGTGGTGGACAAATCAGTGAAAATATTGGTCAAATGTGTGGCAGCTGTGAAGAAGGTAAATTCCATGATGAGGTCATTAGGAAAGGGATAGAGAATAAGACTGCTAATATTGGTCAAATGTGTGGCAGCTGTGAAGAAGGTAAATTCCATGATGAGGTCATTAGGAAAGGGATAGAGAATAAGACTGCTAATATTACAATGCCTACATACAAAGCTATGGTGCAACCACATTTGGAATACTGTGCATAATTCTGGTCACTACACCTCAAGAAGGATATTGTAGAGTTGAAGAAGGTGCAGAAGAGGGCAATCAAAGTGATCAGAGGGCTGGAGCGCCTTCTTATGAGGAAAGGCTACAACATTTGGGGCTTTTACCTTGTGAGAAAAAAGGTGATTAAAAGTGGACATGATTGAGACTTCTAAAACTATGCATGGTGTAGAAAGAGTGGATAGGGGAAAATTCTTCTTCCTTTCTGAATACTAGTCTGTACTGGTCACCCAATGAAACTGAGCAGCAGAGACTTGAGGGCGGACAAAAGAAGGCAGTTCTTCACACACTGCATAATTATCACATGATGTGATGGCCACTAGCTTGGATGACTTTAAAAGGAGATTGGACAAAGTCAAGAAGGAAAAGTCGATCAATGGCTACCTGTCATGATAGTTATGAACTAGCACCAGGTTCAGCAGCAATATGCCTCTGAATACAGTACTAGTTGTAGGGAACCAACTGTGAGAGAAAAGTAAGTCTCTCTCTCGTTTGTGGGCTTCCTACAGGCAGCTTGCAGGTCACTATGAGAAACAGTGGACTAAATGGGCCTTTAGCATGATCCAATAGGGCTCTTATCAAGATTTTCTCCTTATCTCATAACTCAAGAATACAGTCTTCCAATGGAACTGAATGGCAGGAAATTCAGGACAGACAAAAAGAAGTACTTCTTTACACAGCACAGTTTATGGAATTCACTGCCACAAGATGCAGTGTTTGGTCAATAGTTTAAATAGCTTTAAGAAGGTGTTGGGCGAATTCATGGGGAACAAATTATCAACAGCTACTAGTCATGACTAGTACAGTGGACCCTTTCCATCCGCGGATCCGGGACCCATGGATTTGTTATACCGCGTAAATTCACTTTTAAAAAGGGAGAAGCAAAAACTACAGGTTTATTTTTAACCTTTAGCACCAAACTGCCATTTCCAAGCCTCTGGAGAGCTTCTCTAAGCTTACTGAACCACTTCCGGGTCAGGCGAAGGCTCTTCCCCCCTCCCAGTCTTGTCCCAAGATGCATTCTGGGGAAAGGCTGGGAGGGGGGGTAAATAGCCTTCACATGGCCCGGATGTGTGTCGGTATGCTTAGAGAAGCCCTCCAGAGGCTTGGAAACGGCACCGTTTGTTGCTAAAGGTTTTAAAAAGGCTTTTTTTTTGCCTTTTTAAAAGCGATTTCAGCACGGTCCAACGGTATCTAAAACGTGCAGGTTCAGGGATAGTATGCCACGGAATAACAGTTGCTGGAAAACAGAATCAAGAGAGAACAGTTTTCTTCATGCTCAGTTTGTGAGCTTCCCAGAGGCATCTGGTTAGTTATGGGGGAATCCAAATGCTGGATTAGTTAGGACTTTGGTCTGCCAGCGGTCTGATAAGGCCAGCGGGTGGCGCAGTGGGTTAAACCGCTGAACCATGAGCTGTTGATCGAAAGGTCGGCAGTTCGAATCCACGACGGGGTGAGCTCTCGTTGCTTGGCCAGCTCCTGCCAACCTAGCAGTTCCAAAGCATGTTAATGTGAGTAGATAAATAGGTTCCGCTTGCGGGAAGGTAAACAGCGCTCCGTGTTCCAGCTGCATGCTACGCGCTGCAGCAAGGAGAGTCATGCCAGCCACATGACCTCGGAGGCGTCTTCGGACAACGCTGGCTCTTCGGCTTTGAAATGGGGATGAGCACCACACCCTAGAGTCGGACACGACTGGACTTAATTGTCAGGGGTTACCTTTACCTGATCCGGCAGGGCTCTTCTTACATACTTAGCTAGAGCATCCGTACCCCCAGATGCTCAAGCAACATGCCCCTGCTACAATATTATTTCACCATATGTTTCTCTTCTACATAGCTTATTAGACAACAACTTTTCCATAACTGAGAAGTGAAACTGACCAGGACTCTTAAATATGAAAAATGACAGGTTTGGTCAATTTTCATTCTGCAGCTTCACTGTCACATCCAGTAGTAGCAGCATGCCTGCAGAGCTGAGGTTATTGTTTGAGGAACCTGCATGTTTTTTCTCATTACAAGATTTCCTTTCAGACAAGTAACACAAGCCTTGCTTGCAACTAATTATTTTGGTGGGACATGAATACCACCACACCTGTCTACCCATGTACAGCCATGTATTTCTTATTTGCACTGCAAGACTAGGGAACTTTGCTTTGCCTATAAACAATCTTATCTTAGACCTCATCTGTCCATCATGCAATTCCTGTGAATGTTAAAAGGCAAGGCTACACACAGGAACTATATAAACATAAAATAGGATGTAACCAAATTTTACTGTCCAAAATTGTGGCACAGATAATAAATTTTAGTCCCAAATAGATCACATGACATGGGCTTTGCTGCACCAGTCAACAGAATATTTTCTCAGTTACAACACTATTACAAATAATTTAAGCCAGTGTTTCTCAAACTGTGGATCTGGACCCACAAAGTGGGTCCTGACCTGATTTTTGGTGGGTCCTGAAACTGAAACTGACAAACAGATAGCCGACAAGGAAAATGTATTGAGCCCTATGGAAACCGAAACAGAGCAGCAGCACTGCACATTTACTTGCGAGTAGGCAACTGTGCTTTAGTCCACTTCAAAGGGCAGGCTGAGGGGAATGCAACGCCACCAGAATGGTCCAAATCTGATGAATGTAGGCCCCAACAAACTCTCAAGAAGGAAGTCCCCCCTCACCTCCAGGCTGACAAGAAAAATATATTGAGCCCTATGGAAAGCAGAACTGAGTCACACATGTGCACTTACTCGCAAGTAGGCAAACATGCATCATCTCTTCTTAAATGCCAGGCAAAGGCGAATGCAGGGCCACCAGAATAGTTCCAATCCAATGAACATGGAGCGAGCTTCCCCCCCCCCCCCAATAGTAAAAAAGATTAAAATAGAGACTTCGAGTGCTGGTGTAAAGTGAAACTTTTTAAAAAGTCTCATAAAGGTTGGCGTGTCCTGATAGAGTGTCTTTTGAAAAGTGGGTCCTGGTGCTACAAAGTTTGGGAACCACAGATTAAAGTTAAGAAATATTGCCAAATATAAGGTTAAGACGCACACAATTTTGGTTGATACTTCGATCAAGTCAGTCTAAATAAGTGATTCCAGTTGGTATCTTTCTGCTAGCACACTCCTATAAAAGTAAGTTTATAACATGCCATGAAAATTGGATAATCAGCTTGATGACACCTCTTCAGAGAAGATTCCCAGTTTATTTTAAAATACAAACTCCTGACATTTTCAAGACAAAAGCACTTGATTGTTCCCTTACCTGTAATACTAAAGCTGTAGATTAAAATATTTTTAAAAGTCAAATTTCCTTTCCACCATTTATGCTGTTTATTGCTTATTTTTTGCATTTCTCTCAGCTTGGGCAATGAATTAGACTGGTCAGTTTCACTCTCTGTTTCTGATACACCAGCACAATGGTGTAGGGTTTGGGTTTCCAACACTGCAAGGGAATGTTTGATAAGGGTAAAAGAAAGTGAAACAATTTTCAGTCACTTTTTCAGATTAAATCTTAATCTTTGAGCCTGAAGTGCAGTGAGTAAATATCTTCATAAAAATCAGATAAGCAAACTACTCTAAAAGCAGTACAATACAGGCATAATTTGTACTTTATCCTGTAAGCTATTTTAAAGTTCTGGTTCAGGCCAGAGTGGGAATAGAAATATATCTATTAAATGAATAGACTAGACACATATTCTGGTGTGGTTTAATCATTTCCAATAGTAGTATTCACAACATGATACCTGGATCAAAATCTAGCCTATGGTTTGTTGAACTGCAACCCATGTGCCAACTCAGTAAATGCCAATGATGCATACCTTCATTCCAAATACAAAGTCAGTAGTATTTAATCCAGAAACAACTAGTCTCTATTTCAGAGCTAGCCACGTTGGGCTGCTTCACTCTCTTTTGTTTCTTAAATCTACATGAAACATTAAATAAGTGTTATAAATTCTTGTTCAAGTGAAAATCATACTTAAAATGATTCTACAAACTATTAAAAATAAAACAATCCATTAGAGCAGCGGGATCAGGACCCACTAGTGGGTCACAACCCGATTTCTGGTGGGTCCTGAGCAGAGCCACCAATGAAAAAAGGGGTGATGTAAAGATCAGATAACTAAATGCCTCAAGACCCAAGGCTATTCAAAAATCAGAGAGCTGCTAATTGCCCTGCAAAGAGCTGAGCTCCTGCAGTTTGCAAGCAGCTATAAATAAAATATTACTTGTAAATAAATAAAAATATTTCTAGATCACCTTTTTTAAAAAAAATCTTGTAAAACTAGGTGGGTCCCAATAGTGTGTCATTTTAAAAAGTGGGTCCCGATGCTACAAAGTTTGGGAACCACTGCATTTGAGAACTATATCCTTGCATTATGAGCATATTCTATCTATGGAGGCATTCATAAACCACACACAGTGTGCAGTTACAAAGTCAACAGGAGTGCACTGGCCATCCACACCTCATGCTAAAGTGCTCCACAGTCCTGCCCTCTTCCTGGTGGAGTGTGCCCAGTCTTTTTTTTAATCAGAGAAGATGCCTCCCTAGGTACAGCATTTGCCTCTGGAAACAAATGCTGTATCCGTAAAGTGAGAGGGTAGACCTACGGAGTGCATCTGTACTATGGGTGGGGCTTGCTGATATCCTCCCATTGGTGGGGTAACCATGCAATGCAGGGGTTCTCAACCAGTGGTATTCATACCACGAGTGGTACTTTGGCCGCCTGCTGGTGGTACTCAGCCTGCCGGAACCCCGCTGCAACGTGGTGCTTTCAGCGCTATGTTTACACTCCTGCCTTTGGCCAAGCCTCTCGAGAACGCTGAGAAGGGCCCTCCCGCCTGTCCAGAGCCTCCTATCTGCATTTTTCTGGCCTCCGAAAACCGTGAAGTAACTGGCGAGGATGTCATCACGAGTCACTTCCGGTGGTACACAGCAGGAGAGTGGCACCGGAGGTGGTACTTAGCCGGAAAGGGGTTGAGAACTCCTGATGTAATGCATGAACAGAGTTTCCTATGTTTCACTTTTATGTTTCACTTTTAAAACTGGATTTCCTTGAAGAGTAGCAATATTTCAGTAGCAAATAAGTTTTTACATTTCAGGTTTTTGGATACAATTTCCAAATCTAACGTCCGCTAGAACCAACATCTACTAGAACCACTTCAAGAACATTAATCCTGAACTCAAATTGCCTATGAAAAGCACCATACAACACCTTAGTACCGTACTAGAAACAAAAGCTGAATATATAGACAAGAAAAGCTTTCAAAAATACTCCAAAACACAAAAACCACTTATTCAGGCAGAACGGTGTAAATCTATAAATGGTTTTCTCAACTGGACAGTGTTTTGGCTGCAGAAATGAAAGTGCTTTGAAAGCAAAAACAGACAGATGCTTTACTAATTAAGGATTGGATGCTTATGTTGAAATCAGCTGTGTGGAAAGTTTATCGGAATACGAGCAGAAGTTACTTTCAATCTGCATATCTCAAATCATGAGCACTATGTAGTTCAGCAATGAGCACAGACATTAATCATAAGTATGATGCATGCTACAAGCCAGCAAGCTAGATTAATCAAAAGTTTAAAAGCTCTTATAAATGCTAGGAAATCAAAAGCCAAATTGAAGCAGTAGTCAGACCAATTCCTGATATTTCTTCTGTACTACAACAGATTTATTCCATCACCAAAGCCTCTGTTTTACAGGAAAAGAAATTCAATAGTTTGTAAATTAAGATTCTTTAAGGTCAGAGGGTGCTCTCCACATATTTGCCTACCTACACATGACAACCATTATCTACACTTTTTTTAATCAATAGGCTTGACTGCTGTATTGTATTTGTGTGGGACCGCCATCAAGAAGTATTTGGAAGCTGAAGCTAGTGCAAAACATGGCAGCTTGTCTGTTAACTGGGAAGGTGCACTATGAATACAGACTAGATCAGTGATCTTCAACCTTGGGGTCGCAACCCCAAGGGATACAGTGTGTTTCACCTTAAGGGGAATGAACTCTGCGACGACATCAGGACGGCGGTGACGGAACTGCCAGGATCACGCCGCCACCACCAGGGGATAAAAGTGGATTTTTAGCACTACCCGGGGGTTTTGCCGGTCCTCTGGGGGATGGTGCAGGGAGCCTGCAGACCCGCAGGCCTCCCTGCACCTCAAAACGGCTGCAGATCGCGATCCACTTCCAATTTTGTCTGAAAACCGTAAGTGGGTTGCGATCACAGTCTGCAGCCGTTTTGAGGTGCAGGGAGGCCTGCGGAGGGGTCCGCAGGCTCCACGCACCCCCCAGAGGACCAGCAAGACCCCCAGCTGGGGCTAAAAATCCACTTTCCCCCACCGCCAGTGGTGGGATTGTGGCAGTGTCGTTGCCGCCGTCCTGCCAAACTGCAAATACTTACAGTGACCTTTACCTTTGGGTAAAGGTCAAAGATCACTGGACTAGATTCACAAATGGCGAACCTTTTTGAGAGCGTGTGCCCAAATTGGCAATATTCTTCTAAACTATTCTCTCGCATGCCCATGGTAATGCGAGAGCAGCAGGTTATCTTTTATTATTATTATTGCATTTTGCAATTTCTTTTTTACATGGAGAAAGAACAAAATGAAAGCACTCTTAATTTAACGTTTGCACACCCTCATCCTTTTTACCAGGACCGTGATCTGCAACCTGCTTGGTCCATGCCGCTTCTGCTTGAAATGGAAGTGATGTGGTTTGGGTTCCCAGCCTGCTCTGCTACTGCTCATGGACCAGGCAGGCTGCAGGTCACACTCTTCATAAAGAAAGGGTGTGCTTACCCCACAAGTAAGCAGGGAGAGGTGATTTGGAGCACAGCAGTCTTCCTCTCCCCCCCCCTTCTTGTAGCACTGGAAGAAGGGGGGAAAAACGCTCCTTATCACCTCCCTCATATGGGATTTAAAGTTTTAAAAGGAACACAACCCTTTAAACTTTAAATGCTGTGCAAGTATGGAGCAAGGGGAGGTGTAGTGAAGTGCTCCTTCCTCATTCAGCATTTAAAGTGTAAAAGGATGTGTTCCCTTTAAAGTAGGTGGCACATGGGGAAGGAAGGGAATGTTCCAATTCCCACTCGCATTTAGTGAGTGGCACTGCATGCCGCATGCCAACAAAACGTTTTCGGGTGCCACTTTGGGCAAACGTACCATAGGTTCACCACCCCTGGACTAAATGAAATGCACTGGATACCAATTAGCTTCTATTCAAGGTGTTTAAAAAGTAAAACCAGTCCGGGAAAAAACAGTTTTCCCACCCATTAAAATCAGTAGGGTAGACATTGCTTTGAGTGTCAACAACTTGCGATGGGCAAGGGGCAAAACCTATATAATGACAGCCCCAGTGCACTGTGGACCGCTTTTCCTAGAGAAGCTATGAAAACACTTGCTTGTCTTTCAGAGATGAATAAATATTTTTGTTTAAGCAAGTTTTAGTCTCCATTAGGAGCTAAACAATCTGGTCTACAACTGATAAAGTATAATGTTTGTTTATGTTATATATATATATATATATATATATATATATATATATATATATATATATATATATATATATATGGAAACACTTAAACATGGCAATATTTTCTTTTAGAAGCTAAGCAACTTCCAGAACTATATAGTGCCACCCCTCACTCTTCTTGCAAATCCTTTCACTTATCTCTTAGTTCTCAACCCTAACTGAAATGAAGTCTTAAGCACATGAAACTGCATTTGTGTACATTCACGCCCCACTGCTTTTTCCATGGTCGAAATTGAGACTGTAAGCTCAAGAACATTTTTGTTTGTTCTTCTGGAGCTCTGACATACAGTCCACCCATCCCAATATAGTCAGCCCTACACATCCTTGGTTTAAAAAAACTCAACTGTCCCTATTTGGCCTTTTGGAGAGATGGTTGAGGTAGCTTTTAAAAATTGTTAATAGTGCATACATGTACACTGTAGGTTTCAGAGAAGGTGTTGGGGAGGGGTGCATCAATACATGTAACATGAACACAGATTTCAAGTGCACCGCTTACCCCACCCCCACCCACCCACTTCTCCTGATAGAGGGTTGATGAATGTGTTTGATCTGCAGCTATTTTGTTATAAGCCAAATCTGATCAATGATATTAAACATTATTAAATTAAAAAGCAAGCATGCTTATGCTTATTAGCATACTATGGTAGCTTATTAGCACACTAGCTTCTGAAACCAGTGCAGGAAAAGATACTGCAGAGTAAATCAATGCAAGATCTAGCAGATGGAAGAGCCTTTAGCAATGTATATTGAAGGGGGTGATTGCTGGCATAAGCATAGAGGTATTAGAAGTACATAAAGTTTATACAAAAAAGAGAATACAGTATAAAATACAAAAAAGCTTTGTACATAAAGCTGTCCCTATTTTCATCTGTGAAGAATGGGCTCTTTAAAGCGCCATGAATACTGATGATGGCTCTATATAAATAATTTTTTTGTGGGCCAGCTCATGTTGGTGTCAAGACACAAAATTAGTAATAAGCACATCAAAAAAGCACAACCATTACTACTGTATTTTGTCTTTAACCTTAAGGCACTCTCAGACAAGTGCAAGCTTTTAAAATAAAAATAACCCAGCTTTATACTTTGTTTTGTACTCTTGGCCAATGGTACACTTTCAGAGCATTGCAAAGTCAGATGCTCCAATGTAACTGGAAGATTTCTTTTTTACTTTCATATACTTCCCTTCCTTCAAGTGGCTCAGAGGGGAGCCTGAGCCCCTCCAACAACTTTGTGAGGCAGGTTATTAAACGTTTATACCCCTTCTTTCTATTCCCAAGAACATCCAAGCAGCTACCAAAACCTAATAAAAGCAAAATAGATAACACATATAAGAAAGTAATTAAAACCACAACATTAACAAAAGAGCATCAAAAAAACCCTGAGTTTAAGCTAATAGTGACTTGTCCAAGGTCATCCTATAAGCTCCCTAGCTGAGAATCATTTGAATATGCCTAACTACTCTACCACAGTACCAGATATGCCGTGTACCACACTATGTTCTGTTCACATTGCGCTTCAACACCTAAGACCAAGCCTTGCCTAGAGTATACTCTCACAATTCCATTCATTTCAAAGTGAGGACCGGGGGGGGGGGGCTATTTATGGTCTACACAGCTAAATAATAAAAAAAGACTTAGAAGCGCTTAATCATACCCAAAGTGCTTAGTATGTTAAGTATACTTAGTCTTACCATAGTCCCAGATATGGCCGGGACAATCCCGGTTCGGGAGCCCAAATCCCAGGCTCCCGGTCAGTCTTCTCTTTGTCCCAGCCATCCAGGACTGCCCCGCTGCAGCGCATCTTCGTCTATCTTCCTAGCCTTGCACACCTGCACGAGGCTGGAAACACTTGGAAAACATCAGAGTTCACTCAGATGTTTTCCGGAGTGCTTCTAGCCTCGTCGTGCACTCACTGGTGCGTGCGAGGCTGGAACGTCTCTGAAAACGTCCGAGTGAACTCGGACGTTTTCCGAGTGCTTCCAGCTTCGCACAGGCGTGCAAGGCTAGGAAGATAAAGACGAAGTCGAGCTGCAGCGGGGCAGTCCTGGATGGCCAGGATGAAGAGGAGACTGAAGAAGAACTAACAGATGGAGCTAGAAGAGGTACCCTGTTTCCCTGAAAATAAGACCACAACCGAAAGACCTGCCGTCATTTTTGCTGGCACTCATAAATATAAGACCTCTCCTGAAAATAAGACCTAGCTAGGATCATCAGCCAGATGGACGCGACCCCCCGGCACTTACTTTGACCGATTTATTTAAGCTTCATTCTTTCCGGAGGGTGCAAGGCTCTGCAAGGCCTGCACTTGAGTCCTCCACCATAGAGATGACGTGCTAGAGAGGCCAGCAAGGAGGCTGCAACTTTGCAGAGTCTCTATAGCACATTGTCTCCATGGTGGAGGACTTAAGTGCAGGCCTTACAGAGCCTTGCACCCTCCGGAAAGAATGAAGCTTTAATCCAGGGGTCCTCAAACTTTTTTCCCAGGGGGCCAGTTCACTGCACATCAAACTGCTGGGGGGCGGGACTATAGTTGGGGGAGGGACTATAGTCCCCCAGTGCGTTACCCCCCTGCTTGCCGCATCACCCCCCCGCTTGCCGGGCAACGCTTCAAGCGGCGTTCTGTGCATGCGCCAGCGCCGCTTTAGCCTGCCTTACTCAGAAGCGGCTGACCCGACGAAGAAGAGGACTCAAAGCAGCAGCAGGCGAGCGGTTCCGTCACCACCCTGCTGCCGCCCGGTATTTCCTTCTTTGAGTCCTCTCCTTGCGGCTTGGCCGCTTCAGAGTAGGGCAGGCCCTTCTGAAGGCAAGGCTTCGAGCGGCGTTCTGTGCATGCGCCGATTTAGGCTTGCCTTGGCCTGCCCTACTCTGAAGTGGCCGAGCCGCAAGAAGAGGACTCAAAGAAGCAGTGGGCGAGCCATTAGTACTGGGCGGCCGCAGTGGCAACGGCAAGTCACTGGGCGGGTGGGCAGGACAAACAACGTTGGTGGGCCGTAGTTTGAGGACCCCTGCTTTAATCGGTCAAAGTAAGTGCGGGCGGTGTCGCACCACAGGTTGGGAAAACAAGACCTCCCTGAAAATAAGACCTACTGCATTTTCTGGAGCCAAAATTAATGTAAGACACTATCTTATTTTCGGGGAAACACGGTATTTGCACTGCAGCAGGGGCCTTTGGATGTCCAGCTGGCATGTTCAGCCGATTCAACATTATTGAAATACAGTATTTTACCTTTCCCCGTGCCTCTGATCATGTGTAGAGTGCCGTCGCTGTTTTCGTCCGGGCCAGCTGGCTGCGTTGTGGCGGATAGTCTTGGCTGCCACAATGCAGCCGACTGGCTGGGACGAAAACAGCGGCGGCACTCTACACGTGCTCAGAGGCACGGAGGGAAAGGTAAGATACTATATTTAATAATGTTGTTGGCAAGACATGCCCCTGTGATGTCACATGACCCACATCTGTGGATACACCCCTGCGTGTCCCACTTCCAGCGGAAGTGACATCAGTTTTGACCCACCTCCCCATGATGTCACTTCTGCCCCCCTCAGGGTGCCAGAAAATCTGGTAACCCTAAGTATACTCATATTCACTTAATACAAGTACTGTGCAGGTATATTCATTTCTTGCACCTGGGTTGATAGTGTTATCTACAAAACCCAGCTTCAAGAAATGAATTACTACAAGTTTAATACAGAACAGCTTTTGAGACCTTGTCATTTATGAGCACAGGTGTGTCAAAATTTCATTACCCTTAGAATGTACAATGTTTGGTGGCACTGTTGCCCCTCAAATACAACCTTCTCCTGTATCCTCTGTGAAAATCAGTGGGGCCGTATATTTACATGCTTTCATAATCCGTAACTGCAGGGATTGCATGACCGGTTTAAAGTAGTTTGATGATCTTGTTGGCATTATTGTTTCTGCTTCATATAACACTAGGACCTAATCCCAGTTTCAAGTTTGTCAAACCACAACAATTGTGTAAGGGATTTAACCTTGGAAACCACTATAGGAGCACTTACATTGTGTAATTTAAAGTTATAATACAATTAAAACTATGAATTCAGATTTTGGTAAGAAACTACATGGTTAAAGATGGTTATAAGACCAGTAGCAGAGTCTAACAAAAACCTTGAAGTTTAAAAACTTATTTGGGATTATCAATTCCCTTCCTCCTGCAAAATTTTGTTTTCGTTTCCTTATACAGAGTTGCAGTCAATAATCTTATGGGAGGAAAGCATAATAAATGTGCCTTTGCTGTCCAAATTAAGCAACAACTGTAATAGGAAATATTAGTAGCACAGATAAGGTATTTTTGATGCCTATAAAAGCTGTAAAGTGCTCTACAAATCAGTAATGATATTGACAAATATATTCTTTGGCAGTATTAAATTTTTTAAAAGTCAGATACAATTTACCCAGCTTGTTTACAAGCGATCCCTTTTCCCATCATCAGTGGCTAAAATTAGCACTTTACACTAGCCTAGTAGGTGAATGAGGTAGATGTTTCACCATTTCTCTTCATTCCCTCTGGGAGGACTGGAAGCAAGACATTGAGAGAAGGGGTGAAAGAATTAAGTGTATAAGGATTGCAGAGCTGTGCCAGCTCTTCTTTACCAGTTTCACTTTCTGTCTTGCTCATTTTTTTTCCTGTTACTGGAAATTTTTCAGCATAGAGCATGAGTTAGAGACACGAGGCGCACTAGCTATAGTTCTTAAGACCTTTTGCCCATTCTCTGACAATGACAGCATGGGGACATGAAAAGTCTCTAAATTGCCAACTTTGCACCGATCACCCTCATTGCAATTAGGAAAACATGAAAGACAGCTTGTGCTCCAGAACAAGGCAAGTGCTTTGTCATCCTCCCTTCCCCACCACAAATACCTCCCTTCCCCTTCCCCAAATACCTCCAATCAACTAACTGGGGAGAGAACTAACTCCAACCACCTCTGGCCTTTGGACTAGGTACCTAGTAAGTGTAGCCTTATTCCACCATGTTCACACATGTATTTAGTCAAAAATAAGTCCCATGAATTTCAATGGCACTTACTCCCAAGTGTAGCCACACAGAGCAATCCCAGACAAGCGTGCATAGGTCTGCACCTTTAGTCTGTTGCAATAGTACAAAACGTCTCATGACTAGGCAAAGACTTGACTTTAAATTAAGTGTGTCATAAAGATTCCCTAGCAGGTGAGATGTGCAGTGCCATCAGGTATACGGGCTACCAAGGGCGAGCTGGCCTTCTCTACTAGTCTACCCTCTCTCTCTCCACCACCACCACCTCAGCTCTGGTTTTGGAAGGTTCCCCCATGCAGGCATGGCTTGCGAGCGATCACACACGTAGCCCCAGGCACCCAGCGCCATGCAGCACTCCGAACAGGTCGCCGAGAACCCAGCCACCACCAGACCTGGCCCGGTGCCTGAAGTGGCAGGGTGGAGGGAAAGAGAAGCGTGAGGGGGGAGGGGGGGAAGAGAGGAAAAGAGAGAAAACACTGGGAATTAGAGGCTGGCAGCAGTGGGGATGGGAAGAAATTTAAAAAGAAGCAAGCAAACAGTGCAGCTGCGGCGGGGGGCGCCAGAAGAAGAGCCCAGCATTGCAATGCCCGCAGCCAACCAAGCAGGGCGTGAGGGGCCGGTGCGTGGCGAGCAGCAGAGACAGACCGACGAGAGAACCCTCCATCCCATCACCCTCGCTCTTTCTTCCCGCCTGCTGCCTCCCCGCTTCCTTCACCCCCAACCTTGTAGGAGTCGGTGGCGAGGAGGATGTTGAACTCGGCTCCCTCCGCTGCGCTCGCCATGTCGCCTGGTGGCTGAGGAGGAAAATGCGAGTATAACGGGGAGGGAAGAAGAGCAGCAGAACGCTCAAGCACCAGCCGCCAAGAGGGACCGGAGCGAAGCTGAGAAACGCGAACGACGCTCCAATGCCTCTCCCGTTGCCTGCTGCCAAGCGCTTCAGGGGCGGCCGGGGGCGGGGCCACGACGTCACGCGCCGTCGCCGCCCTTGATTGGATGCTGTCCCCTAGAGGGGCGGGAGGAACAGTAAGGAGCTGTGAGGTCACCGCGAGGGGAGGGGCAGCGGCCTTTTCATCAATTGGTTTGCGTCCCAGCACCGGAGGGAGGGAGCAGAATGAGGGATGGTGACGTAAGATGACGAGCAGTGAGCGCGCGCGCTCTCTGCCTCTGTGTTTGGCTCGCGGCTCCCCCCAGGAACGAAAAAGGGGCGGAGTTGAGGACTTGACGTCAGAAGGGCTAATGCGTTTCTTCTCTCTCATTGGCTGGAATGGTGTGGCTCGCGGGAAAAGGGTAGGGGGGGTTAAAGAGGATGGTAGAAAGAAAGGGCGTGAGATGGTGCTGGATGGGGATGGCTGCTGAGGGAATGAAGCGCATGCGTAGTGAGGGACGGAGCTCCGCTTTCGATTCTTTCCGAAGCCAGGGGGTCCGCCTGTCGGGTGTATAAGGGGAATGGAAAGTGAACTCAAAGTGCGAAGGGCGTCTGCCGGAGGGTTTTGCATACGGGGTGAAACTGGAGCGGCTGGCTGCGATTTTCCCAAATCGCCTTTTACTTAATCCCGTTGAATTAAGTGCCAGTTATTTACTCCTTGCTTGGGATTGCAGCCCGATCCAAATTATTTCTATGCAGGAGCAGAAGCATGTCCAACTGTGCTCAGGGAGGTTCGCCTCCTAGTAAGTGTTGCGATCGTGCAGCCTCTGCGTGTTTAGGCAGAGAGAAGGCGGCCCACTTGGTTTAGCAGAGCTTACTCCTGATGCAAAAGGGCAGCCTGTTAAAAATGATTCTGCTTGCGCTAACAATACAATCCTACACATGTTCGCTCCTGCTCCCAGACCCATGACGTACTTATGGATGATTGTGTGGGAAATCATACCCGTGATTTTATAACCCTTCTTATCTGAGCTCAGTGTGATTGAGGATGCATGCAATCCTATACACACACTGTCCTTGGAGTAACCCCTACTGAACACAATGGGACTTACTTCTGAGAGAGTAGACATGCATAGGATTGCGCTGCAAGTTGGTTGTGACTACCGGTACTTAGTAGTGAGGGAGAGGTGGTGCATTCTGGTGATGCTGTTAAACGTTTCGCCAGCAATCATACCCATATGATGACTAGTGTGACTTCCTTGTCTGGATTTGCTGAAGACATGTAACCAGATATCAGTAGTGCTAGTCACCTTTCTAATTGCCCATTCAAATATTGTATACTAGCAGGATCAGCTCCAGAGGAACAGCAACTGATGCACAAAATGAGCAGTACTATATCCAAAACCCTGACATCTCTTCTTGCACAGCTGAGGTGGACGTCGGGAACCTTTCACCCTACCAGGAAATGTGTAGATAATATGGCACTGACTTGCCTAGTATGGGCCTCCAGTATGATCTCTAACCTGCATGTTCACAAAAAGACTTAACCTTGGATGTTATTGATGACGATGACAGTGTATCTGATACAGTACAACAATGAGCTAGAAGGTAAACATTGGCACCCTGTAAGGTTTTGCTCACACACCTGTCCATTGGTCAGGTTCATCCATCTGACTATGGCTGAGAGGATGTTCCTGTTGCTGGGCTAAGGTTCCCATCATTGGAGTTGCCAATAAGAAAAGGAGAATGTGAAAAAAAAAACCCACTTCTATAAAAAGGGGTAGCTAGATTATGTACTTTGTTCCAGCACTTGCAGAAATATCTATATACACATTGCTGTCCTGCCCCTCTGGGCTCTGGAGGTGAATAAAGGAACTGTAACCAATGGTCCAATCCTAACTTAACTTTGTGCCAGCGTACGCGTGCGCTGTTGCAAACGTGCCATAAAGCACGTTGTGATAGCACACCAGGAAGCAGTGCCGGCGGGAAGGCCGTATCCTTCCTGCCAGCACCAGTGCAAGGAGTGACACCCAGGTAAGCCGGTGTGGGGGGCAGAATGGGGTGGAGGGAGGGATGAAACGGGGTGGGGAGAGGGCGGTGACAGGGGCAGGGTGGGTGGATGAGGCCCAGAAGTGGGGTGGGATTGACGGCACCAATGCACATTGTCTTCTATCCCCCTTCCCGGGCCTGATCTGCCGACATGGGGCAATGCGGACTTGCACCAGCTATTTAGGTCGCACACGTCCAAGTTGCCCTATAGCGGTGGCTGGGGCTTACAGTGGGGCACAGGGACATATGTCCCCTTATCCAGAGGAGATCTCCAGCCTGCTAAATTCCCCTGCGGGATGCAGCGCAGCCTGCGCCGATGCTAGTGCATCAGCCCGGAGGAAGTTCGGTACGATCAGGCTGTAAGGCAGCAACCCAATACACACTTATTTGGGAGTAAGCCCCATTGAATTCAATAGGGCTTCTGAGTAGGGAATGCATAGGATTGCATGGTAAGTATGTAAGTTGAGCTAGAAAAATAGTCTTCATAGCTTGCATTAGGATTTTATTTCATTTGCCTCTAATTTCAATGCCTAATTTTCTTAAATTTCACGTGCCTGTTGAATGTTTGAACCTTGTCTACTTTACCTTTTTCTTTTCAATAAACTATTTTTGTTTCTGAAACTGCTTGGTAAAGTGTCAGTCAGGCCAGGGTAGACAGCCCTCTCTCCTTGCTCTTTTACAGATTGCTTGTGTGTGACTACTGCTACAAGATCTTATGTACGGTATGTGTAGGTGCAGAAGAGCTGTGATTGGCTTGGTTGGTTGGCTCCCTGGCCTCTTTATCAACTGGCTGTTATAATTGGGCTCCGTCCAAATGGTCAGGGAGGGTATGGAAGAGCACTCCCCTTTTTTGGTTTTCCCTTCTTGGTGGTAGTAACTAGCCTTTCTGGGACTGATTCTGTGACTGGCAGCACAATCCTATGCATGTCTACTCAAAAGTAAGTCGTCTTATTGTGTCCAGTGGGGCTTACTCCCAGGAAAGCATGTATAGGATTGTAGCCTAAGTGTCATGTCTGTCACATTCACACTAGAAAATACCGAATAGTGTGTAGAAAGGTCAGGTGAGTGGGCTGTGTACCTTGCTTCTTCCCTCATCCCTGCACTATATATTCCAAAAACATAAATAAATCCCTTCATGTAAGAAAATGGTTCTAGACTAGGCAAAATGGTTGTAGACTAGCCTTCTCCTTCAACACTCTAGTTAACTCTGTGTGTGTGTGTGTGTGTGTGTGTGTGTGTGCGTGCGTGCGTGCGCGTGCACATTTACTCATATGAGCATACAGAGCAGTATAGCCTAGAAACAAGTTTACCATCTCATCTACTCTTTGGGAGAACTACTAGGCCAGACAATAGTTTTGAACAGTGCGATTCTCTCTAACGTTAGAGCGGCAGAGTGCGCGCTCCGCCGCTCTAAGCCATCACAAACATGCAGTAAAGCACATTTGCAATGACTCTAGAGTAAAGGCCGCCAGCGCAGAGGCCGGCAGCCTACTGCCCTCTGAACCCTGTGCCTGCCAATATAGGTAAGCCCTGCACTGGTTGGTGCAGAGGCGGAGGGAGGGCAGAACGGGGCAGCCAGGGGGGCTGGCCATTGGCTGGCCCGGGCTGAGGGAGAGCGGGGATATTGGCAACTCTACCTATATCCTCAGACCATTCCCGGGCCTGGCCAGTCTTACTCCCCCATCTCAGATGTACATCAGCTTCATAGCTGGTGTAGATCCAAGAAGGCCAATACAGCCCCAGCCAGCTTACACCTAGGGAAGGAGACAAATGTCCCCTTCTCTCCTGAGGTGCTCCTGGGCTGCCCCAGGGCAGTCCGGGAACTGCACAGGATGCGGCGACCGGCTGTTTAGGCCGGCCGCCACATCTTAAACAGGATTGCACCATAAGAGAGTTAGGGCCCAATCCTATCCAATGTTCTAGTGCCAATGCAGCCACAATGTATTCCTGACGTAAGGGAACAAATGTTCATGACCTCCATGACTGGACTATGACTACCATGACTACCTTGAGGAGGCCCCCACCACAAGATGCAGCACATGCCCCATTGGCATGGCTGCATCAGTGCTGGAAAGTTGGATAGGATTGGGCCCTTAAGAACATAAGAGCACTGCTGGATCAGGTTTATCTAGTCCAGCATCCTGTTTCCCACAGTGGTCCACCAGCTGCCTCTGGGAGGCACACCGAAGAAGAGAAAGGCATACTTCTCTCCCACCATTGCTCCCCTGCAGCTGATAGTCATGCTGCCACTGAACCTGGAGGTAGCACACAGTGGTGTTGCTCAAGGTGGTGTGGAACGGTAAGTTCCGCACTGTGCTAACCTCTGTGTACTCTCTGGCACGAGGCGGCTCCGCCCCCTCGCCGTCGGAGCCATTCAGTGCGGCAAAGGCAACTGTGCGTAGATATGGCAGGAGGCATCCTCCGCCCCCTCCCGGGCCGGCTAGGCCAATGACCCCCCTCCCTCACCCGCCGGATTGCAGACACGGCCGCTGGCGGGAGACCTTACCTTCCTCCAGCAGCCGCATCCCGGTCCGGCGACGGAGTGAGGGAAGCCGGCCTTGCGCTGGCCCCCTTACTCCTGAGGTGTCGTGAATGTGCTTTATAGCACATTCACGACGTCTTGGAACGGCAGAGCACTCGCTTAATCTCTTATTTAACTCTGTGAGTGTGAGAGAGACAGACATGCAAGGATCTCTTTTTTTCTCCAAGTCACACTTCCCAAAATCAGCTCCTCCCTCCCCCACCCCACCAAAGTACATTTTCCAAAGTACAAAAATAAGCCCAAAACCAAAATCGGAGAGACAGAAGGGCTCCGAAAATAATTATAATTTAAAATTCATGTCAATTAACAATTAGCTGCTGATGGGGCAGATAAGGGGCAGGGCTTGGCGTACCCCCAGCAAGAGGTCCGCGTACCCCTAGGGGTACCCGTACCATAGGTTGAGAACCCCTGGTGTAGAAGACACAATCTTGGCAGGTGTAGTTGCTGATAGTGCTGCTAAAGCAGCTGCACCTGCTGAAATGCCCTCACCTATACAACCATTAAAGGTCCAGGAGCATTCATGTTGAAAGGTTGACCACCCCTGCCCTAGATTTTGATCAGCAACAGATTCTGGCGGCATCAATATCTATTGAAGAAATAATGGCTGCTGTTTTAAAGTTAAGGAATGGTAAATCTCCAGGGCCTGATGGATTCCTGGTTGAATGGTATAAAACCTTTTTGGACTGTTTAGCTCCTAAATTATATCAGCTTAATAACGAGATTTTTGGAACAGGCTCCCTGTCACTATCAATATATAAGAGCTTACATAACACTGATTCCTAAACCTAACAAAGATCATACTGTGCAAACTATTGACCTATTTCTTCAATGAATGTTAATGCTAGAATATTGGCTACTGTCCTGGCCAAAAGATTATTAAAAGCTTGGTGCACTCTGACCAGGTGAGATTTATAGAAGGTAGACAAGGCTCTGGTCATATTAGATTGGTTGTAGATTTTTGATTGCCCTGAGGACTAAGAGGGCTGATCAGGCAGTTATTCTTTCAGATGCAGAGAAAGCCTTTGATATGGTACGTTGGACATTTTCTTATGTTGATGAAATTTATTTTCCTAATTTTTCCTCATTTTCCCCCCTCATTTTTTTAATGGATCAAAATGTTTTATTCTGGATCGGGGTCTAGAATACTGGCTAATGGTTATCTCTCTATTATTTTTAGAGAGAATGACAAGGATGTCCACTCTTGCCTCTTATTTTTGATTTGTGTTGAGAACTTTTAGTGTGCGTTATTTGTTTATTTATTTAAAACTTTTATACCCTGCCTTTCCAAAAGCTCAAAGTGGCTTACAGAACTCTGAGCGTAATTCACACTAACTTTAGAATGGCAGAGCGCACGCTCCGCCATTCGAAAGTGTTGCAAACGTGCCGTAAACCACATTTGCAACTTTAGAGTAAGGATGGCCAGTGTGGAGGCCGACAGCGCTTACTCTGCCGTCGGATCGTCCCTGCGGCTGCCTGATGCAGGTAAGGGATGCAGTGGCGGGTGCGGGGGAGGTCCGGCTGGCAAGGGAGGCTGGGGCTTGGCGAAGCCGGCCCGGGGGGGGGGCAGGGATGGCATCATGGATCACGAAATCTCACGAGATCCAAGATGTCGGCACCCAAATCTCGTGAGGGCATGATGCCCTCACGAGATTTGGGCGCCAACATCTTGGATCATGCGAGATTTCGTGATCCATGATGCCGGCGCCCGGGTTCTTCAAAACGAAGAAGATGGCAGCGGCGAGCAGGTGTCGTCCGACCGCTCTCTCACCGGCACGGAGCCAGGGAGGGAGCAGGCGAACGACAGCCTGCTGCCCGTTCCGTGCACGCCTCCGGCAGCAGGCTGCCGTTCGCCCGGTCTCCCACCGGCTCCGTGCGGTGCCGGTGGGAGAACGAGCCGCAAAGCCTGCTTGCCTGTAGAGCAGCGCGAGGACGAGGAGCAGCGCGAGGGCGACCAGCACGACGGATGGGGTAAGTTAATTTATAATGGGGAAATTAATTAAATAATTAAAAATTCCAAACGCGCTTTGTGCGGCAATAGGGGGCGCTTTGCGCTCCCTCGAGTTTTAAAATTATTTTTTATTACATTTATTTTTATTTTAAATTTAATTAATTTATTAATTAATTGACTGTGGGGGGGTGTCCTGGTTGGGGGTGGGGAAAATATGGCAGGCCTAGCCCAGAGGGACCCCCAGGCTGCACACTTGATTCTTCAAAGGGAGTACAACCCCATCCAGAACAGGTCAATAGTCTAATACCTGCATTATGGGTTTCTGAACCAGGAGGACTTCTGTCTTGTTCAGATTTCATTTCAATTTATTAGCCCTCATCCCAACCCCAACCACCTCCATGCAACACCCCAGGTCCTCAACACCCCAGGGATCTGATGAAAAAGAAAGGTACCATCAGAGTACTGATGACACCCTACTCCAAATCTCCCGATTACCTCTCCCAGCAGTTTCATGTAGATGTTGAATAGCATAGGAGACAGCATGGAACCTGGTGAGGCACCCCACAAGTAAGAGGCCAGAGTACCAAACACGAGTCTTCCCAGCACCACCACCTGCATACGGTCAAACAAGAAGGAGCAGAACCACTGCAGTACCATGCCTCCAAGCCCCAACTCAACCAGTCAGCCCAGGAGGCCACCATGATCAATCGGGTCGAAAGCCGCGGAGAGGTCCAGCAGGATTAGACAAAATAAAAATATACATGGTCTGAAATATAATTCTAATGAATTTAAAATTATTTTATATGCAGAAGATAGTTTTGTTATTTATCTTTGAACCCCAAATATCTATTCAAAAATTACTGGTAACTAAAGTGAATGTTTTGGGAGATTTATCCAGATATTCAATTAATTAGTCTAAAATTTAATCCAAAGTGATGCCACTGGGGGACAGTATTTTACAGAATGTAGTCAAAGTTTGACAATTTCGCTGGTGCCCAGATGTTATTAAATATCTAGGAATTTTAATTCCTAGGGATATAATGGATGATTGGGTTAAATTTTAATCGCCTGATATATGAAATATCTTTGGACTTGGATAGGTGGGCTCCTTTAAACTTGACCCTTTGTGGTAACGTTAATGCACTTATAGCCCAAACCTGGGGTGTGATCTTCAGTGGCTTGCAGCATCCACCAGTGGCCTTACAGTCCACCATGGAACACTAGGTCTTTTTGCACCAAAGAAACATGTTGATAATATGAAAAGTGAAGACATCAGTAACACTTCAAACTGGTATCACAACCAAAGAAGAGATACACAGGTGGCTGTTTAGGCAACATCAAAAAGTAGATGTTCTCAAGTACAACAGGTTAGTCTAATATGAGAAAAGGGTTAAATAAGGCTTGCTTTTTCCAATTTGGTAACAGCATTCTCTTGCTAAGGAGATACCAAATATTGACTGGGAACAGCTGCCCTGAAATCCTACATGTTTAATTCAGTATATGTCAATTGTGCACATTTGCTTATATATTATTCATACCTGTTGACTGACTTTCTGCCAAGTTTCTTAGCCAATATATTATTTAGCATGGCTTTCAGGACTTTGGGCTATCTATTGAAATTGGGAATCTGTGTGAAGGGACAGGAACCCAGCAGGAATTTGTAACTTAGTTCAGTCGGGAAGACCGTATTAGCACCTATTGTTGATTACTATTGATTATGGTCATCTGCTGTCAAGTTTTTTCCTGGAGGTCATTTTCGGTGGGTGGTGGGACTATTCACATCAGGCCTGCCTCAAAAGCCGCCACCAAAGTGCTTGGACTGGGGCGGGTACTGTTGTTGCCATCTTGCAGGTCTGGCCGAAGCTTCGGCACTGTCTGAGGCAACAGCCCAATTCCATCACCCCTCTGCATGCTGCTGCCGCCTCCTCTTCCTTGCCCTCTTCCTCACGGTGTGTGGCCCAAGAAGGTGAGGTGTAGTGATCCAGAGCCCAGTCCTCTTACCTGCAGCTCCAGGACTATCTCCTTCCTCTATGCCAGAGTTCCCCAACCTGTGGTATGTGTACCACTAGTGATACGTGCCCTGCGGTTTGGTGGTATGCTGGCACTTGGGAGGCAAGATGGTGGCCGCCATGGCAGCCACGCCACAGCGGAGCCCTGAGAATGATGGTAAGCGGTTCCAGGCGGCCAACAAAGCTCAAGCACATCAGTTTCCCGTGCTGGGAAGTGCCCGCCTGCCCTGACCTCCTTACCGTTGTTTTCAGGGCTTCGTCGCGGCCCAAAACCCGGAAGTAATTTTACAAGCAGAATAATTTTTATTAAATGACAGAAATGTATTGAACCTGTTGAAAGGGTTTTGAATTTTTTCTGGAGTTTTTAAAGGATAGCAAGTTGTCCATTATTTAGTTTATAATATTTTTACCACCATGAAAGGTGCCATTTGGGTGCAGTGGCGTCACTAGACGCACGTCACCCTGGTGCGGGGACGCGCGTCACCCCCCCTAGGGGCGCGACGATATAGGCGCGGGGGGAGGGGGCCACCCGGCTCCCCCCCCGCATCGCGTCGCCCCCCTCCGGACGCTCCGAGGCCGGCCCGGGAGCCGGCCTCGGAGCGTCCGACCCCGTCGGCGCCAAGCAGCGCGTCAATCCGGGTATTTTCCGGATTTTCGCGCATGCGCAGACCCTTTTTGAGGGCTTTTTGCCCTCAAAACGGGTCTGGGCATGCGCGAAAATCCGGGAAATACCCGGATTGACGCGCTGCCTGGGCCTTCGTTCAGAAGGCCCTGGAGCGCCGACGGGGTCGGACACTCCGAGGCCGGCTCCCGGGCCGGCCTCGGAGCGTCCGGAGGGCGACGCGCGTCACAGAGGTGACACGCGAGGGGGTGCGCGCGTCACCCCATGACGCGCGTCACCCCCTGGCGGCCCGCCCCCCCCGCCACGCCCCAGTGACGCCCGTGTTTGGGTGTTCTGCCTTACTGCCCAATTCTAGTCCCCCACCATTGGTGCTGGTGCAGCCACACTGATGGAGCATGCACTGCAGCGAATGGGGGTGATTGGACAGCCAGCAGGAGGTAAGTAAAAATATTTTGTACTTACTCCCCTTAGGCTGCCCTATCACCTATGTGTCTCCTTGGACCTATGCCAGCCATTTTGCTGGAGAGTCTGAGGAGAGAAAACAGTGGGGTGGATCTGGTGCACACACTGGTGCCACTGAGATTCACCCCTCCCCCCCACCCCCTGCCCTCCCCCTAATCCACCCTGATATCTTGAGAACCGGCTGAGGTGTGATCTGCGGCTGCCTGTAAAGCTTGGAAAGCGCAAGAGTGCAGCAAAGATTATGGCCATACTTTGAAAGAGAAACACTTGGAGAAATGGAGGGTTCTTGAATTGTTCACAGAATAATACTTGTAAAAAAAAAAAAAACCATTTGAAAAATGGAGTTTGAGCAGCCTGCCAATGTAAACCGCCTTGAGTCTTGAGAAAGGTGGAATATAAACACCATAATAAATAAAATAATAGTGTGTTATGTGATCATGGTCCTGTTTGTATGCATTAATTAAAAGATATGGCCATCTTTTTCACCTGTGCCTAAACCACATGCTTCTTTATAGCTTAACCAGGTTTTTGAAAATTCTCTTCTGCTGCCAGGTGTGATTAAACTGAGGAGATGCATGCACTTCTCGTTTTATGTGGCTATTTGCACAAAGGCATCATTTTCATCAGCGAGAGCAACCTTTTCCATCCAATTGTTTGATGTGGCTGCAAGGAAATCAAAGCCCCAAAGATCAAACTACTTGAAAGACTGCAGTGCTAAAAGGACACTTTTGAAAGTGTGCTTCACTTAATGGAAAACCTTTCCCATGAAGAATCCCTGGGGGTGTTCTTTTTTTAACATTTGCATCACAACTTTATAAATAGCAGTTTGTTCCTTACTGATCCACATATAACCCCGCGGGCCATGATCAGAAGCGCCCCTTTAGCTGTGCAGAAGGAACTGTATTGCATGCACAAGAGTGTCTCACTTTTTTCTATAAATAGATACTTGTGCTGAATTGCAAAACACTTTTTTGAAGCTCCCTTGAGTTCCAGTAGGAGATTGTCAAGAAGCATGCAGAGCTGCTATTTGAAAAAAAGAAAAGAGAAAAAGAGAAGTCCAAGAAAGCCACGGTTTATGCATCTGCAGAACAAGCCAGATAACAGTTATGGAAGTAGAGTGGGGAGAGTGGGGTGCCCCGGGCGCAAGTAGGGTGGGGAGAGCATGTGCCCCGGGCGCGAAAATAACAAGGGCACAAAAATGTTAAAGGGCACGGCAGGGTGGTTGTCTGACCCCCCACAGCCCAATCCTATCTCCCTCCACGTTATAACATGCAGCTGTGCCAATGGAGCGTACCGTGCATGCTATGGGGGGAATCAGACAGCCTACAGGAGGTAAGTAAAATATTTTTACTTACCTCCTGGTAGGCTGGCCTATCATAGGTCTCCTCAGACTTGTGCCAGTCACTTTGCTGGTGCAACTCTGAGGAGAGCCGGGGGCATGTCAAGTTGCAAAATGGGGGAAAGGATCTGGTGAAAGTCGCTGCCACTGGACCCACCCTCTCCTGCCCTCAACACACACCCCCAATTCCTCCCCTTCCCCACCCAGTTACTCCCCCTGTCCTCACCCTCCCTGTCTATGAACTGCCCGCCGTGCCAGCCTACCTGCTCTGGCACTGTCCATGATCCAGGGATCCACTGTTGCAGTTTGTGGCAGCAGCCTTAAATGGCTCGGCAGTGGTGTGATTTTATGCTGCCACAGGGCCTTTTTTTGCCAGCGGGACACTAGTCCTTCTGTCGTAAAAGGCTCATAGGATTGGGTAGGCTTACCAGATCTCCAACCGGGACAGAGTGCTAGACCTTTAGGAGGAGGAATGTGGGCAGGTGTAGCTTGTTAAACCCTTAGAGCACAATCCTAGGCATGTCTACTCAGAAGCAAGCCCCATTGTGTTCAATGAGACTTGCTCCCAGGAAAGTGTTATAGGATTGTGCTCTAAGGGTTTAACAAGCTACACCTGCCCACATTCCTTCTCCTAAAGGTCTAGCACTCTGTCCTGGTTGGAGATCTGGTAAGCCTAGGATTGGGCCACCGGAGAGCCAATTCCTGCTCTTTTTTACAATCAACCCAATTTATTTGTTTACTTGTGTTTTTTTTTAACTTGCCCTGGACACTAATTTCCCTTGTTAGGCACTGCCAGATGATGGCCATGGATCACTAAGCTGGACCAGAGGGTCATTTCCTATCTTACACTACAATAAACCCAGGTTTGCCACCAAGTGTATACAATGGGAAGCTGCAGTCAATATAGTATTGGCTTTCTTCAATTGATCCCACTTGCCATAAGGCCCCCCTTTTAAACTTTAATTACAGTCTTGTAAAAACAATAGAAGCCCAGCATTCTGCCATGCAACAGTAAATCCCCCCATTACAAAAATGAAAAGATTACTAATTCAATTAAACTTTTGCAAGTGCTCTATGTGGGGCTGCACATGAAAAGCATTTGGAAATTGCAACTGGTGCAAAGTGTGGCAGCCAGGTGTTAACTGTGGCTGCTCAGTGAGATGACATCACCTGAGTCTTCATGAATTGCATAGGCCGCTAACAATTTGCTTCCAGGCTCAATTCAAAGTGCTGGTTATTATGACCTTTAAAGCCCTAAATGGTTTGGAACCTGGATACCTTAGGAACGGCCTTGTCCAGATGTGTCTCTCTGTATGCTCCAGTCATCATCTCAGGCCTTGCTCTGGGTGCCTTAGCTTTCAGAGGCACAGTGGGCATCCACTAGAAGCAGAGCCTTTTCGGTGGTGGCTCCAATCTTGTTGAATGCCCTCCCCAGGCAGGAATGCCCTTAGCACTTTCCAACAGCTTCTCACAACTATCTCCACTCTCTCACTCTCTCTCTCTCTCTCTGCACCTAGACTAACTCAACCAAGATATACAAACTTGCACAAACTGTAACAAGTGTGCATTTTCTAGCATTCCCAGAGCCATTTTCTAGTCAATGAAGAAACATTTGTGTGCACAGTGATTCCTTTCGCTGAAAGCAAATGAGAACGACCAGGGCATACAAGTTTAGTTCACAAAAATACTTGCTTTTAGAAATTTGTTTTAGATTTGAGATTGTGGTCCAAGTGCTTAAAGTAGCAGAGTGTTGCTCTCTTGTTGATATACCACGGATGCCTTACCTTTAACAGTTCTCCTCAAATAAACTTTAGTGAATCATCCTCCAGATCTCTTGTCTACTCAAGGCTTGTTTGATTTGTACGGGTCAGGTGCGGTGACTCAGTTCAGAGTGAGTGTTGTTTCATCATCTGTTGGGAAGGATTTCTGAGCTCAGTCAAGGTAAATTCCCTTTCTTCTTCAGGTAGGTATTCTGCCTCACAAGGCTCAGCTCTTATAATTTGGTGAAATATCACTGGGTCCTAACATTAACTGCTGTGACCCAACTTGCTGACAGCAAGTTGGAAGAGGATTGGAATCCTCAGTAGAGTGGTAGGCTACAGAGAGCAGGGGCCAGACAGGCTGGGAGTTCAACATTTGCCACCCTTCCAAACATGCTGTTCCACATGACTGTTTCAGATCGCTTCATGGCAAGGCTGGACCTGATCAAATCCCTCTTACTAGGATAAAGGTTACTGAAGAGGAAGTAGCAAAATGTCTGTCATTAAAGAGATGTGGAGGAGGTGTGGTTCAGAGGTTGAGCTGCTGCCTTGCCTGAAAAAGCTAAGCAGGATCAGCTTGGGTCTTGCCTTGGATGGTTGACCAGAAACCGCTTGTGGAGGAGTCTGCTGGCAAGAAATCTTGAGAATCAAATACAATTTCAAGTTTTCATGGCCAGCAACAATTTTAAAATAACTAGAGTCTAACGGGTAAAAAGCCATGTTAAAAATATATAAGAAACCAATAAAAACAAGTATACCCAGTATTCCATGTAGAAAAAACTGTGTTGGTTGAAAACGCAACACAAAAAGAAACATGTTTAAAAACCAGAATAAAAACCTGTGGAAATTGATATCAGACATAAAATGCAACGTTTCGCTCAAATTGCAGAGAGCATTATCAAGCCCTACAGTAGCAGGAAAGATGGTCTCTGCAATTTGAGCGAAACATTGCATTTTATGTCCGATATCAAAATTATTATTTTATGTCTGATATCAAAAGATACTTGTAGCATCTTTCCTGCTACTATAGGGCTTGATAATGCTCTCTGCAATTTGAGCGAAACGTTGCATTTTATGTTTGATATCAATTTTCTTATTTAACTTATATGCAGAGTACATTATGAGAAATGCAAGGCTGAATGAATCGCAAGCCGGAATCAAGATTGCCAGGAGAAATATCAACAACCTCGGATATGCAGACGATACCACCCTAATGGCAGAAAGTGAAGAAGATCTAAAGAGCCTCTTGATGAGAGTGAAAGGGGAGAGTGCAAAAGTTGACTTGAAACTCAACATTAATAAAACTAAGATCATGGCATCTGGGCCCATCAATTCCTGGCAAATAGAAGGGGCAGAAATGGAAGCAGTAACAGATTTTACTTTTTTGGGTTCCAAGATCACTGCAGACGGAGACAGCAGCCATGAAATTAAAAGACGCTTACTCCTTGGAAGGAAAGCTATGGCAAATTTAGATAGCATAATAAAAAGCAGATATCACCATGCCAACAAAAGTTCGTATAGTCAGGGCGATGGTGTTCCCAGTAGCAATGTATGGTTGCGAGAGTTGGACCATAAGGAAGGCTGAGCGCCAAAGAATAGATGCTTTTGAACTGTGGTGCTGGAGAAGACTCCTGAGAGTCCCTTGGACTGCTAGGAGATCAAATCAGTCAATCCTAAATGAAATCAACCCTGACTGTTCCCTGGAAGGACAGGTACTGAGGCTGAAACTCAAATATTTTGGCCACCTAATGCGAAGAGAGGACTCTCTGGAGAAGACTCTGATGCTGGGAAAGATTGAAGGCAAAAGGAGAAGGGGAAGGTAAAGGATGAGATGGTTAGACAGCATCACCAATGCAACGAACATGAAAATGAGCATACTCAGGAAGATAGTGGAGGACAAGGAAGGCCTGGCGGGATATGGTTCATGGGATCATGAAGGGTCGGACACGACTTAACAACAACAACAACAATCAATTTCCACAGGTTTTTATTCTGGTTTTTAAACGTGTTTCTTTTTGTGTTGTGTTTTTAACCAACAGTTTTTTTCTACGTGGAATACTGGGTATACTTGCTTTTATTGATTAATTATATATATTTTAACATGGTTTTTTACCCGTTAGACTCTAGTTATTTTAAAATCTTGAGAATCCTGTGGAAGGTTGGAAAGCGCAAGAGCTGTAGAGCCAGGACGACGACTGCACTATGAAGAGAAACATCTGGAGATATAAAGCGTTCTATGAGTTTCTCTAGTATAACACTTATAAAACCCCAATTTTAAAAAATGGGGTTTATGGTCAGTCTGCCTACGTAAATGGCCTTGAGTCTGCAGATCTATGAATCTACGAGAAAGGCGGTATATAAATACTGTAATAAATACATAATAAAAATTGGCACATTATTAAGTCAAATTGTACAGAAATATCGTATCTGAGGAATTCAGCTGAGCTAATAGCTGTCCGACTTCTTTTTTCAAAGCCATAATTCAAATGCAGAGGCTAACTGTGGCGTTTCACAGCCACCACAGCTAAGCCTGCTAAATCCTTCTGATGTTTGTAACAAAAGCTTAGCTGTGTGTGCATGTGTGCTATCATCAATGATAGGTAGAACTCACACCTCCTCTGGCCTCTTTTCCCTCTTAGCTCAGCAGTCCATGATGATCATAAGAAAAGCCGAGCAGGAATAGTGCAAAGAAACGCACACTTTCATTAGTATTGAACCCCTTTTCCTCCATCAGTCTGAAATCCAACAGAAATCCAGGGTGGCTTTTTAAAAAGAAGAGCAACTTCATAAAGAAAAAGTAAAGGGACCTTTAAAATGCAACAGAGCTGCTTGTAGGAGTAAGCGCGGGAGAGATTAAATGGAAACCCTGCAACAAGCTGTCATCTGTTCAAAAGCTAAGCACTCCTAAGAGGACTTAAACCCAAGGAGCTTGCAAAGATCTCCTTTAAAATGTCATATTCTAATTAGACCCATCCATCTGAGTGTAACACACCAGTGTTCTGCCAGAATTTCTACCATGTCTCTCTAAGCAGGCCCAGAGGTTTCTGGGATATGCTGCCCTTGCCCTGTGTACAGTGTACCTGCTAAGTCAGACTTAGCACCTAAAATGGCAGCACTGCTTTGACCTCAGCATGAATGATACCGAGCCAAATCAAAAGCCGTACAAGAAAGACTTGTGTGGACCATTTTGGCTTGGCTGCTGGCAGTTCTTCCCAAGTCTAGTGACTGCACTGAAGAGGCCTCTGGCCGCCTTGGGCATTTGCCTTCGGCATAGGATAAGGCGGGAAATAAATGTTTTAAATACATTTAAATAAATCTATCTAACAGGATGTGTTTCACACCAGTGAAGAGCAACACAGCTCTACTCATTTCCCCAAGCTTTTTTGTGAACTTTTTTTTTTAAGTGTCCTGGTTGTTGCACCTGGAAGTCATGGAGCCGGAGCAGTTCAAATACTTAAGGAGAATAGACATTTTTAATTCAACATTTAAGGAAATCTATATGAAACCTTAATAATCAGGGAGCACCTAACGTGCAGGTTTGTGCCTGGTGTGAGAAATCCAATAAACTCAGCAGGATGGAAAGGTTAAGAACACTTTATTATCCTTCCATGGAAGTGACTTTGTTCACATTGGCAGAAGGCCCTCCCATGCTGCAACTGTCTCCCCAAAAGGGTGGGGTGCAGTGTCAGGGGTTCTCAACCGGTGGTACGCGTACCACTAGTGTTATGTGGACCGCTGGTCAGTGGTACGCAAACCCCTGGTTGGCAAGATGGCGGCCGTCATTGCAGCCGTGCTGTGCTGAGCAGGAGCCCTGAAAATGGCAGCTCAAGCTCTGCCAAGTGGGCAGAGCTTGAGCGTGCAGGCTTCCAGCACTGGGAAGGGTCCTCCTACCCACCCTTGCCCCCTTACTGCTTGATTTCTGTGCTCCGGCATGGCGAGAACCCAGAAGTAAGTAGCGATGATGTCATCGCCACATACGTCCGGTGGTACTCGGTGTGACGGCAGCCCGAGAGGTGGTACGCTGCAATGAGGGGGTTGAGAACCCCTGTTCTAGATGACTCCCATATAAGGGAATCACTTGTTATCACCTTAGTTTACAATTTTTCCCGCTCAAAACTCTATGCGGTCATTCTGACAGAACTGGTTAGAGCTGGTTCAATCTAGCTTAGCTTAGGGTAGGACGTCTGGCTCAGTCGGTAGAGCGTTCGTCTCACAAATGCCTGGAGATCTGAAGGACAGCAGTTCAAGACGGCCGGAAGTCTGTCGGAGAGCTGCTGGCACGCTGAGCTGATAAGCTGCAGAGCCTCTGTGGGGGAGTGGAGCTGCAAGCTACAGCAGCACTTGAGTGGCAGTCAAGGTTGCCTGTGTCAGCTGAAGCATGCTGAGGCGAACGTCAGAGAGAGAGAGAGAGAGAGAGAGAGAGAGAGAGAGATGGACTGTGAAAGTAACATCTCAAATGAAGGGTTCTATGAAAGATTAGAACGTTATTATATTGTAAAAACCCTTTGGGGTTTAGAACAGCCTGCCCATGTACACCGCCTTGAATAAAGTCGAAATCCAATGACCAGAAAGGTGGTATATAAATACTGTATATTATTATATTATTATATTAGTTCAGCCTCTGATGACTAACAGTTCCAGTTGTGGGGCTACAATGCCCAATATGGTGTTACTTTGGTTCTTTTTCTTTTACATCAATTAGAAATGCAGGAAGATGGGAGACAGTCCCTGTACTCACACGTGTTTGGATTATTCAGTGGAAAGAAAAAAATGCCCCTCTGGTATTTTCAGAGAAATGTGATGTAAGAAATATTTCCCTCAGGAAATGTAAAATTAAACACTGGCATGCGTGCCATGTGCCTTTTTATGCAAACATATCTAAAAAGCAATGAATGTATGCCTTGTTTCTATGACAAAGGAAAAAGATAGTCATAGGGCAACTTTTACAAAACCTTCCTTTAACGTCTCCCCTCAGCAGGCATAGCATTCCCACAGTGTGGGCAAATTACAATCGGGATTGATTAAAATACAAAACAAACAAAGAAAAATGCTTTGGCTGCAGTATTGAAACTCCTTGTTCATGAGCATATCCGTTGTTCTTCAAAAACAACAGTATCATAAGGCGTCCCTTATTTCAGATGAATGACTCAGCAGCATTTTAATCCATTTGTACCCAAACAGTTGTAAATCAGGTTATTTATGTAACACAATTTACTCTGGCCGCAATTACATTCTTAATCATGTTCTTAAGTAAAGCAAATGCCCAAATGCTTTTCTGAATCAAGACTGTGGTCTAGTGCTTACTACTTGACCCTGTGCATATTTACTGGGATGGAGCATGCTGAGTTCACTCCCAACTAAATGTGCTGAGGAATGCAGTTTTCGGCTGATCTATTTAGGGTCAACTAGATGCACGTGCAAATGCATGCTTTTGACCCTTGAATTTTTGTATTTTTAATTTTCAGAAATAGCACTGGGGGTGTGCATGCAAAAGGCTCTGAAAGTCTGGGAAAGGGGTAACCAACCTGTAATACTACAACCTCAGTACAACATAAACCAACCAAAACAACCCTTAGCCCTGTCAATTACAATCTGCAATGGCAAACTTTGCAGGCTCAACCTGTGCTTCTTTGCTTGGGGTTGTATCATCAGGTGGAGGAGCACTGCTCCATTATTATCAGAAACTTCTTCTGCAAGTGGAAGGAATATACCTCCCATGCAAAGGATCCTTGCATGAGTGGAAGGGTTGCACAAGTAAGTGGAAGGAACATTCCTTCCAGTTTCAGAAGAAGCTTCCAGCAAAGGAGCTGCACTCCACACTATTAGGACACAGCCCACTGAGTCCAACAGAACCTATTCTCAAGTCACCGTCCATGAAATTGCAGCCTTATCTTACGGTACAAACCTAGGAATGTCTACTCATAAGTAAGCCCAATGGGAATTACTCCCAGGTAAGGGAATATAGGATTGCAATTTTAATTTAATAAACTACTATGGATTACATCAATTAATAGTAGACATGCATCGAATTGTACTCAGAAGTAAGCCCCATTGAGTTGAATGGAATTTCTTCCCAAGTATGTGCATACAGAATTGCAGCCTAAATCTTGTTACTTCATCCAAAGGAAAAGAAAAATAGCCACTTCTCACTTGGTGGTAAAGGTGGTAAAGGTGACCCCTGACAATTAAGTCCAGTCATGTCCGACTCTAGGGTGTGGTGCTCATCCCCATTTCAAAGCCGAAGAGCCAGCGTTGTCCGAAGACGCCTCCGAGGTCATGTGGCCAGCATGACTCTCCTTGCCGCAGCGCGTAGCATGCAGCTGGAACACGGAGCGCTGTTTACCTTCCCGCAAGCGGTACCTATTTATCTACTCACATTAACATGCTTTGGAACTGCTAGGTTGGCAGGAGCTGACCAAGCAACGAGAGCTCACCCCGTCGCAGATTCGAACTGCCGACCTTTCGATCGACAGCTCATGGTTCAGCGGTTTAACCCACTGCGCCACTCACTTACATAACTTCATTTCAGTGCATTCATAGTTTTGTTTGTTTGCTCTGTAGTGTAACAATCATGTAAGTGGAACAGATCCAGCTGGATTATAAATAGGACAGAATAACAAGTTAAAAAAACAGTGAGGTAGCAGCCTACTCAGTTTCTACTATACTCCCGTAACTCTGGAATTAAATAAATGTTAAGAACAATTGGGTTGTACTTATTGCCTTGACTTATTTTTTATCTTAAAGTAGCATAGAAATTGCTGCAGATAGTCAATCTGAGAATTGTATAAACTCTTCAAAGAATGCTTTAAAAATGGTATATGTTTAGGTTTATCAGATTTCCAACCGGGACAGAGTGCTAGACCTTTAGGAGAAGGAATGTGGGCAGGTGTAGCTTGTTAATCGTTGGGGCACAATCCTAGGCATGTCTACTCAGAAGCAAGTCCCATTGTGTTCAGTGGGGCTTGCTTCTGAGTAGACATGCCTAGGATTGTGCCCCAACGATTAACAAGCTACACCTGCCCACATTCCTTCTCCTAAAAGTCTAGCACTCTGTCCCGGTTGGAAATCTGGTAAGCCTATATATGTTGGGGTGATGTTAACAACTTTTCTCATTGCTTTGTGAGGCTCAAACACATAATTCTCCAAGAGTGTTGGATCAAAAAATGTCTTAGAGTTTTTGCTCTTTGTACACTTTTACAATAATCGTAGTACTACTTTTTAGCATCCCCACAAAGAATAATTATCTAAGTGAGATAAAAGACGGGCAACCCAATTCTAAAAATGTTGTGAAAAAAGTAAATCACAGTGACTTCAACGTAACTTATTTCCAAGTACAGTATGGCTGCTTTGAACAGGACAAAATTGCTAAAATACCTTGTGTCCTCCCAGTAATTTGTTTCTCTCCTTTCCTGGTATATCATTAGTCTGAATACTTCTACAATCTGCCTTTTATTGATACTTGTGTAGCTCCAGGCGGTGACGTACTCGGGGGGGGGCGCATCGCAAGATGACACCCCTCGTGACGTCACAAACCAGAAGTGACGTCACTGGCCTACCCCCAGGAACGGCGCCAGCAGCACAAAAAGGTCACCCACCTGCAAGAACCCTTCAGCGACGCTTTGGAGCCCTCCAGGAGCCTCCAAAGTGGTGCGAAAACCTTGCTGCTGCCACCGATGCAACACCTTTGACACACACCCATTTGCCGGCTGGGGGGGCCCCTGCCCCCCGTCCCTCCATGCGACATTTCTGGCTCCAGGAATAGCTCCAGGAATAGACACAAGGATTAAGCATATACGATCCTAATTTTATAACCCGTATCTGATGCTAATTGCAGCTAAAAGAATATTTCAAGTACTGTACATTCACACCCTGAATGCGGACCTACCAAAGCCAAGGATTAGTTGCACTGGAAATGCCACCATGAATATGATGGTTGTCTGTTGCAATGTTGCCTTGTCTTGGGATTGAACCTAGAACATTTGAAATGGGATTTCTCCCTCATAGGGGGACCCATTTTTATTAGGGTGTGTACTGTACTGTAAGGGTCTGGGGGGGATGAAATGGTACATTTCTGTGAATGTTTTTATCATAGTTAATATTATACGTAATGAGTTTGTTGGGACTCAAGGGGGTGTGTGCAAAAAATGTCATGGGCAAAAATGTCCGTGCAAAAATGTCCGTGCAAAAAATGTGCAAAAATGTCCATGCAAAAACGTCACAGACCCTAGCTCCTCCTCTGATTACAGGGGTAAAGAGTTTTAACTCCCCAGCCAGCTTCGCTTGGCTAAGTATCAATGTAGCATAATGGACAATTAAATGTTTCTATACAGAGAAGTAAATAAATGTAGGTGAAACCCAATTACTTTGCTAGTCCCACTTTTATCTAGGTTTATATGGGTGATTATTTATTATTAATTACTAATTAATAGGTTTATTAATTACTTTGCTAGTCCCACTGAGCACAATGGGGCTTGCTTCTGAGTAGACATGCCTAGGATTGTGCTCTAAGGTTTAACAAGCTACACCTGTCCACATTCCTTCTCCTAAAGTTCTTCTAGCACTCTGTCCCAGTTGGAGATCTGGTAAGCCTATCTAGAACTGAGGAGACCAAAAACCACAGACTGAAAGTGAAAGAACAGCCATGCTTCCCCTTTCTCAGAAATTGCCATCCTTAATTGCTCACTTTACTATGTGGAGCATCCAAGTGGCATTGTCTCCAAATCATTGACTTGGAGTCTTTGGGCATTCCCCGCCTGTATGTTTTCAGACCTGATGTGGTGCTATTTTTAAAAAATAGCAATGAGAGGAGAGAGGTAACTGAAGCCTCCGCACCCTGCCTGTGGGAAAAGAAACTGATACCAGAGCAATTCAGGGAGGGTGTACAAAGCAAAGGGCAAGTCAGAAGTTGTTCAGCACTAATAAACCCCAGCCAGCCATACTGAACAAGGTAGCAATTAAATTGGCTGAACCTGAAGGAAAATACTTTTAATTAATCAGGCAGTACCTTTATGGAATAGAGCTTAAGGTAAAGGTATCCCCTGACAATTAAGTCCAGTCGTGTCCGACTCTAGGGTGTGGTGCTCATCCCCATTTCAAAGCCGAAGAGCCAGCGTTGTCCGAAGACGCCTCCGTGGTCATGTGGCCGGCATGACTCTCCTTGCTGCAGCACGTAGCATGCGGCTGGAACACGGAGCGCTGTTTACCTTCCCGCAAGCGGTACCTATTTATCTACTCACATTGACATGCATTGGAACTGCTAGGTTGGCAGGAGCTGGCCAAGCAACAAGCGCTCACCCCTGTCGCGGGAATCGAACTGCCGACCTTTCGATCGACAGCTGCCGACTTTTCGATCGATGGAGGGGGGGCCTCTGCAGGCTCAGCGGTTTAACACACTGCGCCACTCAGAAGCTGGGTCTTGAGAAGAGAATCTCATCAGTCCCTCCTTGCTTTTGTGAAAAGATACAGATGTTGACAATTCTGTATCCTTTCTGATTTCCCAGTAATGCATTGCCTTTTCTTCCTACTGCCATTGCCACATGACAGGGTGGGTCACCTTACATAAGAAAGCAGAAAAAGGAAACTCAAAGTAGTGACCACTTCAGTCATTGACACCCATTCAGTCAATGAGATTATTCAGCCACAAATATAAGTCAGACCCAAGAGGTCTCTCAAGGGCTGCCAAGTCCCAAAGATTCTCTTCAGCTCAGAAAATTGCATCAGAATATTTCTCTTTAGTCAGTTAAGGCACAATGTTTGGACCAGTCATGGTTGCAAATACGTATTTTTCGCACGATAAGACGCATTTTTCCCGCCAAAAGGGGGGGGGGAAATAAGTGCGTCTTATCGTGCGAAGTTAAAAAGGAACTTAAAAAAAATACTTACCGGGGCTTCGGGGGGGCTGCGGGGAGGCCTGCAGAGGGTCGCGCAGGCCTCCCCGATGTTCATTCCGGCGATAAATGGCACTTTTCGGCCATTTCCGGAAAACCGGAAATGGCCGAAAAGTGCCATTTATCGCCGGAATGAACATCGGGGAGGCTTGCGCGACACCTGTGTTGTTGCCGATGTATTGGGTGTGAATAAACATCAGTGTCAGTTCCAGGTTGCCAGGGGCCCTGGGGCAAAGCCTTGCTTTTTGATGGCATGTTGAACACACCACCACGGTAAACAGATTTATAATTTCACACTTTACGCCCGCTCCCTACTTTGCAAGATGGGCCGCTCACTCTATCCGAGCAGGGAGGGGGGGGCGGAACCGACGCTCTCAATTTGGGAATGCAGCGTGGAAGTGTTTCACCTCCTTCTCTTCTTGGGGTAGCCGCACGCACTCCAGACTGACCAGACGGGGCGGTCGGCCCTTACCCCTCCCCTCCCCTGGCCAGCCCTGCTCCGACTACAAGTCCCAGCAGCAGCAGCAGTAGCAGCCAGCAACAGCTCCGGCTGGGCAGGGCAGGCAGAGAGAGGCATCCGTGGAATTTGCTTCCCATAGAGTGCGTCGCTCGGCGTTTCATTGCTCTGACTGAGCTGCGGCTGGCGCGGGTCTCTTGCATGGGGGGCCCGTAGGACGGAACCGTCCGCTGAGCGATGGCCCAGCCCTTGCAACGCAAGGAGCCAGGTACCCGAAGGAGGGCGCTCGATGGAGGGGGGGCCTCTGCAGGCCTCTCCGATGTTCATTTCGGCCATGTCTGGTTTTGGTGCTGAGAAAAGCACGTGTGCAAGAGAAAGGGCATCGGGCACACCGTCGCCGTGATCAGGGGCGAGAGGATGCTCTACAAGGAGGCTCTTTATTATGTGCGCCTTGGTTACAGTCAGTTTAAATTATGAGAGACTGAAAGGGAGGGGGACAACAAGTCAAGCTGCGGATAGTGGCTGCTGCAACTCATCCTTCCAGGGCCGTCACTCACAGTTTACAAACAGCCCCTTTGCATTGCTCGCTGGACAGAATGCGTTCCTAAGCTGGCAATCTGAATTGACCCTCAACAAAAGGAGGTAGAGCGCACTAAAATAGCTCTTATTGGGCAGCTGTGGTCATGTGGGCAAAACAAACCAGGAAGCAAAGTGAAGCAAAAACTCCCCCAGGCGGCCACGAGCGCCGCGTTCTTTCTACTGGAGTTCGTTATTCCCATTTCCAAAGCAACGACGTCTCCTCCAAGGAGCGTGTGTTGCACTGTATTTCCACACCACACCCACAAACGAATATCTCGTCGGCCTGTCCCTTGCAGCCGGGGTGGCCTTACCCTCGTTGTTGCTTTGTGGGAATACTGTGCAAACGAGTGTGCAGAACGTCCGAGCTCCCGTTTTCCTCAAAAGCCACGATGTTGCAAACCGCACACGTAGCCTATCTATCACGGGTTATTTTACACACCGGCCAGAAGTTATGAAGGCATGTCTCGTTATTTCCATTTTTAATGCAGAGGCTGCAAGTGTGTTCTTTAGCTCTTAACACGTCGTGTTATCTATGAGGGAGGCGCCATAAAGGAGGACGTTTTGCTCTGCTGTGTTTTAAGAGTGCGGCAGGGTTGCCTGCCTCGTGCCTCTAAACAGAAATATACATTGACAGAAACAGTGCCTCGAAGACTCAATGGCACCGTGGGTTAGCGTATGAGCTTTCAGGATTAGAAATGTATAGCAGACAAAATACAACCACTAAAAAGAGAGCTTTTTGTTTGGTCACTAATGGCAGCTTGTTTAAATATCTGTCAAAATGCCTACAAAGTGGAAGTGTGGTGTACCCTTTGTGGTTGATGAAGGGCACTGAAATATTTGTGTTGTCACCCAAGCTATCTTTATGAAGCTTAAACAACAAGAATATTGTGGTGTCTGCAGGCCTCCCAAAGCCCCCACAAGCACAGGTAAGAAAAAAAACTTTTTTTCCCTATTTTTTGCTCCATATGATGCATGCGTCCTATGGTGCGGTGCGTCCTATGGAGCGAAAAATACGGTAGTTATTTTGACTTTAAGAAAAGGAGCAATGGAATCATTGTTTGCTTAATGCTGGGTTATTCATCAAAGAGCAAGCAAGCTTCAAAGCATAGACCTTATAGCTGCAGCTTCACAAGTAAACACAGCTACTGTGTGCTTAGTAGTAGCTGTTTGTACCTAGCTTCAGAACGAAGCATTGTAAAGAAATGTCTGTCCAACGTTTGTACTGTACAGAGTTTGTTTACACTGCCTCTAATGTTGAGATAATAGAAGCCCTATGCAGACATCATCAATCTGCGTATAAAAACACATGGTGAGTGGGGGCAGTGGTGAGAGCGCAGCAGTAAACCCCATGTTGACAGGCTCTTAACTTACGTCTTGCCCACCAGAGGTACCGTACAGTGTTTTGTCACTGCAAATATGGTCCGTATGATGGATGGAGGCAGGGCTTTGGAGTGCCCTGGCATGAGGACAGGGCTTGCTCACGTGCTCTTTCTGCCCCTCAAGCATGTGTTTTTATGCACAAATTCTATCAGGAACACTGATATAGGGCTAAACTTTCAACCATTTTCAGTCTCATGTGATTGACCAAGAACAATGGTACTCAAACTGTATGTCAGAGAACGTTGGGCTTCCTTGGATGCTCGCCAGGGATTCCCCAGTGAGAAGCTTAGTGAAAGCAGGTAAGGTTCTCTGAAAGAAATGGGGCTAATCCAGGGATGACATCAGGATCAGTCATGTTGGACATTTCCTGGGGGCCCACCTGGTCAGGCGGACTCCTAAGCCCTCAGTAATGATGGTAGTGGAAATGTGCAGGGCATTATAGGGGACAAGTGAGTTGCCGGGGGGGGGGGGGGTCCAGCATAGGGCTTTGCTCCAGGTCTCCCAGAAATCTAGCACCGGCACTATTCATCACTGCTAATCATCTTCTCGCCTGTGCAGTTACACAGTGGAACATTGGGTGTGCTCTGGGTCAGGGATAGCCAAATTTTCAATGGGGGGGGGCTGGATCCTCCCCAGACAAATCTGCTTGAGTGTCGATGTTTCTTAACTATCATTAATGGTCCAGCATGGGTCCTCAGGAGACTCCATAAAACTGGTATAAATTGTGTGTACAGTATTACAATCCGATAACGGGTTTTCAGTACTTACCGGGGCTTCGGGGAGGCCTGTGCGAACCTCTGCAGGCCTCCCTGATCTAAAATTGCCATTTTTCAGCAATCCAAAGATCAGGAATGTCTGCAGAGGGTTGCACAGGCCTCCCCCCCCCCCCGGCCCCAAAAAACCATTTGGGGACATTTTTCGACGGTGATCCCCAGGATCGCCGCAGCCGCTGGCCCCACCCCCACAAGCACTCACAGTTTTCCCTGCCTTGCGGTGAGAACTTTGAGAAACACTAGTGTATAGGATTGAAGAGATATAGGACTTCTTTGGATAAGTCTAGCTTATATCCCAGTCCTAAGTCATTTATGTGTAAAGACCACCCATTACTTCAACGTAACAAATGTGTCTGGGGTTAGTACATTGGTACGTCCATTTCTTATAAGTATGGAATGAAACGTCTAAAGAGCAATTGAGGTGACTTTTATGTTTCTCTCTCACCCATATGGAACGATGATGGAGATTTTGCTATCCATGAGTTACATAGTGACAGCTGTAAGTTTAGAATCTATTCATAGCATATGGATGAAGTAAAATCGTGGATGAAAAGAACAGCACAATGAAACAGGGATGGAAGAGTTAAGGAAAAATCAACACTGGAACAATGACTATAATTGCTAAGATATAGAATTTAAAAGGCCTACTGAATGCAAGAAGTCAAAAGGATAATATCAGTGTATTAAATACAAATCACCAAAAAGTATTGAAGCGGAAATGCTGAATGTACCTTATTTAACATGAAATCCCAAACTGCAATATTTATTCAGTATTTCAATACAGCTCATTAAAGAAAAATACATTTTTCCATTACGGAAATATTTGAAGAGGCTCAATGTCTTCAAAGCAGAGAGCTGAGCACAGCTTGACAGGTAAAAAGTATGTGTTTCATTCTGAGTTCAAAGCAACGACAATTCAAAGAGTTCAATCAAAGGATGTGAAAAAGAAAACCTCAGAAGTTGCCAAATCACTGCACTCAAATATGAGTACTGTACTAATTAATTTGCAAGACCAAAACAAATCAATGTCTAAGGAATTGACAGGAACACCAACTTCCAGGCTACATTTGGGTTGGTTTTTTTCTTATATGTGTATCTGATGCCAAATAAATCCCATCAGATGTACATCCCATTAAAACTGACCCCTGCTAACTGAACAAAAAAGCCCCTTTGAAAGTGGTCACTCTCTTATATTTAGCGGGGGGGGGGGGGGAGAGAGCAACTGCCCCTCTTCACCCCAGCATAGCATCTCTCCTAGTGACTGTTGCTGTTGTCAGAAATATTCTTGCATTTCTTTTTAGATTATGACAGCTCAATCCTATGCATGTCTACTCAGAAGTAAGCCCTGCTGAGTCTGGTGGGAATTACTCCCAGGTAAGTGCATACAGGATTGCAGCCTGAGTCCCTTTTCATTCCTTTGCTAGGGAAACTGCTTTTTTGTTGATAAGCAGTACATTCTTAGTAATAAAAATATTCATGCATTGCTTTATGGAAAGTGAGTAACAAATCCTGAGTCATCCTTTCCAGAGGGGAATATGTTACTGTTCCACCCTGCAGCCTCCTATCTTCACATCTGATCTTTGCAGAAACTCACGCTGGGCAGCCGCTTCTGCTGCATGTTGCCCCATGGCTCTGCGCCCCGATTTCCTGGGGGGAAGCGGTTGCCCAGCATGAACTTCTGCAAAGATTGAGTGTGAAGATAGGAAGCTGCAGGATGGAACAGTAAGGCTCTGCCACTGCCGTGCCTGGACTCCATTTTCGGACAGACAGCGGGCCGCGGCTTGGGGACTGCTGGGCTAGTGTCAGAGAAGCAGAAGCTGGCACATCACAAGGGGGGGGGGGAGCATTTGGTATGGCACCTCAAGTGCCAGGAGGTCTTGGTGTGCCTTTGAAATATTTTTCAATGAGCCTTAGCTGAGAAGAAGCATCAGGCTCTGCAGGAGGAAAAATGAAAAAATTGCCTAGGGGCAAATGTTTACCTAGTAGTCCATCATCTTTCCAAAGGGTTCTCTGACAGACAGTATGTAGCTCATTTTACATTAGGCTGCAGTTCTATACAAGCTATACAAGGAGTAAGCCTCACTGAGTAAACCCGCCTAGGATTCCACTGTAAGACTACAACCCTATACAAAATTTATCTGGGCATACGTCCTATTGAACACAGTGGGACTCGACCTATGGCTGCTGGGGCTTACCCCGAGGAGACCTCCAGCAGCTAAAACTCCTCCATGGGATGCAGCAGAGGCTGCACCGGTGCCACTGCATCACTGTGCGGGGGGCTAGGTAGGATTGGGCTGTCATTTGTACTGATACTTTTCTAAGACTTTTGATTAACTAGATGTAATGTAGACATTGCTCTTCTTTCTGGTTACGATTCAAGTATAAAAAAGCTTGAATCAATTTGTGTTATTAGAGTTGGAGTAAACATAGCAGTGCATATCCCTATTGCTGTAAGTTAATTGGTGAACCTCTGAAGCCTTAGGGCTGATTTACGCAATGGCTATAATCCAGCAGAGATGTCCAGGTCAGTCTTAGCCATGCTTAAGCTCACTGAAGTCAAAGCAATACTGTCACTTGACGAGGCAAGAATTCAGTGGTACTTTTACTTCTATATAGGCTTAACCCAGATTCATAGGATACCTGGGAGCAGCAGCCTTCAGAAACATGTTTGAACACATATAACTGTTAACGCTGCTTTACGTTACTCAAAGTTACATCACAGTCATATCTTTCGAAACAGGGATTGCTTTTGCTCAGGTAGTAGTACCAGGGAGAGAATCTAGAAACTTGTAGCACAATCCTATGCTTGTCTTCTCAGAAGTAAGCCTCACTTACAGCCCAATCCTGTGTAACTCTTACACTGGTGTAACAGTAGATCCCCTGTGTAAGAGCACTTATGCCAGTGTAACTTGCCGTACGCTGATGGATGCAGGACGGACACCGGCGTAACGCCCCTTGGATGCCTCACATGCGCAGTTTGGACGTGGAATGGACACTGGCACAACTCTGCCGGTGCAGGGGGCATACTGGGGCCATTCAGACACCCCCGGAATGCCCCCTGTGCCAGCAGAGTTGCGCCGGCATCTGTTCTGGGTCCGAACTGCACATGTGAGGAGTCTAAGGGGATTACACCAGTCTCTGTCCTGCGTCCATCAGCGTACGGCAAGTTACACTGGCATAAGTGCTCTTACACCAGGGGAATCTACTGTTACACCGGTGCAAGAGTTACACAGGATTGCGCACCAAGTTGAATGGGGCTTGTTGTTGTTCAGTCGTTAAGTCGTGTCCGACCCTTCGTGATCCCATGAACCATATCCCGCCAGGCCTTCCTGTCCTCCACTATCTTCCTGAGTTCGCTCATTTTCATGTTTGTTGCATCGGTGATGCTGTCTAACCATCTCATCCTTTGCCTTCCCCTTCCCCTTCTCCCTTCAATCTTTCCCAGCATCAGAGTCTTCTCCAGAGAGTCCTCTCTTTGCATTAGGTGGCCAAAATGTTTGAGCTTCAGCCTCAGTACCTGTCCTTCCAGGGAACAGCCAGGGTTGATTTCATTTAGGATTGACTGATTTGATCTCCTAGCAGTCCAAGGGATGGGTCCCTTGAATGGGAAATTCAATGGGGATGGGTCCATTGAATGGGACTTACTCCCAGGTAAGTGTGCATAAGACTGTAGCCTTAAAGTCCTATGTGGCCAAACTGAGAAACCATTTTAACAATTCTGTTTTGAATTGATAGGGACCTCACGGGGTGTTGTATGTTAATATATCTGTGCAGAAAACTCACGGGAATGCATTGCCTTCCATGGAGTAGTGCCTACAATCTACAGGTCCTCCCTCCACATATACACATCGCCTGTTCTAATTGTGCAGGTTCTAAGGGATATCGCACAGTTCTACTGGTCATGCTAAGGGGCTCTGGCCTTGAACATCGGCTAAATGGGATTCTTCCAGAGAACAATATAGAAGCTGCTCTGAGCATCTTGGTGAAACTGAGCAGGATAGGGTTTTCTGTCCCACCCAGCAGCAGCAGAAGTGTTCTCACTCTCAGGCAGCCAACAAAGTCCAAAAAGATTGCAACAATCGATATACAAGTGAAACAAATAAAATGAGAATGTTTTTCTGTACTAGGTCCACTGTCGGGATTCTGCCAATCCAGAAAATGTTGGCTTTACCAGGGAATTCAATGACACTGAGGCTGCAATCCTATACACTTACCTGCGAGTAATTTTCATTGAACTCAGTGGACTTACTTCTGAGTAGACTTACCTAGGATTGTACTGCCATAGAGGATAAGGTGTCAACAATGGCATTGGCTACTAGTCAAGATGGTTACATGCTACCGCCAGATTCCAATGCAATACGCCTCTGAATACCAATTGCGGGAGAGCAGCAGCAGGAAAAAGCTATTGCTTTCATGTTCCTCTGGTGAGCTTCCCAGAGGCAGATGGTTGTCCACTGTGGGAAACAGGATGCAGGACTAGAGGGGCTTTGATCTGATCTAGCAAAGCTTCTTCTGTTATGTTTTAGCCTGCAGAGTCGGTGTAACATGACTGGGACAAATCTAGGCTCAGCATAGGCATGCCACAGTAGCACTGAATCCAAGGGTCAAATCTGCTTTATTATTGTCTCCGGGCCAGAGAAAATGCTTTGAAATGTAGATAGACTTCGCCCTGATGTGCACTTTAGTCTAGATGGCTTTCACTGTAAGCACAATGTTGTTCTAGTACTCTTATCTTTTGAAAAAGACTTAGCAGCAAGGTTATGGAAGGTCCATTTCACGGCTGCCTTGTAGTTTGGCAGGGCACGTCGCTGAGGCACAGATTCCACTATCCTGTTTATTTTACACTCACTGTCTTTGCCATAACTAGCAAATGGGAACCTCTACCATTAGTCCATATTTATATTAGATAACGAGAACCATTTTTACAGCTTTAATGTTTATACCACTGTAAACCCCTTAATGTTGAAGCACTTCACTCAATCCTACCCATACTTCTATTTAGTTTTTTTAGGGTGTTTGATTAAGCTTCTTTTTCAAAAACATCTCTGTAAACTAGGGACAGGGAGGAGGTCACCTTGGAGCTAGTGTAGTGCCAACAGTGATCTGCAGCGGTTCTCAAACTTCTAGGCCTTCTACCCCTCTCAGGCTCCTTCTCTCTGCCTGGATTCTGAAGAGATCTTAAAGGGGTAGCCCTTATTGGAAATTGGGGTCTTAATTTAGCAGAATAATATTCAGCAAATGACCCACTCTAGTACTTAAGGAAGAATGTCCTTAAGGGCTTTTCAGTCTAGAAAAAAGGCGCCTGAGGGGGGACATGATTGAGACTTATAAAATTATGCATGGGATGGAGAGAGTGGATAGAGGGAAATTCTTCTCCCTCTCGCACAACACCAGAACCAGGGGACATGCACTAAAATTGAGTGGAGGGAGAGTTAGAACAGACAAAAGAAAATATTTCTTTACCCAGCGTGTAATTCATCTGTGGAACTCCTTGCCACAGGATGTGGTGATGGCACCTGGCCTAGATGCCTTTAAAAGGGGTTTGGACAGATTCATGGAGGAAAAGACCATCACAGGTTACAAGCCATAAGCAACCTCCTGGTTTTAGAAGTGGGTTTTCTCTGTGCCAGGTGCAACAGAGTGTCAACGGGAAACAGGTTATCTTGTTGTCTTGTGTGCTCCCTGAGGCATCTGGTGGGGCCACTGTGTGATACAGGAAGCTGGACTAGATGGGCCCTTGGCCTGATCCAGCTGCAGGGCTCTTATGTTCTTATGAGCTCCATAATTAAAAATGGAAGCAGAATAGAACCCTTCCTTGCACTGTGTTTTGGGGAAGGTGCTTTAGTTTAGTGGGAGAGCATCTGCTTCGCAGGCAGGGTTGCACGTTCAGTCCCTGGCCCCATTGATTAATTGGCTGGTCTGGAAAAAACCTCTCTCTCTCTGCCTGAGACCCTGAAGGGCCACTGTAAGTCAGAATAAACAGCACTGGGTTAGAGAAGCCAACAGCTTGTTTCAGGAGAAAGCAGCTTGCTGGGGTGAAGAGTCCTTATGCATGTTGAATTTACCCCAAAGGGGCACAAGGGGCGTGCAAAAAAAGTTCTCTCACTTCATTCATCCATTTGATTTCTAACCGGTGGTTTCTTTCGAAAGAAAACCCAAGATGTCTAATAATATATGAACAAAACAATAATATGAACAAAACAATAATCAGTATTACAAGATTAATAAACAAATAGCTCCTGCCCTTTGACATGGAGCTGTAGCCTTTCCCTGAGCACCTGCGTTGCCTGGGGAAAGTCCCAGGTTCAATACTGACATGACATCTCTAGGCAAGGCTGAGTCAGTGCCCCTTCTATTCGGATGCAGTGTGGGCGTGCCCTGGAGGTGACGTCTGCCCCCTGCAAATGGGTGGCAGATGACCCTGGCAGCCAGAGCAGCACCAGGGAAGAGCAGCAGCTGCCCCCACAGGGCCAGCAGCAGGATGCGGTGAATGGGGATTGGCGCAGGGCACCTGGGACTGGGCCGTGGCAAGAGGTCCTTGGGGACGCATTTACTGTCCTGCAAAGGGCCCTGCCCCCAGCCAACCCCCTGCTGGCTGGCCATCCCCCACTAGCAGGCAGACAAGGCCCAGGCTTTCTCCCTCTCGCACTACACCAGAACCAGGGGACATGCACTAAAATTGAGTGGAGGGAGAGTTAGAACAGACAAAAGAAAATATTTCTTTACCCAGCGTCTAATTCATCTGTGGAACTCCTTGCCACAGGATGTGGTGATGGCACCTGGCCTAGATGCCTTTAAAAGGGGTTTGGACAGATTCATGGAGGAAAAGACCATCACAGGTTACAAGCCATAAGCAACCTCCTGGTTTTAGAAGTGGGTTTTCTCTGTGCCAGGTGCAAGGGAGTGACAACGGGAAACAGGTTATCTTGTTGTCTTGTGCTCCCTGAGGCATCTGGTGGGGCCACTGTGCGATACAGGAAGCTGGACTAGATGGGCTTTTGGCCTGATCCAGCAGGGCTGTTCTTAGTTCTTATATGTTCTTATGTTAATGTCCCACCACCCTGGCTGCTTGCATACCAGGCACATAAAAAAGAGACGTAGGCAGCATATCTTCTTAAAAGTTCAAAGGAAACATTTACTCACAGTTCGTTGATAATTCATATGATATGTACAGCATCTGGTTATGACCAGAGGTTCCTATCACTTGAGGACGGGAAGCCCTAGGTTCTGCTTCCCCTTGCATGCACGTGTACTGGGAATGGCCACTGAAGGCATGGAGCTCCTCAGCATAGGTCCATTCACCTTGGAGGTCAGGAGGCAAGAGAGAGACTCCTGGGAAGGGGCTGGAAGGTAATGGGGTCAGGGAAACCACACCTTCCACAGGGACCACAAAGAGCACAGGTAGGTGACCTGAAGTGACCAGATATTATATTACCCCCTTGTGTGTCTTGCAGTGAAGTTGCTCTAGTAGTGACTCCCACCAACAGCCCTTTGACTTGGAGTCTTGCACTCCTCCTTCATTCCATTGCACTCTTCCTAGCCCATTGCCGGTACTGAGGTAAAGGCTCAAGGGAGCATGATGTTATCAAATGGGTGCTGCTGATGCCAGCAGCATCCCTTGAGGAGCTCTAGCGCCTCTGGGGTCTCCCATTCTGGGTTCTAAGGCTCCCCACTCTCTTACTTGGAGGTCTTCTGGCTAGTGGGTTCAGGCCTAGGCTCTAAGGTGGGGTGAAACCCTGGGACAGAGTCTGGAGCTGGTTCTTCTGACCTGACTACTACACCCACCTCCTCAAGGTCAGACTCTGAGCTCAGGGCAGCGTTTATGACATCAGCATTCCTGGACAAGCATGGGAGGAACTTTGACTATGGTTAAGGATCAGATCTGCACTCTTGCCTCTGTCTTGCTACACCATGGCCTGCTCTTCAGCTGAATCAGCTCTGTAGATTGACATCCTGCACCATAAGCGAGTGTGACATGGATGACCATCAGAGTAGCCAGTTCACTGAAATATTATTATGATCAATTTTGGAAGGGTAAAAGCCAGTCCATATTTGACATGGTACAAGGTGTTGTACAGCATAAAATGTTGTACAGGGGGTTGTACAGCATAGCTTTATAAAATGTAAAGGGGAACTGTACATTCAGGGGCTGCATTACCTTCATTGTGATGTCCTCTAGAGCAGTGTTTCTCAAACTGTGGGTCGGGACCCATTTGGTGGGTCACGACCTATTTCTGGTGGGTCCCACAGAGCCTCCAATGAAAACATGGGGGATGGAAAGATCAGATACGTAATTGCTTCAAGCCCTGGGGCTATTCAAAAATCAGATAGCTGCTAATTGCCCTTCAAACAGCTGAGCTCCTGAAGTTTGCAAGCTAGTGTAAATAGAGGGAGATAAATGATTGAGCGTCTTTTTTTTGGGGGGGGGTCCCCAAAGTCTGTCAATGACAGGTTGTGGGGGCAAAGCTGGGTCACATAACTAAGCCCCTTGAGCCTTGAAGTTATTCATTAAGATTATCAGAAATGGATTGAGTTTTTTGCAGGTAAATAATTAAATTTATTTAAGTAAATAAAATATTACTTGTAAATAAATAAATAAAATATTGTTTCTTTTTAGATCGCCTGTTTTTTTAAGCCTCGTAGCTAGGTGGGTCCCGATAGAGTGTCATTTTAAAAAGTGGGTCCCGGTGCTAAAACGTTTGGGAACCACTGCTCTAGAGGAGAGATCACGGCAGGCTTAAAGCGTCTTTGTAATATTTGATTTGTTTACAAATATACAAGTTGAGCACAAGTAAAGGCACAAGTAAAGGCAAGCATATGCTCTCCTACAAGGCAGCATGTCCTACAAGGCAGCTGATTCAAATTCCTTCAGAGAGATATCTTCTTATCTACCCACCAAAGGCTTCTCCTCTGTCTTTCATTCAGTCTGTTCCTGAGCTACAAACTACTGTTTCCCCCCCCCCCTTACACATACCTACCTTGCACCAGCCTCTCTCTTTTGCTTTAGGATAGGAGGAGGAGGTTTACCTTTTCCAGCTCTGCTGACTTTTTCATAAGCATTCCAGAGAAATATCTGCCTATCCATTAACCAGTTCCCATTGAAAAAAATTCTCATTAAGGAACATTAACTAGGTATCCTGCAATTAACTGGGAATCTCCCTTACAAAATAATTCTTGGCCTCCCTTCATAATAACAATGTGATGGACAGATAATGGAAAGCTGCAATTCGACCACAGTTTCCTGGTTTCCTTCACACTTTTATGTCATTAGGTATTGCAAAAATAGGTGTATATTCAGCAGACTTCTCTGCTGTGTAAAAAATGTGAATTTTCCCTGAGTCTCCAGAGTTGGTTTCAGAATAGCAGGGCTACTGTTGATCAAGCATTTCTCCATTCTTGTTAGCAGAGCTGAATAGTTGTTGAATTTTTAAGGTAGAAATAAAACAGAATTTAAAATTTTAAAAGAACATAACAAGAGATAAAGAGATTAAAAAGAAATCTGCACATGTGAGCTTAGTAATAACATAATTCCACGTGGATTCTGACCTGGATGCAGACCGAAATGCCTCACAATGGATCTCTCCACACTCAAATTGTTTTCCAGGTTCCATAGATTACTACTCCACACTGCTGGCGAGATATCAGAAACACTCTTGCAACAGTAAAAACTGTTGTTAGTCTAATAAACATTTTATGGGAATGATAGCTGTCATTCCTGATCAGAGCACAGCAGAAAACCAATTTAAGAAAGCATTCAGGGAAGGCACTTTTTTTGTGTGTGTGCCCTTGAATTACAAGTCATGAAAATGTGACACTCAAGCAGCTTAATTCAGAACCCAAACATCGCCTGTGCTAATTAGGCTTTATGATTGCTGCCATTATAGACTGTAATTCCTGAAGTATGACGAGTCAGAATGAAAATATCTCTTGGGACTATCTTCTGGCAAAACATAATTTATGACATGAAGACGATACGATACAAAAGGAGTCCATTTCTCCATAGCCTGCTGCTGCAATCCTTGGCCACTGACTCCAGACTTCAAAAGAGCAATTCCAGAGTAAGCGCTCAAAGGGCTCAAAAGTCCATGGACCTATAATAATGGCAGCAATCATAAAACCATGGACCTTTGAGCGCTTACTCTGGAGTTGCTCTTTTGAAGTCTGGAGTCAGTGGCCAAGGATTGCAGCAGCAGGCTATGGAGAAATGGACTCCTTTTGTATCGTATTGTCTTCATGTCATAAATTATGTTCTGCCAGAAGATAGTCGTCCCGAGAGATACAGACACTATTCCTACTTCACCATACTGAGAAAAAGAACTTGGTAAAAAGCAAATACCGTATTTCTTCGATTGTAAGATGCATGTTTTTTCCCAATTAAGAATTTCAAAAAATGGGGTGCGTCTTAGAATCGAAGGTCTCCAAAAAGCACCCCCAAATGCAATTTCCTTATTTACTGGGGCTTGGGGGAGCTTCAGGGAGGCCTGCACGACCCTCTGCAGGTCTTCCCGATCTTCACTTCGGTGAAAAACAGCAATTTTCGGCCATTTCCGGTTTTCGTGAAAACCGGAAATGGCCAAAAATTGCCATTTTTCACTGAACTAAAGATCGGGGAGGCCTGCAGAAGGTCGCGCAGGCCTCCCTGAAGCTCCCCCAAGCCCCAGTAAATAAGGAAATTGCATTTTCTGGCGGACTGCAAAGGCACTGCTCAAAGGCAGTGAGGAGATCGTCAGCTGCAGCGCGGGGCATGCTGGGGCGAGCTCTCAGGTTGAGGAAGAGAGAGCTCGCCGCTGAGCAGAGGGGGCAAAATGGCGCGGTAAAAATCGGATCTCCGTGGCAGGCAAGCTGGGGAGAGTTGGTGCTGAGCAAGCTGGGGAGAGTTGGTGCTGAGCAGGAAGGAGGTGCGTCTTGGAATCGATGGTTTTTTTTTTTTTTCTGCTGGTGTTCCTGAAATTAAGATGCGCCTAAGAATCGATGGCGCCTTAGACTCGAAGAAATACGATATTTCCAAACTGGCCCCTTTGAGAGACAGAGGACAAAGGCTTCTAGATGTAGGGAGTACTAGGGCACGGGAAGAGTTGATATCACCTTAAAACAAAAATCAAATTGGCAGGTATGACCTTTCTAGATATAAAAATAGAGATGGTAGTTTCTTGTTTGGAAAATGTGAGTTTGGCACTATGGATTTTACCCACACAGCCATTTTTGCAAGATTCCGTCTTCACATAATAGATGGAAATGACATGGGGGTGGGGAATAGTCATGTTGCTCTATGCAACTTTTTGGCTTTACACCAAGTGCCAAACAGTCCCATGGAGGTGTAGTATGCAAATAACCCCTGAAATATTTTTCTTTCATCGGCCACACTCTCCTGAACCCCCCCTTCTTTCCCCGTCCAAATCCATCAAGGAATCGCTGAGATACAGCCATTTAAAACAACCGCTTTCAAATTCGGCTTCTTTTCCGGTTTGCGCGCACTTTGACAGCTGACGCGTGCCCGCCAGAGTCAAAAGTTCACAGGCACGCGCCCGGCACGCACCTCCGGAACCCCCAAGAGAAGCAGCCAGCAGCAAAGTTCACTCTGTACCTACTTAATCCTCTTTACCTTTTTAACCCACTAAGCCTCTAATCCCCTTTCTGGGCGTTCAGCCAACTCAGGCAGACGGCGCGTGCCGCTTGTTACTCGGCGAGCGCAACCGGCTTTTTGACCATTTCACCCCTCTAGCTCTGCTTTTTGACAGATTTAAAGGGCCAGCCATTCATTTCAGGAAAAATGCATTTATTGGAAGATTTGCTGGGTATTTTGGATTCCCTTGGGAGTTATGTGCCGGATCTTTATTGTGGATCATCGGGGTCACCCCAGGGATGGGTCCCAACACGGAAGGGTCCCCATCCTCTCGCTCTACTGAGATTAATCCTAGTTTGAGCGGAGAGGCTCCTGGAAGCAGGGCAATAGGTTTGCGGCCAGAAAAGCTGAGTTAAAGTCTCAGCATCCTCACTGGGATTGCCTGGGAAGTCAGGGGTTGCGCAAGGGTTAGAGTCCCGTCTCCCCTCTTCGCCAGGACTCAGGAAGGTTTAACGAAGGTTGGCACTAAGGGTGCACCTCCCGCCAGAATCTGCACTGCAGGGAGTAGGGGAGCGACCATTTTAAGACATAACTCTGCCAGCAAACAGCGGCTCCAATTCTGTGTTGTTCCCACATGGCTGCCTCTACCCAGGTGCCAGCTGGGGGCAAGGACAAAGGGGAATCCCAGATGCACAGCAAGGATTCAGATTGATGCATTTCCTGAATGTCAAAAGCCGATCTCCTTGTGCACCTTTCCCCCAACCCAATCACCCCCACCCCTTTCTCTGTCTCTCTTGGCTACAATTATGCAAACACCTCTCAGTGATTTCTATTGTTCATTTCACCTTCCTTGGCTACAAGTGTTTCAGATGCTAATCCAGCTATCTACCTTGTTCCTGCCTGACTGACAGCAATCACTCAACCCTCCTTAAACTGTATGGTGCCATGGGCAGGGGCCTATTGTATGGCATGTTTTGGCTCACTCATTGGAAATGTTGCCTTTTGTGTCAAGCAGGCTTCACAAAAGGACTCATTCACAAAGATCCGGGAAAACTTCGCTTCCCCTGAAGTGGGGGGGCTTAATCCTATTATCTCCTGCCACCCAGTAACCCCCACCCACCACACCATTGGTTCACCAGTCGCACAAAGCACAACACTTCTCATTGGTTCTTTTAATAAAGTTTGTCTTTTATTGGCTAAATATTTCACATCTGCTGCTGCTGTTCTCATTGGTGCAAAGTTTCAATCCTCCATCTGATTGGCTGTATCGAAGTGCAACTTTTGGATCCTTCCTCCTGTTGGTCCCTCTTTATTATGTATTTCCCCAAGACAATGAATTCCATGATTCTGTATGTAAATAATGAAATGTATAAAAGCTTCTGTATTAATCATATATGGTACACTTTCTGTCTTATGATTGTGTCCTGGGCTAGCCTAGTAAAAGCTTTCTTTCTACCAACGTTGGCCTTTTGAGCTCTATTTTGGCGCCTCTGCATCCTGCAGAAATCTCTCTCTCTCCTTCTCTCTCTTTCTATTTTTGGGTTAACCTTCTCCACTCGCGGAGTTAGGTGTCCGCTCACCGGGTCCCACGAGCTGAAATCACTTGCACCCTTGGGTGCTCACAACAGTTTGGCGAGCCAGGCAGGAGGGATCCGGTCCGTCTGCAGAAGAGAGGGGGATTCAGGGGGTAGACTGATCCCCTCACCACCTATTGCCTTCTCTGCAGCGGCTCAACGGAGCGTGACACCCAGGAACGACTGAAGTGTAAGGCTTTCTTTGACGACTGAGGGGTTCCCTAGGCTAGCTAGCTGCCAGGCGGAGGGTAACCAGTCCCTGATGGTAAGAGGTTGTGGGCAGAAATCACCCGAGGGTAGGCTACGACGGTGGCGAGACCCCACAGTGGTGAGCGGGGGAGACGTCCCTGCACTTGCTGCACAACCAACGGGAATGGGTGCTCCTCAGTCAGCCCAAGAATTACCTACACCACTTCAAGGACTCCTGCGAGACTGGAGCACTTATGGAAAGCCTTTCTTCCTTTCCTTTTTGTAAGTATGCCTGGCCCCAGAACAGCTGGAGGCCAAGAACCCTGCTGCCAAACTCACGCAGGAGCCACTGCACCTGAGTATGGAAAACTTCCTGAAAAAATTGGGTAAGGGGGAGGAATGTTTGTGTTGCTTGCTAACCTGTTTAAAACTGTGTTCTCTATGGATCTCAGCCACCCTGTGCCCTCTGTGTGCAATAGAAAGGGGGATCCATATCTCTCCCTCTCTCTCTCTCTCTCTCTCTCTCTCTCTCTGTTTGTCTCCCACCGTCTCTGTCTTTCTCCCTCCCTCTCTCTTTCCCTCCCTCTGTGACTGGGAAGGCAGGAAAAAAATCCTGGGACCAGGGGAGGGAAGATTTTCATTCTTATAGGAAAATTGAAAGGGACTCTCAGTCATGAAAACTCTGCTCAGTGCAGAGCTTGGCTGGTTTTCAATTCGGCAAAAGTGTGGCATATTGGGTATATTGGTGTGGAGACTAAGGAAACTCTCCTAAAAGGAATGTGCCAAAATGGAGAAATTACAAGCCCAGGTTAAAATCCTGGCACAGGAAGCAGATAACCTGTTAGAGTCCCAGCCAAAAAGGTAAAAACTGCTAAATTAGGCTAAATCAGATCCACCAAGATCTCTCTCTCTCTCTCTCTCTCTCTCTCTCTCTCTCTCTCAAGCTCTCTCTCTCTCTCTCTCAAGCTCTCCCCACAAGTCCGAAACGAAAAAGGGAAGGTTTTCCTGCTTAGAATGTAGAAAGAGAATAGCCAACAACCCTCAGAAACAAGAGCTCCTATGTTTAAAATGTTTGTTTGTTGTTTGTTTGTCTTATGGTTCACGTCTCTATGTGTTTATGTGTTAAGGTTTGTGTTGTATGTCTATACCAATACATAGGTTTTGAGGAGGAAAAAGGTGTTTTTGCTTAACATCTGTTTATATTTGGCCTTGGGAATAAAGTCAAGCCTGATCACCTTGGCCTTATTCCCTAAAATTGCAGAAAAACTGGTTTAAAATTGGTTTCTAAAATGTCCCTTCTTTCCTCCCAAAAACTGCTAAGAGTCTGGGTTCAACAAGATTTAACAACTATGGTGTGTGCAACTCTAGAAAGTGAATGGCTATGTTTTAGAACCTCATGTGCGTTTGTGTGCTTGTGCTTGTGCTTGTGTATGTGTGTGGGTAACTCATGTAACATCTGTAGGATGGAAAGGGAGGAATGTTTAAAATGTTACAAGTGCCAACGTGGAGCCTAGCTGGTAGAAATGCTAAGGAGAATGGCATTGGTAAATGGTGATCCTGTTTGTTTCCTTCCATTGGGACAAGTGAGGAAAGCTTCTGAGTCTGGTGTTGCAAAACTCTAAGCTTCCTAAGGTCCTAACTCTGCTTTAGGAACTTTGTTCATGTTCAAAGGTTATATGCTATGTCCTAACCAACTTTGAGGGTTTTAGGTCCTGTTTGAGAAAACCAGTCGAGCCTCCAGCAGAAGGAGCAGTCTACCAACAGCGCAATTAACAACTCATTTTTGGGGTTTTGCTTCACATTTATTCCACAGGTAGAGACCGGGAAGGGAAAAAAGCCTAATTGTCAGCTGATATCCGTGCAGACTGGGAAGAAAAACGGTTATGTGTGTTGTGTGTGTTACAACATGGGACTTGGTTTCAGACAAGTTGGGAAATCAAGGCTTGCAATAGTGTTTTCCCCAGCACTCTGGCATTTAGCTATACTGCCTTTGACTCCTGGTGTTCTTTTGCCTCCGAAAAGCATACTGAATCTGCATTTGTACACCAAGTAACTACCTAACAACTTCTCTTTGTCTAAGCAAAACCTTTAAAACTACAGGTACTCCCCATCTCTCCCTGGTAACCTGAGCAACCTTTGATTTGGAGATTTGTGTCTCACTTCTTGCTTGACTTGCAACAGGAACCAGAAGCCCCAGAGCATACATGGAGTTCCTTCCAACGCCAACCCCACCAGGCGGACCACCCAAGCTATCGTTATCTAATAAAGGATTTCTGCTGTGCCAGACACGGAAGCCTGGTTGTCTGGACCCCTATTTAGCCAGGAAGCACTAGAGTTAGCAACTCCCCTAGGAGTTGGGGACAGCTTGAGATATTATGGGTTGGGAAGAATCGCGGAAGGCCACTTACCATTGTACAATTCGAGGAGGAACTAGCTAGATAAATCAAACCTCAGACCCCAAATGCCTATGTTATTGTTAAATGTTGAATGTATTGTGTCTTTCTTATTTTTATTTTATTTTCTTTGTCAAGTTGGCTCTCCTAAAACACTTCTTCCTGTGGAGCGGCCAGCTCTCTCTCTCTCTCTCTCTCTCTCTCTCTCTCTCTCTCTCTCTCTCTCTCTCTCACTCACTCACTCAGCCTCAGCTCTCTCCATTGCCCCCTCTTCCCTCAGTCTTACTCTCAAGTAAAATACTTTTCCACACCCATGGTTCCAGAAGACAGAAAAAAAAACCCCACAGGAGCATGTTTCCACCAGCAGGCTATTCTCAAATTTCTGGGACACTTTCTCTGTTCATTCCTTTGGTTCACCCTATTCCACTCACAGGTTCTTCCAGGTCCAGAACCACAACAAAGAACAGTGCTGTTGCCCGAGATGGTGATATTAAATTTGGTGCTGCCAACGGAGTCTGCGAATGCCCCAACAAGATGCTGCCAAGTCAGAGCCCAGCATCTGGAACTGTGTACTGAAGAATGTTGCTGGAGCTGGACTACTGTGGCAGAATACAGCTTTGGGACAAAAACACCATCCCTGTAGTGTTGCACAGAATTGGCTAACGGAAAAGAACTTTGGCTACTTTGAACAACCCAGTGGCCATCCTTGGTGGGAAAACACTTCTTGGTTGGAGCCAAAAACTGCTTGGAGCCTCTCTAGGGGAGGGCTCTTTGCCCCATTGTGGTAATTTTGGTTTATCAGGTAACACTTGTGATTGCTCTGCTTGCATTTCGCAGATGGAGGCGTAACTCAATCTCAGACCCTGGCATGAGGTAAGGATGTGGTGGGGGTTCCCAGGTGAGGAACCGACCAAAGGAGGGTTGTAATGGACAACTCTTTCCCAAAACGTTTGCAGTCCAGACTGCCTCCATGGTGCCCCTTTGGCGTATTGGAGCAAGCGGAGGGCTCTGGCTGTGGAATGTGGGACATCTAGACGCCCCCCCCTCTCAGGTCTTGCAGATTTGGGTTGTTCCCTCCTGTTAGGATTGCTGCAAGCACAAGTCCTGCCTCCTAAATTGTGGTAAAAATTGTCCAGTGGCTAGTCAGCCTGGACAAGCTTTTTCTGGGTTCCAAGTTAAGAAGTGTCTCTCACCAACGGCCTGACCCTAGCAGCATAAAGAACGCGCAATGTCTAATTAATTGGATTTCTACCTGTAGAGGGAATCACCTTCCTGCAAGAAGGAAAACCACTGCATTCCTACATCAGCCCTGTGCCTCACATCAAGCCAGGAGGAACAACAGCCCTGCGAGGATGAGAAAGGATCCTGCAAGACATCACAGAACATCAGCCATCGGTAAGAACAACATCCCAGACAGCACAATCCAGCTAAGACCTCAGCATCAATCTCAGACCTTCTCCACCAACCTGAAACATCACCTCTCTGGCAAACCCCAAAAACAGCAACTGAAAAGGGAAGGTAGTGAGCCTTAGCGCCTGCCTTGGCAGAACGTAATTGCTCGACGCAGCTCCCTGCTGTGCGGCCTGCACTGCAGGTGTTCCATGCCCATCGCCCTTCACCTTCCATCTTAGACCTGCGTGCCCCAGAAACTGAAGAGGACTTCACCTGACCTCCCCCACTGCAGCCCAACCACAACGATTAAACCCAGCATCAGACTTGACCACCAGAACCAGCCTTAGAAAGACCTTGGACAAGGAACCCTTTTCCAACACGCCCTTGCTGAGAACCTGCATTCTGTTTGCCTGCACTTTGAGAACCACAAGCAGACAAGCAAGTAATTTTGCCCTTTCTGACACTCGGGGGGAGGGAGAAAAATATCTGCATTTGATCTCTCACTCTGGGGCCAGAAAGAGAATCAGCTGGAACCATGGGGACTTTCATATTCCTCTGCTTTGCCTTTTGCCTTTCACGTCATCTTCCCTTTTCACCAGCATTCCTCTGCTCCCCAAACCCCACTCTCGGCCACCCCACACGGGGTGGCCTGGGCCCCTCCACTCCACATCAAAACAGCAGAACAAGCTCTCCTCAACTGGAAAGAAGAACAAAAGAAGACCAGCCAACGCGGGCTTGAAGACCTCTGGGACACACTGGAAAGCCTTATGCCTGATGTGACTAGATGGGTAAAGGATCTTTTGAAATTGGGGCTTGTGATTTTAGCATTTATTGTTGGCTTGCTTGTTGGGTGGGTATGCATGAAGAAAATGTGTGGGTCTATGTATGCCTTTCTTAGCAAGAAAGCCACTCCAGCCCCAGTTCCTGAGATCCCCCTCCAGACTATCTACGCCCAGCTGGAACAAGAGGAGGGAAAACGGAACATCTGAGATTTATTAATAAGATCTGATGTGGACACCTCCCACATCAGAGATTTATTAATAAAGAGGAGGGAATGTAGTATGCAAATAACCCCTGAAATATTTTTCTTTCATCGGCCACACTCTCCTGAACCCCCCCTTCTTTCCCCGTCCAAATCCATCAAGGAATCGCTGAGATACAGCCATTTAAAACAACCGCTTTCAAATTCGGCTTCTTTTCCGGTTTGCGCGCACTTTGACAGCTGACGCGTGCCCGCCAGAGTCAAAAGTTCACAGGCACGCGCCCGGCACGCGCCTCCGGAACCCCCAAGAGAAGCAGCCAGCAGCAAAGTTCACTCTGTACCTACTTAATCCTCTTTACCTTTTTAACCCACTAAGCCTCTAATCCCCTTTCTGGGCGTTCAGCCAACTCAGGCAGACGGCGCGTGCCGCTTGTTACTCGGCGAGCGCAACCGGCTTTTTGACCATTTCACCCCTCTAGCTCTGCTTTTTGACAGATTTAAAGGGCCAGCCATTCATTTCAGGAAAAATGCATTTATTGGAAGATTTGCTGGGTATTTTGGATTCCCTTGGGAGTTATGTGCCGGATCTTTATTGTGGATCATCGGGGTCACCCCAGGGATGGGTCCCAACACGGAAGGGTCCCCATCCTCTCGCTCTACTGAGATTAATCCTAGTTTGAGCGGAGAGGCTCCTGGAAGCAGGGCAATAGGTTTGCGGCCAGAAAAGCTGAGTTAAAGTCTCAGCATCCTCACTGGGATTGCCTGGGAAGTCAGGGGTTGCGCAAGGGTTAGAGTCCCGTCTCCCCTCTTCGCCAGGACTCAGGAAGGTTTAACGAAGGTTGGCACTAAGGGTGCACCTCCCGCCAGAATCTGCACTGCAGGGAGTAGGGGAGCGACCATTTTAAGACATAACTCTGCCAGCAAACAGCGGCTCCAATTCTGTGTTGTTCCCACATGGCTGCCTCTACCCAGGTGCCAGCTGGGGGCAAGGACAAAGGGGAATCCCAGATGCACAGCAAGGATTCAGATTGATGCATTTCCTGAATGTCAAAAGCCGATCTCCTTGTGCACCTTTCCCCCAACCCAATCACCCCCACCCCTTTCTCTGTCTCTCTTGGCTACAATTATGCAAACACCTCTCAGTGATTTCTATTGTTCATTTCACCTTCCTTGGCTACAAGTGTTTCAGATGCTAATCCAGCTATCTACCTTGTTCCTGCCTGACTGACAGCAATCACTCAACCCTCCTTAAACTGTATGGTGCCATGGGCAGGGGCCTATTGTATGGCATGTTTTGGCTCACTCATTGGAAATGTTGCCTTTTGTGTCAAGCAGGCTTCACAAAAGGACTCATTCACAAAGATCCGGGAAAACTTCGCTTCCCCTGAAGTGGGGGGGCTTAATCCTATTATCTCCTGCCACCCAGTAACCCCCACCCACCACACCATTGGTTCACCAGTCGCACAAAGCACAACACTTCTCATTGGTTCTTTTAATAAAGTTTGTCTTTTATTGGCTAAATATTTCACATCTGCTGCTGCTGTTCTCATTGGTGCAAAGTTTCAATCCTCCATCTGATTGGCTGTATCGAAGTGCAACTTTTGGATCCTTCCTCCTGTTGGTCCCTCTTTATTATGTATTTCCCCAAGACAATGAATTCCATGATTCTGTATGTAAATAATGAAATGTATAAAAGCTTCTGTATTAATCATATATGGTACACTTTCTGTCTTATGATTGTGTCCTGGGCTAGCCTAGTAAAAGCTTTCTTTCTACCAACGTTGGCCTTTTGAGCTCTATTTTGGCGCCTCTGCATCCTGCAGAAATCTCTCTCTCTCCTTCTCTCTCTTTCTATTTTTGGGTTAACCTTCTCCACTCGCGGAGTTAGGTGTCCGCTCACCGGGTCCCACGAGCTGAAATCACTTGCACCCTTGGGTGCTCACAACAGAGGCATTCACTCTCCTTAGAAATAAAATGAGTTAGGGGACTGATAGCCCAATCTTGTCTAGGGCCGCCGCAGCGTGCAAAAGCACGCTGTGCCAGATCCTATCCAGGATTGGGCTAGCGCAGGTGCAGCCGGGAGACGCAGGATCAGGATAACACAAGCGCATTCATTCCTTTCCCCCGGATAATGCCCCAGCTGCCCCTATGGGCCTCCTTGGATGTGCGCCAGCGAAATTGCTGGCACAAATCTGGGAGACCCGTGTAATGCCGGCCAGGCCCGGGACGGGGAATAGAATTCGGCAGAAACCCCCTGCTGCCCAGTGCAGGACTTACCTGTGCCTTCCGGCAGTGACCTCTGCCTGGTGGAGGAGAGTGAGCGGTGCTGGCCTCGCTTTCTCTCTGGGTGTCAGAAACATGCCTTACTTATGGCATATTTGCAACACCCAGGAGCGGTGGTGAGGCCAGAAATGTCGGGCGCTCTCCCGGCGCCTGGCACGTGGGGGCATGGCCTGTGCCGTGTGACGTCGACGCGCCCCTTGCGTCACGTCGACGCGCCCCCTGCCCGTTTTCTGCTCATTTCGGAGCGTAACGGGCTCCAGGGAGGGTGGGCGGGATGACACGACGTCAGTGACTGCCCCGCCCGCCTGCCCGAGCGCCTGGTTTGAGTGAACCACGCGCTCCACCGTGGTTACGTCTCTGGGTGAGGCCAGCGCACCGCTCCAAACCTACACAGGATTGTGCTGTGAATATGTTAACCACTTCCACTGCTGTAATGAGTCATTAATGACATGATGGCTAGGCCCCACCCCTGGTCACCTTGTGGTCAGCATTTGTCTATAAATGCTGAATGCAGGGAGAGTTTCTCTGCATGCATGGTTGGAACCAAACATTCCCGCATTTAGCAAATACGGAATGCGGCGAGAGTCGGGAGTGGGCCTAGCTATGCCCCACCAGCATGGATACGGTTAGCAGGCACAGTCCTTCACACACACTCACATTCACTTTTCATGAAGACTGAATGCCTAAGTAGGGCTAAGGTGAGATGAGTGCTCCAGTGCTGATGATGAAAACAAAGTGCGGCCAGGAAACAGTGGTGTAACAAGGGTGGTGCGAAGGCAAGTAGTTGTGCAAGACTCCGTTACACTGGAGTCAGCGGCCCCTCCCCCTTGCTGTTGGAGCCATTCCAGCAGCAACAGTGAGGGAGGGAGGGAGTGTCCTGCGTGTTGGCTTTGCTGCCAGAATGGCTCCAACAGCAAGGGGGAGGGGCTGCTGACTCCAGTGTAACGGAGTCTTGCACAACTACTTGCCTTCGCACCACCCTTGTTACACCACTGCCAGGAAATTACAAAACCTTGAGTAAATACTTCCAAAATGGTGGAATGGCACAAGAGGTGGGGGAAGGGATACATAGCCTTGCTGCTTTTCGAATGTTCCCCCCCCCTGGAGCTGATAGGCAGAAATGCTCAGTGTTCACTGCTGCCATTATGGCAAGGACCCTGAATTTCAGGGTTTTTCTTGACACAGTGCTCTCATTTATTTATCTATGTAAACCAGTTTGTGAACTTTTTGATTGGAAGGTGCTATAATATAAATATTATTACTAAGGAAAATGAAGTGGTGCAGCAAGATACATAGATGGACCCTGGATGAATAGCACTGGCAGGTGGAACAAGAGAAGAGTCACTGCTGTGCCAGCAGGAGCCCTGTTGGAGCCAGACATGTCCTGCTTTGAGCAGAGTTGTTCCAGTGGCAGCAGCAGCAGCCTCTGGTCCTTAGTGGGCCCACATCAGCAGTGTCACTGCAGGGAGGCGGAGCTCCAAGTTCCATCGGGCTCTGACCCTCCGTTACACGGCGGGAGAAAGCGGCCCTGCCCCCTCGCCTTTGGAGTCATTCCGGCCGATGAAAGCACTTGCTTTCCACATGAAGGAAGTTTCTCAAGAGAGGGTGGGAAGGCAGAATGAGTGGCTTCTATACCAGGGCATTTCCAAGCAGGGTGTTTTGTCCAGGGGTGTCACAGGTTCACACATATGCATACAGGTGGTTCACAGGATGTCGTCATCCATCCGTTGTCCATCCATCCATCCGTTGTCCTTCCCATGGCTAATTAATAAGCGGAGAAGATTGTTTAATAATGAGAACAGCAGTACAGTAGTGTAAGTACTGCAGTATGGGCTGTTGTTACTGCTCCTCTTTCATCTTTTCTTGAGAAAGAAGAAAGAGAGGTGTCTATATCCAGATATTCAGCAGCAACAGGAAGGGTAAAGGGGGGGGGGGAGGTCAGTCTACTACTGTGTCGGCCATGTGGAAGGAATGTTGCAATTCCACCTGTCACCACTAGGAGAAAAATAGTAATTGGCTGGTACTACAAAGAACAGGCTGGAGGTGGTCTTGGACTCCCTCCTTGAAGCAGCCTCCTGTCTAGCACCTGCATGCTCTGCTCTGCTCTCCTCAGAGCAACAGCTGAAGCTAGCTAGCATGTGGTAGGGACAGGGCATTTTCAGGATTGGGGGCAGGTATTTTTGGCACAGAGAGAGAGAGAGAGAGAGAGAGAGACTCCAGTCCTGTCAGCCCCCAGCAAGTCATCATCACCTTGTCTGTCTATACATGTAGCCTGTAGTCACTAACAGGATAAAGATTTTTTTAAAATTTACTCTCTGACACTTTTTTCCCTGGGGTTTGAAAACCACACTAAGATACCTGTACAGACATGTGTGTGTCATTTAGCCTTGCTTATCACAGGTGATGCCTGTGCATTTATTGCAAATATCTCTAATGTGGATCATACTTGGAAGAGAGCTTCCCGTTTGATAGCATAGAATTGAAAACTGAAGGCAAGATCTCACTGACTGGCTTTCAAATGAGACTCGGTATCCGTGGCATCCTTGCACAGCTTATCTGAAGCATTGAAGCATAGCAGGCTGAAAGGCAGATGCCGTCATTTGACACAAACTGCAATCATTCCGCATTGTTATTTACTGGTTTTTTGTAATTTGTGAGTGTGATGGTTTCTGTTTGGAAAAGGAATCAAGGAATGACTGTTAGTATAAACAGACTGTTTACACCCGTTTCCCTGGTTCACCAGTGGTATATACAACAAATATGCAGCAACAACAGAACTCTCACACATGCACCAAATATAGAACCACTCTTTCTTTTGTGGAAGCAAGGGCTATATGGGGGGACGGATTCCAGTTCAAATCTTGGTCTCAGAAATTCAGAGTTTGGGTTGAGAGGTATTGTCACCTATCTGCAATCCTAGCATCCAAACAGGGTCAGCTCCAGGTTTTGGGGGGCCCTCAGCAAATTGCCATCCATGGGTAGGCTTACCAGATCTCCAACCGGGACAGAGTGCTAGACCTTTAGGAGAAGGAATGTGGGCAGGTGTAGCTTGTTAAGCCTTACAGCATAATCCTGGCATGTCTACTCAGAAGCAAGCCCTACTGAACACAATGGGTCTTGCTTCTGAGTAGACATGCCTAGGATTGTGCTGTAAGGTTTAACAAGCCACACCTGCCCACATTCCTTCTCCTGAAGGTCTAGCACTCTGTCCCCGTTGGAGATCTGGTAAGCCTATCCATGGGTACTTTCTTGGGGCTCACCAAGGTAAGTGTTCTTGGCAGAGAAGTTTGCCAAATCACTCCAGCCACTGGAGTGGAGCCACTGGTCCCACAGGGCTGTGGGCAAAGAGGTGGTCACAGAAATCCACAGTGGGCCTTCCTGGGCCCTCCAACGCTGATTCCTGATGATGGCTCTGCATTCAATCTCACTCTCTTTTATGGCCCTTGGTGTCACCACCAAGTTATGCTCTTCCATTACTGAAAATGTGTAATGCATGTATGCATAATAGATTGCTGTGCCACAAACAGACCTGGAGATTTGGACACAAGCTCTGATTTGGGGTTCTTTACATCTTTCACGTCCTTGTTAAAGACAACCTAAAATGGGGTCACAGTCACTTGGTGTTCCTGAGTGAAGCTCACAGAACTACCAGTAGGCTTACCAGAATTCTTTCCGGGACAGACTAGTGTAGCCCTTTAGGAGAAGGAATGTGGGCAGGTGTACTTTGTTAAACCATACAAATCCTAGGCATGTCTACTCAGAAACAAGCCCCACTATGTTCAGTGGGATTTGCTTCTGAGTAGACGTGCCTAGGATTGTGCTCTAAGGTTTAACAAGCTACACCTGCCCACATTCCTTCTCCTAAAGGTCACTCTGTCCCTGGAAGAAATCTGGTAAGCCTAACTACCAGGATTGTGACATCCCATTGGTGGTGGCTTTGGCTACCTTGTATGATACAGGTATCTTGTTGTCTTGTGTGCTCCCTGAGGCATCTGGTGGATCCACTGTGAGATACAGGAAGCTGGACTAGTTGGGCCTTTGGCCTGATCCTGCAGGACTCTTCTGACCGGTATGTTCTTATGGAAAAAATACGTGGGTGGGGACAACCATTATCAGAGCGCTTTATCACAGGCCTACTTCTTGAGTCAGTGTGGCTGCAAATGCTTTAAAAAAATGTGTCAGGCTTGGCTGGGAAACACAGGAACAGGTGGTTCAGTTCTCATAGTTCTAAAGAATATGCTGGGTCGCAATTGCAATCTTGTACACACTTCCTTGGAAGTAAGCCCCACGGAATTCAATAGGACTTCCTTCTGGGAAAAGGATCACACTGTTACAGAGGGCATCGTTACGGTTGGGGCGGTGGTCCCCAAGCGGCGGGTCGCAGGGAGTTCCTTCCGGTGCTCCCTCCGCCACTGGTCTATCTTCGTGCAGCCATTGTCGGCTGCAAGTTTTGCCCTCCCGGCCTCCCAGGTGCCGTTTGGCTCCAAAAAGGAGCTGAAAAGTGCGCACGGGGGGTGTTTCCGCAGCGCGTCGACGCACGTTGATAACACCATGCCCCCTAGGGGCGGGGCATATTGCGTCCCGTAGGGGGTGTCGCTGCGGCGGCCCCCTCCCACGGGGGGTGTAGGGCCGCTACTGCACTGTTAATATAGATTGCAAGTTTTTGGGGGGCTGATATTAGTTGTTCAAGACTGAATTGAAAGTGGAAATCCTTTTGCTATATTATGCAGGTCAGTGGTCTCACCTGGCACTTATTTTCTAAGAAAACTATTTCTAAAAATGACATTCTTGCATATTCTAGTTTCCTTTACATCTCTAAGCATCTCTCTGGATGATTGCCATATAGCAGGGGTTCCCAACCTGAGGTCCGTGGAGACCCACAGGTGGTCCACAAGACCCTTCCAAGTGGTTCATGAGGCCTCTGGGGTAGCACATGCACATAAGTGACTTCCATGCCACCTGGCTCTCATGCGAGCTTGGGTAGGCAGGCAGAAGCACCGCCCGAGTCTTCGGCCCCCACCGTAGGGCTGCCAACAAGACCCAGAGCACAATGAGCGCCACTGGAATGGCCTGTCCACCTGCCCTTGGCCCGAATGGCTCAGAAATCCCAGCAACCTGGAAGCAGTTTAGCAGTGACGCAATGAGCCTCACCTACCTCACAGGGTTGTTGTGACAACAAAAGGAGGGAAGCAACTATGTACTCCACCCTGAACTCCTTGGAGGAAGGGCAGGAGGTCTAGTTCAGTTGATAGAGCTGCCGCCTCATATCTCTGAAGATCGAGGTCAGCAGTTCGAGACTCCCGGAAGAGCATTCGAAGAGCTGTCGCTGCTGACAAAGCTGCATCCGGCACCCTTTGAGGGGGAGTTGCCTGTCAGTCAACACATGTGAGGTGAATGCCAGAAGAGAGGCCAGACCATGAAATAAAACACCTAGAAAGTAGTGTTCCATGAAAGACTATTGTAAAAACCACTTGGTTTAGAATTGCCTGTCTGTGTAAACTGCCTTGAATTAAAGTCAGAGGAGAAATCCAATGACCAAGAAAGACGGTATATAAATACTGTTGTTGTTGTTGTTGTTGTTATACAAATGTGAATAAATAAATGTGAGGTTCTGGATTGGGGTTTATTTATAAACATAGGGATGTACATACTGGTTTAGTTCCAGAGGACACGAGCCAAGATGTACATAGGTCGAAACAACCAGTTCTTGCCAGTCCAGCACTACCACACCTGAGCGAAAGCGACATCCGAATTCAGACGTCTGTAATTCAGACACAACTCAGGGAGCCAGTGTATTTTTATTTCCCCCCTTCCCCTCCCAATAGGAGGTGTACATAGGCATGTCCAAGAGGCACCTCAGATACCTAGATCCAAGAGGCAGCCAGGCTAAGCTAAAGCATGGCTTATCTTATATAGATTCAGCAAAACGTAGCTAATCAAAGGCAGATGGCAACAATACAGCAAGTATAGCTACTTCTCATAACAATTGACACTGCTTCCCATAACAAGGATCAATCAATTGGCAAGTGTAACATACTCCCATCATTAAAGAAAGGCCTAACGAACAGGCATAGTTAATTAGGGCACACACCTCGGGCCAATAAAGGGTAAGCGTGCTTTGGGAAAAGCACTACAGAATGCACCTTCTCATTGCTTCACCCTGATAATGCTGAGCAGCTGCAGCTGGTCATTGCCTTCTTTAGCCTGTGTTCTCATGGGAACAGCTCATCTTCTCATGGGAACCAGCTCAGCAGGGAAAGCTGACAAGTTCCAGGGTATGAGAGACACAGAGAAGATGCCAACAGGCCTCCTAATATGGCCGCCAGGCCCCTGAAATGGCTGCCGGGCTATACAGGAGGCATCCAAGATGGCTTACAATAATTAAAAACAAAACTACAATAAATCCAATTTAAACATAACAAAAAATAACTAAAGAGGCATACCATAAAATCAAACATTGATGAGACAAAAAGCAAAGCAGCATCATGATGGTAAAACAAACATTGAGCCTGAAATGCCAGGGAGAATAGATGGGTCTTTGGAATGCTGACAAAGAGGGAGTCACCTGGGTCTCCAAAGGCAGGGAATTCCACATATGAGGTGCCACCATGGAGAAGGCCCTCTCCTCCGTTACCACCTGTTGAACCTCTGCTGGCCCCTGTTGTGGTCTTTGGACGATGTGGTAAATGCATATTCCATTTAAAGAACATATTTATTATGTTACAGGTGTATGTCTGTCATTTGGTGACTGGACATTCACATATGAATGTTATTGACCCTTGACACCTATTGTGAATGTCCAGAAACTGTGAGATACACCAGTGAAGGTGAATGTTGACAGTCACCTAAATGAGATTATCAGAGTGTATGTCTGAAAAGTGAAGAGATGCATAGCTATTTGGGGGCATTCACAGAATTACAGCCCAATCCTGTGTAAGATGTGGCGACTGGCCTAAAGGGCTGGCTGCCGCATCCTAGCCCATTCCCTGGCTGCTCCAGGGCAGCCCGAGAGCACCTCAAGGGGACAATCGTCCCCTTCCCCAGGTGCAAGCGGCCTGAGGCCCTATGGGCCTACTCGAATGTACACCAGCTCTGGACCTGGTGTACATTCTAGCCCGGCATGTAAGGCCGCACCGGGCCAGGAGAGGGCTTGGGATATCAGCGGAGCTTGCCACCGATATCCCCGCCCTCTCCCCGCCCAGTGTGGCCAGCGGCCACCCTCCCTTGCCACCCAGTCCGCCCTCCCCCTGCCCCTGCACCGGCCAGTGTAGGGCTTACCTGGTCCGGTGGGTGCAGGGACGGCACACCGGAGGAGAGTGGGACAGCGGCCTCTGCACCAGCGGCCCTTACTCTCCAGGTGATGTAAAAGTGCTTTACGGCGCATTTACGACACCCAGCACTGAATTTACACAGGATTGTGCTGTTAATCCGAGATTTTTAACATCCACATTTGCTAACATTTGTCAGCAAATGCTGATATTCACAAATTTTGGACACTGTGTATATGGTTGGAATATCTATCGAGGTGGAGGGTGGGGGTGGATACAGCATACAGCCATCTTCTGCCTTTTTCGCTCAGCAAAAACTCCCAGTTGCAGATAACACAACAGCATAAAGGGGGAAGGAAATATACTGTATATAGAGAAGGAAGTTTTGCCATAAACAATGTAGCTTATGGTAAAGCTTCTCACACTGTAAGATTACTGTAATATCTTTTCATTTGCAGGAAATGAGGTTAGAACAAGATCTTGCTAAAATCCTTCGTCATCGCTTCCTTTGCTCATCTACCTGAGAACAGTGGTTATATATTTCATGCGCTTACCGGTATATGTTGAATGCACTGAATCTACATAAGGTGCAAGGTTGCTTTTTTTTCTCCTTTCTGGCATGTGAAGAATTGAAACCACCAAAATATTTCAGCTAGGTATTTCAGAAAAGATAGCTTATTGCTATCCTACTGTAAATAGATAAATAAATGATCTTGATTCTCTGTTGCAATCAACAAATCAACTCCTGTAATCTGTCTCATCTTGCTATGCAAACCACTTTCAGTGCAATTTTAGGCATGTGTCTACTCAGAAGCAAGTCCCATTGAGTCCAATGAGACTTACTCCCAGGTAAAATACATACAGCCTCTGAGAACCTTTTTGTTGAAGTGGAATACCAATATTCTAAAAAATAATTATCCGAGCTCAATACATTTATTCAAACAGATGAATGCTCGGTCCTTTTAAATGAGTATAGCTGGGAGCAGTGATCCCTCCTCGTGCTGTTGCCTTATTAACTGCACTAAACTTTATTCCAATAGAAGAACATGAAATGAACAATTGCTGTCCCTCCTATAGTTCAGCCATGACACAAAAGCAATTGGCCATTTCTTGATTATTCTGTAGTTTCTTTTTCAGTTGTCTTGTACTGTATATTGTTGCGTGAAGGTCACGGGACAAGTTTTAGTTGTTGGTGGGAAGGGGGCTAGGATTAGGCTACATTTGAATCCCATCCTTACCTCCAATGTGTTGAGGTAAATTTTGACACTTATAACAAATAGCAATGACAATTTGTATATTCCAAACCTGTCACATTCAGTTAACTATAGCTAACATTTAGCTAAGCTCTCCGCAGCATCCAGTGTGAATTCATAACTTTTGTGTGAGTCCAGTTAGACCACTGATTCTCAAACTGTGGGTCGCGACCCACCATTGAGAACTTTTGCTGTCCCTTAAGGGGCGGGGACAGCATGGCAGTGGCGGTGATTCTGGGGATAACCGCCACCACAAAAGTGCCCAAAATGCCCCCCCCCCGCACTTACCAGGGCTTGGGGGAGCTTCGGGGAGGACTGCGCAACCCTCTGCAGGCCTCCCCGATCTTCAGATCGCTGTTTTGCGGCGATCTTTGGGCACTTCCGGTTTTCGTGAAAACCGGAAGCACCCGAAGATTGCTGCAAAACAGCGATCTGAACATCGGAGAGGCCTGCAGAGGATTGTGCAGGCCTCCCCAAAGCTCCCCCAAGCCCCGGTAAGTGCGGGGTGCATTTCAGGGGCCATTTGGGGGGCGGTTTCGGTGGCAGTGGTGGCGATCCCCTGGATCACCGCCGCTGCTGGCTCCGCCCCCGCCAGATTGTCACGACACGTTCTGGCCCCACCCCCTTAAGGGTAGACCGCTCCCGTCCCGGTGACAATCTGGTAAGCCTGCCTAGAAATGATTACTATCAGCCCAATCCTAATGGGCCACTGTGCCGCTGGAACTTGCAATCTGGTGGCACAGCATGCTTTATGGCTGTCGCAAAAGGCAACATGCCATATATAGTGCAGCATGGCTGCTGCCACAAACACTAAACAGCAGGATCCGCACGCCAGAGGCCCACCAATGAGCCTCACAGTGTGGGGGGCAGGAGGAATGGGGAGGAGCCTGGAGCTGGGATTGAGGCAGACCAAGGCAGGGCAGGGCGGGGTGCGATATTGGCGGCAGCGGCACTGTCAATATTCTATCCCCCTATTCTATTCTGTGGAGGTGATGGGGGTTGTGCAGACAGTAATGCAGCACAGCGGGTCTCTCTTGAACAAATGTGGACAGAAGTGAATAACTTGGGGGTCTGGGATCATCAGGCCTTCTCCCTATCTTCCAGACCTCTAATATTATTATTTTTACATATGGAAAGCATGCTCTTCTGAGCCAATAGGGGTTCGTTTCTATCTTTCTTTTGTCCCCCCAAAATTTGATTGTTTACAACTGTTTTCTCAGGGTTGAGCCAATTCAACTTTCTTGAGATGATTAGATGAGAGTTGGAGTTTGGTCCACAGATGTTTTGAGCCAGGACAAGATAATTGAGTCAATTGGATGATGACTGAGGTCTTCAGCCTCTGAAAAAGGGCTTGATGGCTGCACTCTTTTTTGATATTCAAGGGAGAAATGAATTTGAATTGTGCATAAGGCATGGTGGAAGCCTCCAGAGGTTTGAGTCCATTGTTCTTTTGTTGACCTAAATGGTCTTGTTTTTCTCTACTGGTAGGATGTCTCAAAGCCCTGCATGTCTCAATAAAATAATACAATTAGGCAAGTGCAGTCAATTCAGGAAATTTCCAGGTGGCTTTTACAAGCAAGGGGGTGGGGGGCAGGAGGAGGGATGGTGCAAAGGAAACAATATGTCCTTTTAAATTGACTCAGACCTAATGCATTTCTAGCATGAGCATCACCTTGGGACAAAGATAACATAAGTGTGTTGGGTTCAGACTACATGCTTGTCTATCATTGACCCTTGACCAAAGACATTGGTCAGAAGCACCATGAAACAACTAAGGTGCTGGGTAATATGTCGTCCCCCCCCCCCCGCTAAATGGAGAGGTTGGGGAGGTGCAGGTTGGTGAAATCAATGCATCTCTCCAGAACATGTGGTTTGGGCTTCAGTCAGCTTTTTCTTTTGTAAACTAAAAAGCCCCAAACTGTTGAATATGCCCTCGTAATTTTTTATACCCTTTGCTACACATTCTCCAGCTTTCAACCAGAACTGTACACAGTATGCCAAACATGGCCACAGTAACAATGCATCAACTGTCCTGGAAATGAATGAAAGTACAGGTGGGCCCCCATATCCACTGATTCGCTATCCACGGTTTCAGTTATCCACGGATCGTGGGGACCCCCCCCAGGCTTTTACTTTTTTCCCAGTAAGCTTTGTTTCTTCCTTAAAGAAACAGGAGAAGCTACAGGCAAGTAGAACGAGACTAAGTACTAGAGAAGCTCTGCAAGGTTAACAGAAACCTTGCAGAGCCTCTCTAGGACTTAGTCTCGTTCTACTTGCCTGCAATGGAGGCTGCTTCTCTGTTTGTTTTAAGGAAGAAACAAAGCTTGCTGAAAGAAAAATAAGAGCGGGGGGGGGGAAGCATGCCTGCCTGCAGGGGAGGCAGGGTGGGGGGCCCCTCAGGAAACCATGGAGGGGGTGTTCACTCTTATCCACGGTTTCAAGTATCCACGGAGGGGCCGGGAACATATCCCCAGCGGATATGGGGGCCCACCTGTACAGTAGTAACATATGTCAATGGAGTCTGCATGCAACATTGCAGCACAATCTTTGCAACAGCAAAATGCTAGACTGACATTTGCTGCTGGAACCATTCGTAGCGTAGGTCACCCAATCCTACCTTCAGTGCCTTTTCCTGTAAAGCAGTCAGCACCAGTCGTAAAAGACAATTCGGCGGCATGCTACTCAGCGTGCTGCCAGGGATGCTGGTGGATGCTGGAGCCTTCTCGCCTGTGCCAGCAGATCAGAAGCCACCCGCCGATCCCGGTCAGATGGCGGGGGAGGTGGGAAGGGGCGTGGGTGGTGGGTGAGGGTGAAACGAGGTGGTGATGGGGGCAGGGAGGGTGGAATGGGGCAGTGTTGGGGGTGGGGTGGGCAGATCAGGTCCAGTAAGGGGGCAAGCTGGGCGGCAGCAGCGGCTGCCAAATCCTAATTTCCTTCCCAAACCCAATCCCACATGAGGTCCCTTTGCCAGCTATTTAACTAGTGCAGGTCCAAGTAGACCCCCCCCCCACGCCGCAGAGGCTTACCCCCAGGTAAGGGGACAATTGTTCCCTTACCCAGAGGAGACCTCCACAACTGCCCCCCCGGATGCATCAGTAGCCATTTTGGTGCCGCTGCATAGGTGTGGGGGAGGGAGAATAGGATTGGGCTCCTAGTGGCCTACCTCCTTGGGAAATGGATTGCCTCTTGGACAATATTATCTGGAACTTTGAAGTTTCCTGAAGTTTGCATGTTTATTTCCCAAAACAGACCTGTAGCCGCATAGCATAAGGGTCTGCCAGTGAAGCATCATGCAGTCCTGTATGACTCGTCACTGACTGACCCTTATCATGAAGAAGCAGCAGGAAAATGCTGGTGTTCGGCATGCCTGTTTGGCATCCTGGCCCTTGAGGTGTGGGGTGCCACAGTGTTCCATCCTGTCCCCCATGCTATTTAACATCTACATGAAACCGCTGGGAGAGGTCATCCGGGGATTTGGAGTTGGGTGCTATCAATATGCTGATGACACCCAGCTCCATCTCTCCTTTCCACCTGATTCCAGCGTGGCTGTTTAGGTTCTGGAGCGCTGCCTGGAGGCGGTTGGGACCTGGATGAGGGCTAATAAGCTGAAACTAAACCCGGACAAGACAGAGGTTCTCCTGGTCTGGAAATCCACGATGCAGGTACTAGAGTATCGTCCTGCTCTGAATGGGGTTGCACTCCCTCTGAAGGAGCAGGTCCGCAGTTTGGGGGTCCGCCTGGATCTGCAGCTGCTCCTGGATTCCCAGGTGGCGGCTGTGGCCGGAGGGGCCTTGGCCCAGCTTCGGCTGGTGCGCCAGCTGCGACCGTACTTGGATCGTGCAGACCTGACCACGGTGATCCATGCCACGGTGACGTCGCGACTAGATTATTGTAACACGCTCTATATTATTATTATTTTTCACATTTTTAAACCACCCTTCCTCCAAGGAGCTCAGGGTGGTGTACATGGTTCCTTCCCTTCTTTTGTCATCACAACAACCCTGTGAGGTAGGTGAGGCTGAGAGATAGTGACTGGCCCAAGGTCACCCAGGAAACTTCATGGCTGAGTGGGGATTTGAACCTGGATCTTCCAGGTCTGAGTCCATCACTAGAACCCTTGAAGACGGTTCAGAAACTGCAATTAGTGCAGAATGCAGCGGCCCGTGTGGTTACTGGAGGTAGGCGGTTCGACTCTGTCGAGCTGCTCCTCCGACAGCTGCACTGGCTGCCGATTCATTTCCGGGTCCAATTCAAAGTGCTGGTTTTGACCTTTAAAGCCCTATACGGCTTGGGGCCAGGATATTTGAGAGACCGCCTACTTCTATATAGTCCGGCCTGTCTCCTTAGATCACCAGAGAAGGCCCTTTTGCAGGTGCCATCACCCAGGGAGGTGCGAGGGGCGGCGGCCAGAAATAGGGCCTTCTCAGTAGTGGCACCAACCTTATGGAATTCCCTCTCCTTTGATTTACGAACTGCTCCCTCCTTGGACACTTTCCGGCGAGGCCTAAAAACCTTCTTGTTCAAAGAAGCCTTCTGAGCCTTTGCCTTTTTAACATCTTGCTGGTACGGGGTGGGGTGCTGCGGTTTTTAGGATCTTGTTTTACATGTAATTTTTTAATCAATTTTTAGATATTTTTATTAGTTTGTTAACTGTTTTTGTTTAAAAAGTAATTATCTATCTGTATTTGTTGTATTTTCTTTTTGTTGTAAGCCTCCTTGGGTCCCAAGGCAGGATAGAAATATTGTAAATAAATAAATAAATAAAATGTTCCTTGACAAATTCCCCACCATAGTCAGATTCCTCTTCAGCTTCGTAGAGTGTGACTATAAGGAGTTTCTGCAAAACTGTTTCAAGTCTTTCCATATTTCCTTTCAAGGTTGCCTACTTGTTACCCAGCTCTTCTTCCCACATCACTGCTCAGTTGCCTGTTATTCCATTTGACACGGACCATCCTGACAGTTCCACTCAGGAGAGCATTTTAATTGGCTTCCTTTTCTCAGTCACAGCTTTGTGCTTTCCAGCATTACTCACCTACTACGGAAATGCTTCATCATGCCAACTAGGGGCTGCGCAACATGGGGCTGCGCAAGAGTGCGCACTTGAGTCCCTGGAGTTTGGGCAGGGGAGGTTTCCCTTGTACCATCTTCCTAGTGTCCCCAGCATGGGTGCCAGTGAGTCTGCATATTGTTGATTCCTCCCTGCTGCTTCTGATAATAGTCTCGGAGCCTTCAGCACATGCTCTGTAGCACTTTTCAGACCTTGTTTCAAGAAATCAGCTAGAAATGTGAGTGCTGTGATTATGATTTCAACAACTGGAGTCTGAGAAAAACACCTTTCAGTTCATCCTAAACTTTCCACCCTCTGGTTTTGCCCCTAGCAATATGGCTGTCAATATGCGCTTGTAGACATAGGCTGGTCCAAGGTCAATGATAGGTCCAAGGTCAATGAATGATTGATTCCCCATGTGTTTGCTGCATCCAGGAAAAGTAAGGGGATGGACCCAGGCTCAGTGGTAGAAGAGCTGCTTTTTTTTGCATGATGCAGAAGGTCTGAGGTTCAGTTCCTGGCATCTGTAGGTTGGTCAGGGAAAAAGACTCCTGTTTGACATACTGCCGGTCAGCATAAATGATACTGAACAACACAAGATGGCCAAATGCAAGGACTCTTTAGACCACATGTAGGAACTGGAAGGAGAATGGGTTGAGGACCAGACAGGCCGCCGCTATAGTTAGCCTTTCCTCTGTCTTAAACTGTGCTTACAGGCTTCAACCACTAGAGTTGTTCACTTTTGATACTGGCTCCCTGGGCAGAGCAACAGCAGAATCTGCGGTCACATGTGGAGCCAGGGCAGGGCGCTGCGTGGTCAGGGACGTAGCCAGAATGAAATGTGGCCCAGCCAGTGGTGGAGCCAGGGCAGGGTCTGAAATATCAAGGGTAGGGGAAACCTGGCAAGTTACAGACAGAGTCTGGGACACTAGTCTTGTTGTGAGACTTTTCAGACCTTGGCAGAATCTGAATTCTTCAGCTCCAATAATTTTTACCTGAGGGCAGAACTACACATGGACAGGTAGAACTCTGTTCTCAAATGCAGATTGCAGCCCAAATGCTATTAAAGAAGGAGCAATTTCATGCAGCAGTGGGGAGCAGAGAAACAGCGGAGCCCTTAATCCACCAGCCATGTTTACTCCCTGCAACTCCCCCCCCCTCAGTCACTTTTCTCGCAACTGGGATTCAAGGTGGGAAATAAAGCAGGTTGGGGATAATCTGGTGAACTGAGCCTAACAGAATCTGGATTTTACAGGCTTTTCAGACCCTAGCATTGGTTACCTGGTGATAGACCAAAGTTTTGCTTGTTGGACCAATAAAATACTGTCTGGTTGGCAACCCTATCATCAACCACACAGGCCCCAAGCCTGTGGCAATTCTACCTTCACCTGGAAGCTTATACATCCACTAGAAAGACATTGAGAACATCAGCAGAATCATTCCTATATTGCCCTCTGCAGGCACATCAGGGAATAACAATTTCCTTCCATGGCAGCCACTGTTCTTGTGAGCCTCACTGTTTATTTTGATGAGAAAGAACAAAAAGATTCCTGACTCCATTATTTTAGAAAATGCAAGTACAGCAACTGTGTTTTCATATTTGTAAGAATACTCATAACTTTTAAATAATTCCTTGCAAAGAGCTTGTACAGTGATGGTCAGGGTGCTGTTGGTGCTCTGTACACTATGTAAAAAGGTAAAGGTGACCACTGTCAATTAAGTCCAGTCGTGTCCGACTCTAAGGTGTGGTGCTCATCTCCATTTCAAAGCCGAAGAGCCAGCGTTGTCCGAAGACGCCTCCGTGGTCATGTGGCCGGCATGACTCTCCTTGCCGCAGCGCATAGCATGCAGCATTCCTGAGATAATGTACATGATGTGCTTTGAATGCTCAGAAAGGACCATGCAGATACCAAGTATGATGATTATTTATACCACCAATGTTTCCTGCTACACTTTTATTTTTTATACAAATAGTCTTGTACCTCCAGCAGAATTTGCTCATATTCCCAACCTTTGCTACCTTTGCTAACTAGGCAAAGAGCAAGGCATTGTTAAAAGTGATGCCTCTCTTACTGTATTTCTTCAATTCTAAGACGCATGTTTTTTTCCCAATTAAGCATTTCAAAAAATGGGGTGCGTCTTAGAATCGAAGGTCTCCAAAAAGCACCCCAAAATGCTATCTTCTTACTTACTGGGGCTTGGGGGAGCTTCAGGGATCTTCAGTTCGGCAAAAAACGGTGATTTTCAGCCATTTCCGGTTTTCGCAAAAACCAGAAATGGCCAAAAATCACTGTTTTTCGCCGAACTGAAGATCAGGGAGGCCTGCAGAGGGTTGCGCAGGCCTCCCTGAAGCTCCCCCAAGCCCAGGTAACGAAGGAAATGGCACTTTCTGGCAGGGCCAGAAATGCTATGCAAAGGCAGTGCACTCAGTCATCCTCAGCTGCAGGAGACATGCTGGGGAGAGTTGGTGCTGAGCGGGTAGATTCAATGAAGGGAGGTGAGTCTTACAATCAATTGATTTTTTCCCCCTACTGGTGGTACTGAAAGTAAAGGTGCGCCTTAGAATCGATGGCGCCTTAGACTCGAAGAAATACGGTATATTTAGCAGGGGGGCTACAGCTGTCTCTGTTCACCCCAGCATAGTGTCCCTCCCAGTGGCTGTTTGCTGGTATTTCTTCAGAATCTTTTGTTAGATTGTGAGCCCTTTTGGCACAGGGAACCACTTATTTATTTTGCTACGTAAGCTGCTTTGTGAACTGTTTTGTTGAAAAGTGGTACATAAACATTCTTATGTACCATTATGCACTACACCATTAACCAGGATGGTGTAGTAGTTTGGGAGTCGGACTTAGACCTGGAAGATCCAGGTTCAAATCCCCGCTCAGCCACGAAGCTTCCTGGGTGACCTTGGGCCAGTCACTATCTCTCAGCCCCACCTACCTCACAGGGTTGTTGTGAGGACAAAAGGAGGGGAGGAAATATGTACACCACTCTGAGCTCCTTGGAGGAAGGGCGGTATGAAAATGTGAAAAATAAAAATAATAAAAAATTAATTTGCAAGGTTTCATATGCATATAACTTTCACCTGAAAAATGCAGTGGATGGTCAGAACTGTACTACTTTTGCACTAAGCTTCTGAAATAGGCAAAACTGTAGCATTCTAGCGTACATTTTCAAAAGTCAGTGATAGAGGGTGAAGGCAGGGAGCAAACACAATTTCAGGCATGATTTTTTTTTAATACAAAGTCAACAACTTTGAGAAATTGCAGGAAAAAGAACATTTTAAAAGCAAGCCTGTACAGTATGTCAATAAACACTTTTCCTGTTTAGTGTCAGTCTTTCTATCTCTTATGTAATCCCTATGCTGTCCTTCCCTCAATGATTTTGCTTCTTATAAGAAACATTTCTTGCAAGGACTTCATTTTCCTATCATGATATATGAATTGAAGAGCACTGGGAGAAAGTGCCACAGCTTGTTATTCATTCATTCGTTTGTTGTTTGTTTGTTTGTTTGTTTGTTTGTTTGTTTGACAAAAAATTATACCGCTTTTCTTGTGCTTAAAACGGTTCACAACAAAAAATAAAATACAATAATCAAACGGTAAATAAACATTAAAAGCAATTTTAAAAAGCATTAAAATAATTACAGTGATATATGTCATTAAGAATATAAAAACAGCAACCGAGGTCTGTAGATATTAATTAATACAGGGTCCCATGAGTTCCCTAAGACTAAGAGTTCCCTCCCTCCACAAACTCCAAGCAGAATAGGTATGTTTTTAACACCCCGCAGGAAACTATGCAGTTGGTTCCAGAGGCGTAGTGCCACAACCGAAAAGGCCCTGCATATTATGGTTGCAGAAGCTCCTGAACATCTAACTTAAGAACTTTCAAGATACAAGAGTACTTGCGTGTGTGTCCATAGATGGCATTAGTGCCCATTCCCAGCATTCCCAAATGTTCTGCATTTTATTCCGGCCAACCCCAGCAAGTCCTGTTTTTAGTCTACTTTTCAATGTAAGACCACACAATATAGAGTACTGTACTGCAGGTGAACTGTAAATACTTTTTTCATATTTCAGATTTGTTTGCTACTGTTAATAGTGATGTTAAGAACAAAACAATTCACAAACAGACCACTGGAACCTGTTCTTAAAGTAGGGGAGCTTCTGCATTGTTACAGAAGCTTTGGGTTTTCACTTAGGAAAGAGCAACGGGTTATAAATATTAAATAATAATAATAATAATTCCAGTATTTATATACCGCCTTTCTTGTCATTGGATTTCTCCTTTACTTGATTTCAAGACGGTTTACAATAGGCAGTTACAATTCTTAACCAAACGGTTTTTACAATACAATAAATGTCCTAATCTTTCGTAGGACGCTTCTTTCCAGGTGTTTCCTTTCACAATCTGTCCTCTCTCTGGCATTCCCCTCACATGCGTTGACTGATATGGTAATATCAGTGACTGAAATGATAATGGTGATAATGCTGGTGGTGGTGGTGGTGGTGGTGGTGGTGAAGGAACTAAAAACCAACTCCTTCACTGTAATAATATAGGTTGGGTGAGATTGGGCAAGATTGTGCATGTCACTAAATTAACCCAAATAATTTTTGAATGTAGCAGGAAACACTAGTAGTATTCTGACCAAACCAAATTTGCCCCATAAATTTAGAAATGTGTCATATTTTGGTAGAAGGCCCAAGTTAGTTACTAAACAGTTAAAATGCTGTAATCATGGGACAGTGTGATTCATAAACAAACACTACTGAATCAGAATGTTAGACTTGGGATGTACCTTGGAGTCCAGCTTCTTCTAAGTGTTTGAATGAATGACCACTTTGTGCCTTATGTTATAGAATCATAGAGTTAGAAGGGGACTGCAAGACCATCTAGTCCCACTTCAGCCCCATCATGTGATATCCTCACCTTAACATGGAATCTTGATCTGTTTATGATGGAGGCTTCTGACTGTTGCAGTTCCATTTCCATCTCCCCGGGGATGGGACTCATGGCCCAATCCTACTGGGCCACCGGAACACATATTTTGGTGGTGCAGTGTGATTTACAGCGGTCACAAAGTGCAACCGACCATTCTGCGCAGCCAGCCTGCCACTGCAAGCAGCAAGTGGCCATGGCCACTAGCCTCCAGAGAAGCCCTGGTGCATTGCTGGTAAGTTGGTCCATGGGTAGGCTTACCATATTTCCCCGGTCTGAAACTGGGACACCCCCCCCCCCACAACTAACCAACCAACCAACTAAATAAATAAATAAATAATTTTTAAAACAATAAGGGAGCGCAGAACCGCGACCGAAACTTTATTTATTTATTTATTTATTTATTTATTTATTTTTAGAGTAAAATAATTAATTAAATTGACTTACCTCCTCGTCGCCGCCCTTGTTGCCTGTTGCCGCCGTGCTGCTGCTCCTCTAGTGCCTTCTCGTTGTCGTTGAGCGGTTGGCCGGCCGGCTCGCTCGCCCACCGACCGGCCAGCTCGCTGCTGCTCCTCCAGCGCCTCCTCGTCGTCGAGCCAATATCCTACCCTCCTTTCCCGCTCTCAATCCACCTACCTAGGACCAGAGGCATTCTAACATGGGGGGAGCTGGTGTGCTCCACCCCAGGCGCGGAGTGGGCGCGGGGGCGCGGCAGCCGGGCTCGGGGCTGCGCAGAGCAGCGCAGCACCGGAGCCCAGCTGGCGCACCCCCCCCCCGAAACAGCGCGCCCACTCGGTGCGTCCCCGGCCTCCGGAGGCTCTGCTCTGAGGCCGGGATAAGCCCTCCTTAGAGCGACCGCCCAGTTCGGCGGTTGAGGACTTCATGAGAAGTCCGAACGTGTCATCGGCTTGTATAGGGTTTTGCGCATGCGCAGAACCTTTCTGAGGGCAAACGGGCTGCCATTTGCCCTCACAAAGGTTCTGCGCATAGGCAAAACCCTGTACAAGCCGGCGACGCGTTCGGACTTCTCATAAAGCCCTCAACCGCCGAACTGGGCGGTCGCTCTAAGGAGGGCTTCACCGGCCTCGGAGCGGAGCCTCCGGAGGCCGGGGATGCGCCGAGTGGGTGCTCAGCCCCAGCCTGGCTGCTTGGGGGGGGCGCTCCAACCCCCGCCCCCCCCGGGCGCCGGGAGGGCTGGGAACGCCACTGCCTAGGACTTGCACCAGCAAAGTAGCTGGCACAGATCTGAGTAGACCCATCATGACAATGGAGGCTTGCCCCGGAGCAAGGAAACAAATGTTCCCTTGCAGAGGCCTCCAGGACTCGAAACTCCCCCCCCCCCGGGATGTTGCACACACTCTGTCTACGTGGCTGCATTTGGCAGGGGGAGACTTGGGTTGGATCGAGTTGTCATTCATTCTTGTCTCCTGTTCACTAACTGCAGTGATCTTCCCCAATGAGCACCAAATATATATCTCCAAAGTGGATGAATGAGCAACAGGATTGCAATTGTTGTTCAATCTAAATAAGGTACCTATTATTTATTTATATTTATTTTTAAAATGTATACCCTGTGCTTTCCCCTTCCAAGGGAAGGTGCTAAAGGCAACTAACAATGGAAAACTAAAATTAAAATCACAAGTGACAAACAACACCAAACAAAGCAACATGCCAGAATCAAATCGAATCAGAAATAAAATCAAAAGCAAGTGAGCAGAAAATAAAACCAACCAGTAACAGGGACTACGGAGAGAAGGCACTGAAAACAAACTAGCGCAGGGGTGTCAAACATAAGGCGTGATAGTTGGGCTCTCCCAGCATCACCAATGTATACTTCAAATACTCTGGCTCCAAGCCATGTAGGGTTTAGAGGTTAACACCAGCACCCCGAGTTGCACTCAAAAACCTACTGGCAACCAGTGCAAGCAAAATGACACAGGTGTGATATGCTCCACTTGCCTTGTGCCAGTTAGCAATCATCAGTGGCATTTGCACTAGCTGAAGTTTCCAAATGGTCTTCAAGAGCAGCTCCATGTAGAGCGCATTGTAGTAGTCCAATCAAGATGTAACCAATGCATGGAGAACCATGGTTAGTGTGAAGTGATGCACACTACAAAAAAAACAAAAAAAAACTTATACACTGGAAGGGAGTGAGCTATTGGTGACTAGCCAGGAAAGAAAGATTGGGGTCATAGTAAAAAAAACAAAAACACCTCAATGTACAACCCTGCTTGGGTGTAATTCTGTGCACACATATTTTGGGAGCCAGTCCCATTGAACTCAGTGGGGCATCTTTCTGAATCAACATCCACAGGATCATGGGCGTCATTGGGGCGTGGCGGGGGGGCGGGCCGCCAGGGGGCGACGCGCGTCATGGGGTGACGCGCGCACCCCCTCGCGCGTCACCTCCGTGATGCGCGTCGCCCTCCGGACGCTCCGAGGCCGGCCCGGGAGCTGGCCTCGGAGCGTCCGACCCCGTCGGCGCTCCAGGGCCTTCTGAACGAAGGCCCAGGCAGCGCGTCAATCCGGGTATTTCCCGGATTTTCGCGCATGCCCAGACCCGTTTGGAGGGCAAAAAGCCCTCAAAACGGGTCTGCGCATGCGCGAAAATCCGGAAAATACCCGGATTGACGCGCTGCCTGGGCCTTCGTTCAGAAGGCCCTGGAGCGCCGACGGGGTCGGACGCTCCGAGGCCAGCTCCCGGGCCGGCCTCGGAGCGTCCGGAGGGGGGCGACGCGATGCGGGGGGGGGAGCTGGATGGCCCCCTCCCCCCGCGCCCATAACGTCGCGCCCCTGGGGGGGGGTGACGCGCGTCCCCGCACCAGGGTGACGCGCGTCTAGTGACGCCACTGCACAGGATCAATGCAATCGTTTACATATATTAACATCATCCCATCCCAATAACAGTTGACATGTGTTCCATCATACCATTGTTAATCTGGACAAGCTGTTGAGATGTACTAAGCATTAAAACATTTGCTGTTGGGTCAAAGGAAGCAAAGCTGACTAATAAAATTAAAAATAGTCACAATGGTGTGTATTCCCTTTGTCTCCAAGTGCTTTCTGAGAAAGCCAGCCACGAGTCACATACTTTCGATAGGAAACACATTTGTTCGCTACACCCAAATTAATGATCCCAAGAGTCTGTAGCAAAATAATTGAGATAATAAGGTTTATGAGCAATCTGGTCTCAGGCTGTGAAAAGGGGGGTGGGGGAGAGGGACCAATTGCAGGGATCTCTGCCTGGTGGAGGACGGGGTGTCAAATTCTGAGGGCAAGGTTTCGAATTACTCAACTTCCTGGCATCTAGCAGTTTCAGTGAGGTTTTGTTTTCAACTCGATTCAGTTTTGCTACAGTAAATGTTGATGGTAAGTAAAGAGAAAGAAAGAGGAATGGATCTAACAGCGCAATCCTGTGTAACCTTGCACCGGTGTAACAGTAGATGCACCAGTGTAAGTGCACTTATGCCCCTTTTCACAGTGCATCTGCTGTTACACAGATGCATCTACTGTTACACCGGTGCAAGGTTACACAGGATTGCGCTGTTAGATCCATTCCTGGATTGCTTCTGCTCAAATCTGTGGATTGAAACCATCCTGATCTACTTCCTCGTAGCGTATATGACAGTATGACTTGATCTAGGAGATGGGGCAGGGGAAGTGCCACTCTGTTGGCTTTCTGGACTTCCCAGCACTATTTGATACCATCACCTATGTGAGTGGTCTGCATGGCTCCAGTCATTTCTCGAGGTTTGTTCCAGATGATGGTGCTGAGAGGCCTCTGTCTTCCCCATGGCCTTTGACTATGGGGTGCCAGAGTTTCCTCTTAAAGCAGCTCCGAAACAACCCAGCCATGCCTGTGGAAGTACTTTCTGACCAGTGAAATATTCCTCCCACTGGATTGGAGTTGCAAAACCCAGGGTTCGACTTTAGGGGAAAGAGCCTGTGTCCTCCTGCAAGGACTTAGCTAGCAGGAAAGAGAAACCACATCTCCTATTTTCCACAGATTGACATCTTGGGAAAGCAGAACTTCTCTCCTTCAGTGGGACTGTGCATTTTGGCTCCATTTATGGGTGTGCCCACAAGCTATTTGCCCTTACATCGTCAGCCCTTGCGTGATTCAAATACCAAGACACAGCACAGGAAGGCTGCTTTCTAGAATATATGTGAGGAGGGTTAATGCTTCATGCTCTTCCTCTTCCTTTTATCCTAATGTTGCCAGGCAACCCTCATTCTTCCCCACCACACACACACTTCCATTCCAAATGTACACAACAGAGAAAACACACAAAAACTAAACAAATGGATAAAATGACTTCATAGAAAGGCAAACTTGACTGAGGAGCAAAATTGGGATCATGTGAACTTCTCTGTGTATTGCTGTATGAAAGTTGGGCTTTATGCAGCAAAGCCTCTGGTCCCAGAAAGGGAGGGGGGGAAGGCCCTGAGATTTTTCACCAACTCCTCCAAGGTTGATTAAAGAAGAAGGGGGGGAACCTTCCAGAGAACCAGCCCTTCTTCAAAGAAGCTGCTTTCGAGGAATGGGCTAGCACAAAACCCTGGAGTGGATTTTTTTGCATGTGTGGAGGAAAAGACTGTGCTCACTAGGTCTGGTGAAGTTGAATTGAACTGTAGCACCGATGAAGCTCTGTGTCTGAGTGAAGCTCTGTGCCTGTGTCCAATTCTACCGCGGCTGTGACCCACCTTGTCCTCCCGCTTCTGGCTCGCGACCTACCTTTGGAAGCTGCTCCTGCATCGCACCAGGCCTGGGATGGCCTTCACAGGCCTAAGAAGGCCTCCAGACGTGACTGGAAGTCATGTTCATGAAACGTGACCCAGAAGTCTATGCACACGTAGGGTTAGTCAAGTATTTAAATGCTTGCATTTCATGTTTACCTCTACCTTGGGACCATTTTTTAAAAAATGGATAATTTGGGCTTGCCAAGGTTGAGCTGCGTGAAAGAGATACTGAATATATGGTTGACAAGAAAATCATAGCGCTCCATTCATTGGTTTTCTTTCAATAAAGCTTCTCAAACAGACAAAACCATTTCACCAGCTTTCATCTTCAGTCACTTGAAAACACGGTTTCTGAAAGCCACTTATTCACCTACTACTTGCTTCAAAGGAGCTTTCTAGACCTTAATAATCTCTGTAATCCAAACATTATAGAAAAGGAAAGCTCCCACTGGTGACCATGAGCCCAGGAGAATATTTGCAGGGCATTTGCAAGAAAGAATAATGTACGCAAGGGGGTGGAACAGAAAAGAACTATGATGAGAGGAAGAGATCTGATGAATACAACAAATACCGGTACTTGACTGTGGTGGGTTTTTTTTTTCCCCCAAATCCCATTCAAGGCAAGATAAAAGGAGTGACACAGTAATGAAAAGGACTAAAAGGAGCATGTACGCTGTAACTTGAAATTTACAATTTCTCAAGAGGCATGCCGCCTCTTTTCAGAAGATGAAGCATGTACATCTGACTAAACAAGAGTGACAATTCCATTCAAGATGATGGAAGAGATCTCACGGATGGCCATGTTCCTATCTAGTTAGGGTCTCTGTGCTTTAAGCTTCCCAACATCACTGCCATTCGATATGCTGCCAAATTAACCTTCTTGTCACATTCTCCACTTGCATGTCACGTGGAGCCAACCAGCTCCTCAGACTCATATATTATTACATACGGTTTGAGATCTGTATGCCCTGCGGGGAGGAAAGAAGACGTGCCCAGGCCAGAGGGAGCTTATACCACCGGCTCCTATGGAGACCAGCACTGTCCTAAGAGTTTTATTGTTTTTTTTTTAAATTGTATTGTACTTTTTAAAAATGTTGTAAGCTGCCTCGGGGCCCTCTTCAGAGGTAGAAAGGTGGGATATAAATACCTGGATAGATAAAATAAATATTGTGTTTTTATTGAACTCCACATTGTTAGCACATGTCAAGGTGAACCCTTGTGGTTCAATTTATGCATTTCCTAACACAAAGGCTAGCACCACACACCCCTTCAGTGGAGCTGGTCTTTTACCTGTTCCTTGTACCTTCCATGCATCCTCATTGGTCACAACATAGTAGTTCCTGCTCTACTACATTCCTTCTCCATGAAACTGTCATGTTTAACATATCTGAACAAAAACACTCATTGCTGCATCCTTTGATGCATTTAGGCCACGGTGGATCTTTGATCCACTTGCTCTTGATGGGACCATCCTGGGAAATCCTAATTTAGTTGACCCTTTGTCACACTGTGAATATTTGTTTGCAAATTCAGCAGGAGGTATTTGGCTCATGCCCCAGTTCTAAGCATAGTTATTTGGAAATAAAAACCAGCTCACTTCCTGAAATCTATACTTGTACAGACATTATTTATTCCTCATAGCCTGCCCTTCCTTCAAGTAGTTCAGGGCCACACACCTTGCTGTTCTCCCCTTGTATCCCAACAACAACCCTGTGTGGTAGGCTGGGAGTCCAAGGTCACCCAGGGAACTTTATGGCTGACTGGGAAATTGAACCCAGGTTGCCCAGGTCTTAGTCTAACCACTACGTTTAGGTTGCAATCAGTGTTCCCTCTAAGATCCAGTGCCATTGCGTGGAGCCCTTTTGTGCTGCACAGTGGCATAGCAGCGTCTTCCCGGTGATGTCATTGCCAACATCCAGGTCAACCAAGCTCCGAGCTCCACAGAGCTCAGTTGAGAAGTGGGTGGTCACACACAGAAGCGTCAGAGGTGGGGGGTGACAACCGTGCAGTGGCAAAAGAGATGCAAGCGGGCAGACGGCAGTGAAAAAGACGTGAGCAACTGGCCTTGGTTTGAGCAGCGGCGATGTCACATCCGGTGCGGTGGTGGTGGTGGCATTTTCTTTCGCACCCCCCCCCCACAGGGTGTAGGTACATCACTGGCCATGCACCTTAAGGGGAACCCTGATTGCAATCCTATAATACTTTATTTGGATTAAGCCCTATGAAAATAGTGGGACTTCTGAATAAAGTGCACAGGATCGTGCTGTTTTTAAGCACTTCCTTCCCTGTCTACTTTCCTCTGCATAATAAAACATAATGCCTGAAGCAGAAGTTATGACATTTGTTTGAATGCATCAGCTCTTGGTTTTGGCATTAAGTTCTACACACAGTAAGAGGGGGAATAATAATAATAATAATAATAATAATAATAATAATAATAATAATAATAATAATAACCATCAGTGTTTATATACCAGCTTTTCTTTGGTCATCGGATTTCTCCTCTGACTTTAATTCAAAGGCGGTTTACACAGGCAGGCTTTCTAAACCCCAAGGTTTTTTTTACAATACAATATGTTCTAGTTTTCCATAGAACCTTTCATTCTAAGTGGTTTCCTTCACAGTCCATCCTTTTGTTCACCTCACCACGCTTTGGCTGACAGGCAACCTTGACTCCTACTCAAAGTGCAGCTGCAACGTCTCTCCCTCAGAGGCTCTGCAGCTTGTCAGTGGCGTGCTGACAGCTCTCCGACAGCACACGGATACTTCCAGGCATCCCGAACTGTCATCCTTCAAATCATCAGGCATATGAGACGGCTGCTCTACCAACTGAGCCAGACCTCCTGCCCTGTGTGGTAGGCTGGGAGTCGAAGGTCACCTGGGGGGTATACAAGCCTGAGACACCCTCCTAACCTTACTGTGAGTAGAAGTTCCGGGTGAGCAGAGCCCCAGTAGGTAGCACAGATTTCTTAAAGGAGCATATTGCCATGAAAGCGAAGTTCAGGTCCGCACCCTAATCAGTGTTAGTCCAAGACCTCCCAGTGCCCAAGGGAGTTCACCAAATATCACCCCCTTACCCTGAATCTGATCATCTGCCACCTTCACCACTTCTCTCCCATTCCCTAGATTTGAAAGGAAAAGAATAGAGCAGAAGAGGAAGTGTGGAGGAGAGTAAAGCAGGGGTGTCACTAGGGGAGTGGGGTGGTGGTGGACTGCACTGGATGACACGCCAGGGAGGAGTGACAACTCTATTAAATACATCCCATTTGTTACCAGTGAAAACGCACCAGTGGTAGAAGATGGATTTTAATGGTTCTGACTGTGATGTAAAGAAAGGGGCCATGCCCATACTTGTTGCCGTGCACAAGGTTCCAGATGCCTCTCCTGGCATCTCCAGGTGAAAAGGATCTCAAGTAGCTGCAGTGGGAAAGACCATTGCAGTAGGTAAAGTTATTTCCCTTGTAGGAATTCTCTGCACGCACTGTCATGTTTCCTAGAAGTAGGAGGCTGCTGGCGTAAGATTACTTAACAGATGCTGTAATCTGTTGTTGGATAATTGAGAAGGTTTTGCTTTTTGCCAAGAAGCTTGATTATGAGGGATTGCAGTAGGGCTTCCGTTCCTTCTGCCTGGTGGAGTTTAGTGATCGGTTTGCTGGCTGCTCAATGTTATTGCCCCCCATTGAATGCTGGAATCTCTTAGAGGGGTCTGACGCACTGGCGTCACTGCAGGGGGGGCGGAGCTCTAAGTGCTGCTGAAATCAGAGTCTCCTTTACACAGACGAACAAAGCAGCCCCGCCCCCTCACCCTTGGAGCCTTTCAGGGAAGCGAAAGCAGTGGTAGGCTGGGAGTCGAAGGTCACCTGGGGGTGACCTTCGCTTCGCTGAAAGGAAAGTTGCTTTCGCTTCCCTGAAAGGCTCCAAGGGTGAGGGGGCGGGGCCGCTTTGTTCGTCTGTGTAAAGGAGGCTCTGATTTCAGCAGCACTTAGAGTGGCGTGATCATTCTCTGTATGATCTAGTATGGGAAGAGGTCCATGGGGTAACATCACAAGATCTTGCCCTGGGTGCAGCAAACCCTAGTGACAACTCTGGAGCAGAGCAGTGGGCTAAAGCGTCTGCAGTGTTCTAGAGCACCACTTTCTTCTCTTGTAGACTTGCTCCTCCACTCTGTTCCCCTCTTCCTTTTCAAACCCAGGGAGTGGGAGGAGAAGCAGTGGACCTGCTGCATGACCTCTCCTGCAATCTGCCCCTTGAGGTGACTGCCTCAGTCAATCTCATGGATGTGCTGGCCATGATACAGTACCTTCCATCAATTTCCCTGTGGATTTATTCAGATATTCAAAAAATAACTGCTTTCCCTCTAACATTTATAGTTTGATTAAATTCCACTCACAAAAAAAGTAAAATTAATTCAGATACACATTGAAAGACAATGCTGAGAAAGGACAGTTTATAAACAGTGTTCTGTATTTATTTTATACATTAAATCATACAGTGTATTATAGCATTGTTATTGTGCCAGTAATTATGTCCATAATTCTGGTCCTCTCTATGATAAACTTTAATTGCCTCTACAGTTTGTTTGTTTATGCTACCAGTCACTCATTACTAGAGGTATTTGAAAATGGTGGGGTGTTTGTGTTGTTGTTTTTTTTGAAAATTTGTTGAATTAAAATGCAAAATGTGATGTTTTGAGATTTTATTCACAAGTGCGAATTCTTAAGCATCAGGCAGCACAATCCTGCTTAAGGATCCACCGGGCGGCCAAGGCTGCCCGCCGGATCCTGTGCTCTGCTGCAGGCAGGCTCCCGCCTGGTGGAAAGTCTACTCGGGGAAGCGGACGCTCGTCCCCTTCCCTGAGTGTAATGGTGCTGGGGCAGATCGGCCTCCTTGGATTTCCGCCAGCGAAATTGCTGGCGGAAGTCGGAGGAGGCCGTGTAACGGCCCAGCCACGCGGCGGGGGTAAGGATTCGGTCGAGGCCATCCCCCGCTCCCTCCCATGCCAGCTGGGCCTATCGGCCCCTGCCGTTTGCCGCCGAACTGCCCCCCATCGGCTGGATCCTTAGCTGGGTCCTCCAGCGAGCAGGCAACAGCTCTGTTGACAGAGCAGGGGGGGGTCAACCTTTCACCGGCCTTCCCTGCTCACAAGTCATCAGAAAAGTGCCTTACAGCAGTTTTACGATGGCTTAGGGTGGCAGAACGCTTGTTCCGCTGCCCTAGACTTGCGCAGGATTGCGCAGAATATCAGGTTTAATATCATTACATTGCAGTCCTCAATGCATAAACAACAAATTACAGGTGTCCCCCGGTTAACTACAGTTTGTTTAATGACAATCTGGATATACGACGACAATCCCCCAGTACAAAAAGACCTTACAAAAATTCACTGCTGCTTTAAAAGCACAATTAAGTCAATGTAATACAGTGCAGTTGAAATAGAGAATGAATGGCAAGTACTCCAGACCCGTCTTTTTAAATCCCCAGCCCATTAGCTGTTCAGTGCTAAACATCAAAGTGCTTATCTAGCACCGAACAGCTGATGGGCTGGGGATTGTAAAAGACCAGTGTGGAGTACTTGCCATTCATTCTCTATTACAGCTGCACTGTATTGTGTTGCATTATGTAGGCTATACCAAAATCGACCACTAGATGGTGCTGAAGACTCACTTAACGACAGATTCACTTTACAATTAATGGAGACAATTATTTCTAACTGGGAAAGTAATCTGTTTTAACCCGATGCATTCCAGGACTAGTACAGAGTTGGTAATTTGGTTCCAATTCTGATTGAAAATGTACTGTTTTGTGTTTTTATGCGGTTATCAACAAAAACAAACACTCCTACTCATCACTGAATGTCTGATGCATTGGAGATGTGGAAAACTGAAACATTTTTCTGTGCCAGTGACTTTCAAAATGTCAGTATTCAGGAACTCTTTTTCCCACTGACTTCTCTGCCCTGGAGTTGGAACCCCTATTGTTATAGACCTACGTTTCTCAACAGGTGGTACGTGGGCCCCTGGCCATCAAGATGGTGGGTGCCAGGGCGGCCGCGCCAGAGTCCTGGAAACGGTAGCATTAGCTCTGCAGAGCCAGCAGAGCCTGAGCGTGCTGTTTTCCAGGGCTGGAAAAGGCTCTCCTGCCCGCCCTTGTCCTTTTACCTTTGCTTTCAGGCCTCCAGCATGGCCAAAAACCTGGAAGTGATGATGATGTCATCACCACTTCTGGTAGTAGTGCAGTGTTGGCCACAGAGGTGGTACGCTACGCCAAAGAGGATGAAAACCTTTGTTGTAAATTATTCTAGGTCATATTCAAGAAGGCACAAGTTCTGGGCCCCTTATTGCTATGTAAGAACTGGAAGTGTATCCTGAAACATACCTGCTAACTAACTTATAACTATTGCAGAGGAACGTAGCAGTGATCTACTGTCTTTCAGAGCAGCTTAGTCACCATTACTGATCTCACTGAAGAACACTTAATAAGCTTGAAAGTTAGCCTCAGGATTCCCCAGAACACAGTTGGCAAACCATATTGTGTCCGGCCCAGCAAGTTGGATGACTCATCGACACAATAGGTCACATCATAGTGTGCCCACACAGCTGTTACAGGCTGCCAGGAGTTGCCAGTACATTATGTTGCATAAATACAGTAATATGTACCCTAAAAGGAAAGTTACATGGATGGCTGCTGGTGATGTGTTGTCATTCTGTAACCCTCCATAACGTAGCACTGTTATTTGGTGCCGTTCAAATAAACAAAAGCTTGAATCTTTACTGTCTAGCTCTAGCTGCTCCTTTTTTCTTTTTCTTTTTTTACAACTGTACACAGATTTGACCTGCACTGAATAGAATAACCTGTGAATAACTGTATTATTATTATTATTAATTATTAACAGTATTTATATACCGCTTTTCAGCAAAAAGTTCACAAAGCGGTTTACAGACAAAATCAAATGATTAAATGGTTCCCTGTCCCAAAAGGGCTCACAATCTGTACTCAGGTATATAGACTAACAATGATTGTACCCATGTGAACACGCCTCCTTTCCCCAAAATTTGTAACACTGGGTGGTCAACATTCCAAATCACAGAGAGAAACTCTCCCTCAGTGCGACACTCATTTGCAGACAAACTGTACCCCGGGTGAGTCAGGGTGTGTGGCTGCAGACCATGATGTGGGGCTGAGAACAGGGCCAGCTGACATTCTCCTTTTTGAGTTGTACCTGGTGTGAAGGTCTGACGTCTGACTGCTTGGGTCTGACTTCTGGTGCCATCTTGTAGGCCAGAAGCCATTTTGAAGCAGCTGTGGGAAAGTAGCTTGTTAGGAGGCTGAGAACAGCTTCTTATCGTCGCCCCCCCTTGCAAGGGCCGAGCTTGGAAGTGTGGTAAGCTATGCTGGTACTGAGGGCTCTCGTTAGAATAATGAGCTGCAGCTGTGAATCTCCAGTTGGGAGGGGGAGAGTGATTGCTCGGAAGTTGCATCAGCCAGTGAGGTCATCGTCCAGAGGCTTCGGCTGGTCCGAGTCTCTGGTTGGACAAGAGTACCTTCAAGGTATAAAAAAAAGCCTGTTGCTAGGGTGGAGAGGGCTTCTCATCATCATTCTGTCATGGATGACTGTTTGTATCACCGCTGGTACGGCAGGTGGAAGAGCTACCCTTCATCTATGCTCAGGAGTTAGAAGGTCCAGGTGAGTGTTAGGAATAAGTAAGTCTAGGAACTTAGCTTTATTGTTTTACTACATCTACTCGCATGTGTGCAGGGCCACTCAGAGGAATTTTACCAGGGGGTACAAAGATTCTTTGGGGCCCCTTCCCTTCATGTGAATTTTGCTCCTGGGCCCCCTTTTTGACCCATTTTTGGCCCTGGGCCCAGGCCCTGGGCCCCCTCTCAGAGGCCCCGTGTGTATGTGTGTGTGTGTGCATGTGTGCGTGTGTGCGTGTGCGTGCACGCATGCGTGTGTGTTCATTCTCTCAAAGCAATTAATGCCTTTCAGTAACTTGTAACCATATTTCTGTTTTTTTCAATAAATCATTCTATATTTACAGGCTTGTGTCTGTGTGAGTACAAGGGAACCTGATCCATCTAAGTCCTGCCTGTGCCACTCAGTCAAACTACCAAAGCAAACCAGAGCTTTCTTGAGGCTTGAGTCTCTGGAGTTTGGGGACTTGGAGTTTACAAGGGCTGCAGAGTTAGCTCATAGGACTCTAGCTTCCCCTTAGCTGGAGGACTGGCTGTTAAAAGGGGTGGTGGCACCTACCGTAGGGCAGTTAGCCCTGAGAAACCACACACCCTGGACTGGGGTGTTTGGCCAGTAAGGTGGAGGTGCGCAAGAACTTGGATTTAACGTCAGGCCTATTTGACTGAGCCCTGCTATCTCAGTGAGTGTTATGACCTTTGAGTTGGAGGGATACATAGGAACATAGAGAGAACATGCATCTCTGACTCACTGTGACACCTGGGCACACCATACATGGTTTTCAAAACACCTGAACAGAACTCATGCATGCTGCCTTGAGCTCTTTGCAGGAAAATCTGAAGAAAAATATAATAAATAATCACAAGATAGATGTGGGTGGTGTTTCTACTGTGCATCATGGTCAAAACTACAATTTATATATGTACGTATATACGGTTCGTGCATGACAATGAGCACATGCATTTTGTAATGAAACTGTTTTCAAATATGAAAACAACTTTTGAAGTGGCCCTAAGACATGGTCAGCCCAATCCTGTCTAGCAGGACGTGGCGGTGTAAATAAGGCACCTGTCGCATCCTGTGCAGAATGGGGCCTGCGCCGGCAGAGCCAGAGGCCTCCTCGGGGTAAAGGGACATTTGTCCCTTTACCCCAGGTAGAGCCCCGTTCGTCCCTATGGTTCTACTCGAATGTGCACCAGCTATTTTAAGCCAGCCGTGTATTGTCAGCCAGGCCTGGGAAGGGGGATAGGATATGCTGGAGGAGGCCGACGATGATCCCTCCTCCTTCCTAGGCCTGGCTGACCAATCCCACCCCCAAAAAGAATGCCCCATTCCACCCTCCCCACACACACCCCCGCTACCCATTGCAACCCTTACCTGTGTCCAGCAGCAGCCTGAGTCCAGGGCAGAGCAAGTGGCGCTGGCCTCAGCACCAGCATCGCTTACTCTCTGGGTGTCAAAATCATGCCTTACAGCACGTTTGTGACACCCAGCACTGGCAGAACGATTGTTCTGCCAGTCACGTCTTAGATAGGATTGTGCTGTCAGACATCCTAAGCTAATTAGTCATGACTGATTTCCTTAGTCAGGACTAACTAAATTTAGGCTACAATCCATTATTTTTTCATCAATAACTTCCATATGCTGTAACAGATTACAGTTTACATTTTAGTTCACTTTCAATCACTAATTTTCCTGACTTCTAAAAGCTCATGCTTTGCATCCTTTGTAGAACTGGCTATATCTTGTGAAAAATGTTTGATGAGTGAAGTTTGAGGATGAGTAGAGGTATCTTTTCATCTTCTTTAAACACTTCTTAATAACTTGAGCATGATTGTTTAAGCCTGCAAAGGTTTTTTTTGAAGCTTGCCTTGAGCAATCTGCCTGTGATAAACCTTCAGATGCGACAAAAAGGTCAGGTTACTGAATGATTCATACCATCCTTCTCAAAAGGAGCTTGCCTTTTCCCTTCTTTAATCCTTCTGATAAAGACGAAACCCTCCAGGTTTCTTTAAGATAAGGGAATGTTCAGTGTTCTTTGTAGAAATGGCCACATAGATAACAATATCTTCAACAGCACTGAAGAAAAACCCTGATATTCTGCCATTATTGGTTCCTAATAGTACTGGGAGCAGTGGCAGGGGAGAGGGAAGAAAGGAGGTAAAGTTATGGTTACAACCATGCTAATTTGTCCTGGACCACCACCACATCATACTGCAGATGCCCATTTCATATGAAGACACCAAAGCCCCAGAAGCTAGAGAGCAATTTCCAAAGGTGGAATCATCTGCTACCATATGACCTAGGACAGATGGAGCTTTCCTGCTAATGATGATACTTGGCATTGGCATAGCACTTTTTGAGTGTTCAATCTGCTTCCTGTGTGCTATCTAAATGTTGTCGGTCTTTACAATAACCCTGGCAAGGTCACTGGCAACCCAAACCTATCTGGCCTCTAGGCCGGCGTAAGACGACTACACCAGCCCAGGACCTTCGCAAAAGCTGTTTTAATTAATGCAGTTGCACCAGGCCTGGGCCGGGGGAGAGGACTACGCTAGCCCCTGCGGACCAGATCCAGATGGCGTACAACGCAGGTAAGCCACGGCTGGGCCGTGTGGTGCAGAGGCAGGGATGGCAGGGGTGGGTGAATCGAGCCCGGAAGGGGGGTAGGATCAACATCAGCAGCGTACACCATATCCTTTCCTCTACCAGGCCTGTTTCTCCTGACACGGGCCTCCTTGATTTGCACTGTCAAAATGGCAGGTGAAGATCCAAGGAGACCCATTGCAAGGACTGGGGCTTTACATGGGGTAAGGGAATGAAAGTTCCCTTACCCCGAGGAGACCTCCAACTCCGCCTCCTTTGCTCAGGATCCAGCATTGCCAGCACTGAGCGGATTGGGCTGCAAGTATTATTATTCCCCATATTGTTGCCGAGGCTGAGAGGGAGTGGCTTGCCGAAGGCCACCTAGAGAGCGCATGGCAGAAGTGAAGATTTAAACCAGGCACATGCATCCCTATTGCTACCTGCTAACAAGCATCCCCTGCTAACTGGGCAAAGAGGCACCTTTTAAAGTGATATCCTCTTATATTTAGCAGGGGGAGAGCAACTGTCCCTCTTTACTCCAGCATGCCATCTTTCCCAGTGGCTGTTTCTGGATTCTCTTCTGTATTTTTTATTTTTAGATTGTGAGCCCGTTGGGGACAGGGAACCATTTATTGATTTATTTTACTATGTAAACCACTTTGTGAACTACAGTACAGTACTCTTGTTGAAAAGTGGTATATAAGAAATAATATTGATGGCTGCTGTGCTTTTCTCAAACATAGTAATTGGGGGGGGGGGGGGAAGTGCCAAAGGTCAGAATTCATAATAAAAGCTGGTTTCCAAAGCAAATCTAAATGTGACTCCGCATGAGTAAAATAAATTATAAACAAATATGTTGATAGTCATATGTCAGAAATGATAGTGCCAGTGAAACCTTTTTATAACATTTTGTTCTGGCAGCTGTATTTTCTGCTTCTGTCAGAAGTTAGCATCCAGAGTTCTTCTGTTAGAAACCAAAGAAGGTATTAACTGGCAGTTGCCTACTCAACTTACTCGGTTGTACTTTGTAATTGAAACAAAATGTTTGTCAGATCAGAACAGTAGCTCCCTTTTTCTTCCCCTGATGATGTTTGTCAGGGCCATAGTTTGGGCTTCTATAAGCCTTAGTTCAGGTACATAAAAATAGAAAACAAAAAGAGAATGTTTGACCTTATCCAATAACACTAATTCTTATGACATGAAAAGATCTTTTCCTAGAATGTTTTCCTCTAATTATCCAGTTACAAGCCCAGATCCAAGAATTGCATTCATTAATGAATACAAATTAAAATCACACGTTATCAGGAATTTTCAGAATTCAGGCATCCTCTTCATTGTTCTTTCTGTAGAAGACTGACTCTTTTCTTATTGTCTACTCTAGGATCAATCGGAAGTAAACAATGAATGGAGTCATTCCAAAGGTCCAGAGCTTAACTGGAGCCAGGGATCATCACGATTTAGCTCTGGAACCTATCAGTATCAGTACTTGGCATTGAGAGAAATGTAGTAATAATATTATTTATTTACTTATTTACTGACTTATTTATTTATATACCACCTTTCTCCGTTTTTACACAGCATTCAAGGTGGTTTACACAGGCAGGCTAATCCAAACCACCATTTTTCAATGGGGTTTTTACAATATTGTTCTGTGGAACTTGCAGAACCCTCGGTTTCATCAGGTGTTTTCCTTCATAGTGTGGTTTGTCTTCTGGCTGTATGCCTTTCAAGCTTCTGCAGCAACCGTAAAGCAGCCCAGGCAGGATTCTCAAGCTGTTCACCGTTCTTGCCAGCCAGCCACCCTTCTCACACATTCCCACACTCTTTCATTGCGGGGCTCATCATCAACTCAGCAGCGACTCCATTCTGCCACAACGCATAACTGCAGCTTGTCAGTTCGGTATTCTTGTCTCCCATCCAAGGCATGGATTCAGGCAGTACTGCAGCTCAACCATCAGACCACACCTCCTGCCCTGAAAAATCATTCAATGATTTTTAAAAAATATATTTAATAATTCTAATTCACAAGCATCTTCCCCCCCCCCCCGAGAAATCCAAAATGGGACATCTCCAGCACTAAGAGCCTAGCACAATCACCGTAATTCTAATGACAGGACATAAAATGGTAAAAATTATCTTTAGTTCAGCGGTGGGGAACCTCCAGCCTGCGGGTCGTTTCTGGCCCCCGGGGCGATCCGGTCTGGCCCGCACGAGACCCATCAGGTTCAGCCCGCGCGAGACCAGACCGGAGGCTCTGGAAGCTCCGGAGGCCCTGCGCTCACCTCGGCGACTCCTCCTTCTGAAACCGCGGTTGTGTACATGCACAGAACACCACTAAGAGGCCAAGAGATTGTCCTCTCTTGGCCTCTTAGCGGCGTTCTGCGCATGTACACAACCGCGGTTTCATGAGGAGGAGTCACCGACGTGAGTGCGGGGCCGGCAGCGGCCCGGAGCCTGAAGGTAAGGAGAGTGATGGGGGTGCGCGCGCACGATGGGGGGATGCGCACGATGGGGGGCAACTTTGCGGTGGCCCGCAACACATTTTCCCCATGGGAAAATGGCCTGCCACCACAAATAGGTTCCCCACCCTTGCTTTAGTTGATAATTAATTATTTATCAATTGAGTCACAAGATTCACAAAAGCCACCTCAAGAATCTTTAACTGAGAGACAAAGTATAAATATATTAAATTAAATTTTTCATTTCTAGGCATTTTTACCCTGCTCCTCTTACAAAACATATAAATAATGTTGAAGATTTCAATTTCTTCTCCTACCCAGCAGCTAATCATCACTGGAGGTCCTTCTCCAGCTGCTCTCAACTGATGTTAGGTGAATGACTAATGGAAAAAGAGCCTTTCTGTAGTTGAACAACCCCAATTGTGCCACTCCTTCCCAAGGAAAGCCTGCCTTGCATTGTTAGCCTTTGGGCACCCAGCCAAGTCGGTCCTGCTTACTCAAGCTTTTGATGAGTAAACTGATTCATTGGATTGCTTTGTCTTCTGCTGACTTCTCAGCTGATGTTTGAATTATGCCAGTCTAAATAAATAATAAATTCATGATTTTATGCTGTTTTTATTTTTACTATGCTGATGTGTATGAGATTGTTGAATGACTCTGAATGCCAGCTGTTGTGAAAAGACACCATACCATTTTTTGAAAATAAAACATCCCAAAGTTGGCAGTTCACACATTCAGCTGCCAGTTATGTATTGAGTGAAAAGAAATTCAAGTGATGTACATGAATGTGTGGCTCAGTCCAGAGCTGCTTGGCAGATTTTTGATCTGGAAGTTTTCACTTTTTTTCCAACTCCATTGCAACACACATATTTGTCACAAAAGTGTGAAAGATTTTTCAGTTGATCTGCTGCTTAAAAGTTGAATTAATCACAAACACCTTGGGAGGAAGTTCTTAATTGCTTTCACATTTGGGGGGGGGGAATCTTGCTTATTGCCTATGGCTGCCATCTCTGAAAAGATGCAAACCGCTTGTAGAGTATTCCCTCATCACCTTTATAAGGATTTTTTTTACTGTTTAGAAAATGTATCCAAGTGTAAAAGGAGGCTAGGGTGACAATTTACCACTATCTTGGAAACAATGTATAACCTAATGAATCAATACTTGAAGAATCCTACCTTGCAAGACACTATTTTTAGCAGCAGCAACTTCATTGAGGATAGAAGACCTTCAGATTTAAATCCCAGTATTTGTTTTTTTAGGGGATAAAGTGATTTTTGAACAGGCCAGTCAATAAACAAACAGAAGATCCAGAGGCCCTACTGAGAGACTTTTAGGGAGTTCCCACTGTGATCCATGGCATTCCTGCTAGAGTGGATACACATTATTGAACTATCTACATGGCTAGTAGGTGCTGGCATACTTGTTTTGCTAGCTGGCTTGTAGGAGACAAGAATGCTTATTTCTTGCTGCCTTGAGTGCTCTCTATTTTAAGGGGAAAGGCAAGATCATGAATCCTTTCGGCATGCATGTATAATAATTTGCAATATTTAAGTGAAACATTGCAAGAACAGACAAGATCCCAGTGCTCCGGGAAGGATATCTGACTTGAGTTGGGAGTCAAATCCAAGGGGTTGACATACAGATGTGGTCCCTGGACATCTATTGACTGACACTTTAAAACCAGATTTGATTTTTCTAAATCTTCAACAGCTTCTGTTCTTCCCCTGTGTCAGGAAGCAAATGTGCCTGACCACTAAATACTTCAAGGCTGATTTTAAAAATGGTATACACTTGCTCCATGAATCAACACAGCCCTTCAATGCACTTTCAGGAAAGACACCTGTGCTAGTTATATGCATCGCTACAGTGATTGTAGCAGTCAAAGCAGCAGTTCAGCCTGAAAGCCGAGAACAAATGTTCACCGTGGACAGAAAAGAAAGCCTCTTCAAATTGGGCAGTAGATCGATAATGTGCTAGTTTTGGCAAAAAGAGAAAAGCATCTATAGCAGGGTTCTCAACCAGTGGTATGTGTACCACAGGTGGTACTCCAGTTGACCAGTGGTGGTACACGGACCGCAGGTTCACATGAACCCTGCTCTGATGCGGCTTCTTGGCCTTTTGCTGCGCCTCCAGAGCGCTAAAAATGGCCATTCCCACCCAGAACTACCTACCTTTCTTTTCTGGCGGCCAGAAAACACAGCCGAAAACCTGGAAGTAAATGGCGATGACATCATCGCCACTTCTGGTGGTACACGGCTCAAGGAGGCTGTCGGAGGTGGTACACGGATGACTCGGTTTTGAGAACCCGATTTAGTGTCTGAAACTCTTCCAAAAAACCACAACCAAGTATGGCAGATACCTGCACACACACAAAATCTGAGAGCATCAACTAAAGACTTTGAACAAGCTATGCTTTACCTTAAGGCATTTTTATCCACCTTTCAGCAACAAGACTCCAGAGTGACTTAAGTAAAAAAAGGGGGGTCATTACAACAGAAAAAGGTGGAGATATGACTTGTTTACTTCCTCTTTCTCCTCCTAACAGGACAGTTGATGTTTCTGTGAAGGGGGTGGGGGAGAGGGTAAAGGTGGTCCTGGTCATTCTTCACCTTACTTCCTTCTCTTCACAGGGCAGATGTTTCTGTGGTCACTAGTAACATATTTTAAGCAAGTCTAGGATGCAAGAAGAAAAGGTAGTGAGGCTGAAGATGAGAGGACTCAAATGAGATCAATGAGATTCAGAAAAGGTAACAAAGTTTGGGGGAATCTGGTTAGTCTCAGGCAACAAATCCAAGATTTTTATTGAATTCCTGTCCAGCCTTTCTTCCACATTTTGGTAATACAGTGAGCCCTTGTTATCCGCGAGGCTCTGTTCCATGCCCCTCCCATACAGATAATAAAAAGCGTGAATGATGGGGTCCAGCACCCAATGGCTCTTTTACTCACCATGGGGGCCTCCAGAGCCTCTTTGATGCGATTGAAAGTGACTTCCGGTTTGACCAGAAGTCACTTCCGGTGGCATCAGAGAGGCTTTCTGAGGCCTGCGGAGGCCTCTCCAGGCTGATGCGACACAGAACGGGACTCTGGAAACCCCCATGATGAGTAAAGGGGCCATTGGGTGCTAGACCCCATCATTCACGGTTTGTATTATCTGTATGGGAGGGGCATGGAACAGAGCCTCCATACCGTCGATACCGAGATCCTCAGAAGCAGAACCTGTGAACAAGGGCCCACCTGTATGTACTTGATAAAAAAAACCTTAAGGTATGTAGAGGCACTTTTTCAAGCAGTGCTTCTCTTATATTTAGCAGGGGAGGAGTAACTGTCCCTCTTTACTCCAGCACAGCATCTTTTCCAGTGGCTGCTGCAGGTATCTCGTATGCACTTTTTAGACTGTGAGCCCTTTAGGGACAGGGATTTTGTCCGTAAACCACTTTGTGAATTTTTGTTGAAAGCAGTATAGATATTCAGAGTAAGTGCATTGTGAATTTTTGTTGAAAAGCAGTATAGATATTCAGAATAAATGCATTGTATTTAGGTATGCCCTATGTTGGGGCCTTTTTAGGCAACTGAAAAGAGAAACATAGTTAGTAATACAGCTACAATACAGCTACGTAAGTACTATCACCAATCACCATTTATCCCTATGCAACTGAAGGATGGTGCCTTGCTGCAGGGCGCAAGTCAGTATACACGAGGCTGCCTCATGTGCCCTCACGAAATTTGGGCGCCCCCATCTTAGATTTTGAGAGATTTCATGAGATCCAAAATGGCAGCGCCAAGAAAAGGTAGGATGCAGACCTGTACTGCAGGGGACAGTGTAGGCCTGTAGCCTTCTTTTTTGGGTTGCAGTGCGGGTGGGAGGTGTGCCGTAACCCAGAAAAAAATCAGCTGTTCTTTTTTCTTCTGATAAATCAGCACAGCCACCTTACAAGCTGGGGAAGATAAATCACTTTTTCCCCCAGTAACAAAATAAAATAAAATAGACTACAAGAAAGCAATTTTGTATGGTTTCTTCAAGAGATGTTGATTAATCAGCAAGTTAATTTACTTTAGAAAAAGCATTAATAGGTAATTATACATTGATATTACTAGATGAAATATAGGTAATTTTTTACTGAATGGTAGTGTCTTACCTGGATTATTTACTAGATTAACCACTTTGGGAACTTCATTTTTGAAGGAAGACTGCAGAATAGAACGTGCATTTTTTTAAAAAGTACGTACTTAGGACTACATTATGACAATAGTCCTTAAATTCATAGAGCTCAGGACACTATTACAGGAATATAACTGAACTTGTTTAGCCCATTTTATTTATTCCTCAGGCAGTCAGACCTTCTACCACGTTATCCTGGCTTTCTACACTTCCCCACAAGAGTTTAAAAGAAGGAACACAGTTACAGATCACTCAACATTTCATAGGTGTTTCGTATAGTCCACTCCTCCAAAACCACACAATCGCTATACAAAATGGAAGTGGATTTAATACAGTTGAATACATTGATATTTCCTCAGTAGGCTTTCTGATAAGCAGCTACACTTGACTAGCTACAAAACTGCTTGAGAGGTTCTTAACGCATCCAAAATTCAAACTTACATTTGCACACGGGAAATAAATGACTGTCAAGGGACCAGGTTGTTTGAAGTACACCTATCCATCAGTGAACTTGCTGAATCACTTTTGCAATAAAACTGAATTGCAATTTTGCTTTTAAACTTTAATTTTTATTTAAGTTGATAAGAGCATCTCTAAAGTACAGGTTATATAAAAATTGATGTATCCAATACAATTATTTCATCTTTAGAAGCTGTAATAGAAATACTAGTTCAGATCAGCTATAAAACGTATTACATACAAAACATTTGACTTGCTATACAGAAAGTTTTGTAGTCACCAAGTTAATTGACAAAAACAAAGAGTGAAACATTTTGCACCATCAAGTCAGCTATGAGCTGCAAGTCTTCATCCCTTGAGCATCCTTGGTCAAAGCTTAAGTCAGTCATCTTAAACTGGAAACACTTGGCATAATTCAAGTAACCCTGAGCACACAGTGCAAGAGCACAAAAGTCATATATAATATAATGGTCAGCTGACAAGTTAAGAAAAACTCCATTGGCATTTCATTGTGTTAGCAAGACAAAGTTCCCTTGGAAGCAGGGAAAGCAGCTGATGTCTTTCCCAGACTAGTGAGGTAGTCCAATGGGAGAAGGGGGGAGAGGAGAGAGACTGCAAGGAAGAGAAGGAAAACCAGATTGCATCTCCTCTCCATGCCATGTAGTTTCCTCAGGTTAAGGTGGAAAGAAGAAGAAGAGTTACAGGGGCTCACTCACAGCCTCGTGTGTCAAGCAGGAAGCTGGGGGCAGGCTTCCAATTATCCAGCTATGAAGAACAGAGGACTAGAAAAGGGGCGGCTTCCATCAGTCTTAGCCCTAAAGTGCAGTTAACTGAATAAAAGGAGGACACAATCCAGACCAAAGCAATTGTAAACAGGTGACTGACATTTGCGTCTCCGTTTGTTCGCTACATTGGGGGAGACCCATTGCAAGTTCTGCTTCTCCCACCCCCTTCAATGCGTGCCTTTTGTTGTTGGGAACCAAGGAGTATCCGTGGTCCTACGACTCCTCTCCTCAGCATCTGACCCCAGGGAAGCGCCGAATCCTCACCACGGGCGCAAGATTGACGCGCAGGATGCGCTGCGCCTTGAGCCGAATGGATTCCAGGCTCCGCCGGTTCCACACGTTCCCGCGCACTTTGATGGTGGGGAATGCGGTGAGGCTGGGGGTGGCCGCCTTCCATATCTCCTCGAGGGACCTGCCCTCGAAGACAGTCCAAGGGGCGCAGGGCACAGCCTCCGAGGAAGGGGAAGCTCGGGTGTCCGCTGCCTTCACTTGGGGCTGCTCTTGGCGCTCCCCGTGGCTTGAGGGAGCAGCCTCCGACTCCGACTGTGGCGTCCGCAGGGTTGAAGCCACCTCTTGGGCGCAGCGCTTCTTGGACGCCGACGCCGCCTTCTTCGCGCCGCCCCCTTTGCTCCTGCTGTCGCCTCCAGCGGCGGCCACGGCGACTCGCAAGCGCCTCCCCCTGGCGGCGGCTCTCCTCCACGGCCGGTCCCTTCTGCCCGCCGCCACCGCCAAGCCCCGGGGCAAGTCCGGCACCACAGCGCGGCAGGAGGCGTATCCGTAGACGTCCTTGCTGCGCAGGATAACCGGCGAGAACTCGTGCTTGAGGCTGCAGAGGAAGTTCCACAGCTCGGCGTCCGAGCTCATAAACTCCGTCGACTTGGGCACCAGCAGCTTGAAGGCGTCGCCCAGCGCCTTGGTGCCGCCGCAGAAAGGCACCTGCGACCGCGAGTGGACCACTTTCTCCGCCGCCGCCCCTGCCTCGCAGCCGGGCGGCTCCAGCCCACTCGCGGGAGCCGGGGCGGCGGCGGCAGCGGCTGCTGCTGCTCCATGGCCGGCGGCGGCTCCTTCTTGCTTCATCTTCTTCGCGCCGCAGCGGCTGCTCCTTGTCCTCGCCAGCGCCGCCGCCTGCCGTCGAGCGGCTACTGCGGCCGAGGGACTGGAGTCAGGGACCAGCAGCCGCGCTTGTTTTCTGTCTTCTGCCGCCCGGCGGTCGCTGCTTTTCTTACGGCTACGGGGAGGGGAAAAGGAACTATTTTCTTTATCCGCCTCAACTTCGTTCGCTTCAGCGCGGCGGAGAACACTGACCGATATCCCACCGCCTCCCAAGCTGCCGGCACAAAATGGAGCTCTTTTTAAAGCCCCTGACTTGGAGGCTGACTTTTCCACGCCTTCTCAGACCCTTGGTGTTTTTTAATTGGTTCGTTTGAATTGCGTCACTGAGTGAAGCTCCGCCCCATCAAGGGGCAGACCCACATCATCTGGTTATATATCCACCATCATGTAGACCACTAGAAGTTTATTTCTTGAAAAAGCAAAGGTAGAAAAAATGTGTGGGAGCCTGGATTTATAATTTACACCCCCAATCTCAACTACTAAACCTTGGATTCATATTCAGAAGAGTTGCTTCCATTTAAAAGCCAAAGCAGAATGATATCTTTGTTAGGACAAACAATATCAAAAGGTAGTTTGATATTTCAGTTGGTCTTAATAAAGGTATTACTCTATTTTGGCATTTGAATTTTCTTTCCTAATGGACCAACACACCTACTTACCCCTCCCCACAAGTGAATGATGAAGTGGATTTAACTGTACAACTTTAGTATCAAAGTATTAGTTTGTTTGGCCAAATGTTGCATCCTTTATTTTGTTGCATCGAAATGTTGCCAAATGTAGTCACTGCAGGCTTGAAGACCAGCATGTTATTTCTCTTAGTTTCAAAATTTTACCAATTAGCAAAAGAAACTTGCGTTTCTGAGGCTGCAATCCTATCCCTGCTTCCATGGGAGAAAGTTTTACGCTGATCAGCAGGATTTGCTCACACATGGAGAGGATCAGGCTGAGTGGCTACAGATTCCTTAGTCCAGGGGTTCTCAACTCCTCGGCAGAATTGTATCACTGCCGTCGTCTGAATCTTCCAGAGTACCACCAGAAGTGACTGGCGATGACATCATCACCAGTCACTTCCAGGTATTGGAGCTCAGGCATGGAGGTTTTAAACGCCACGGAGCTTGGAAAGCGCCGGTAAGAGGCTCAGGGAGGACAGGAGGGCCTTTTTCAAAACACGAAACTCATGCGCTTCATCTCCACTCACCAGCCAAGCCTCTTGCCAGCACTTTCTGAGCTCTGCAGCATCGAAAACCTCTGCGCCTGAGCACCAATGGAGGAGTGTTTGGGGGGTGGGGTTCCAACTGACAGCATACCACCAGAGATACCCCAACGTACCACTGGTGGTACGCATACCACTGGTTGAGAACCCCTATCCCCTTAGTCCCATGCATGTTGAGTCAATAATAGATCCCTTAGTCCAATGCACGTTTTGTCATTTAATCATTTGATTTTATCTGTAAACCGCTTTGTGAACTTTTTGTTGAAAAGCGGTATATAAATACTGTTATTAATAAATAATAATAATAATAATTGCTATAGTATTCAGTAAGGCTTACTCCCAGTTAAGTGTGCATAGGATTGCAGCCCTTTTTGGGAGTATGCCTCATTGAAGAAGGGCCATAGGTTAGCAGTAGAGCCCCCCACTCCCACCCCGTGGCCTTGCCTGTGGAAGGTCTCAGGTGCAACTTCCAGGTAGGGCAGAAAAACAGCTTCATATGCTGAACTTGATGGGGCTTTCTTCTTAAGATTAAAGAAGAAAAATCTTTTTAAGATTAAAGTGCACACAATACTGGCCCCAGTCCAGACTAAAATAGTTGTGCTATGTAGCCCAAGCTATGGATGTTTATTTGGAAATAAATTGTGCTGAGTTCCACTGGACATATTCCCAAGTAAGTGTGCTTAGAATTACCGCCTTTCTTTTGAGTAAGCATGCATAGGATCGGGATGCATCTGTCTATAGGATCATGGCTGGTGTCAGGAGCTGAAGGTCCACAGCTGACATTGTGTCTGTAGCCTTTGTGCAGTTGGGATGGACCCAGATAAGAAGGACTCTTTAGAGGGCAGCTTACGGAGGGCCCTTGTAACCTTGGTTTTTGGTCCTGTATAGGATTGCATCCTGAGTCCTATTGATTTCAATAGGTCTCAAGTTAAGACACCAGGAAATTGTCTTGTCAATTTCAGTAGACTTTAGGCATTATTAACAATGACCACGTTCATTTTTCAGTTTCTAGTGCTGAAGCTTCTAGCGCTAGAGAGGTGTTTTTTTTCTTCTCCTTTTAGTATGCTAGGGTCGCGTTCATTTTTCACGTTCTAGCACACTTTCCACCCTCTCAATCTTTCCTTCAAGCTTGAAGCTATTAGACATGGCGACCTCATGCACCAATAGGAAGACTGTTTGTCTGCAAAGGAGCATGGGAGATGTAGTGCGAGGGATGAAGAAATAAGAGTGGTCTTTTGGCTGGGGCTTACGTCAACAGGATATTCATTTAAAACAGCTAAGGTGGCTTGCAACACTTGCCATCTTCAGATTCCACATCCAGCTATTTTAAATAAGTACTTAAATCCGCGAAAGCACCATGTCGGTTTGATGCCATTTTCACTTCCATTTTTAAATGAACCGCACTAGAAGCATGCTAGAGGCATGTTAGCAACATCACTTCTGGCTATTTTCTAGCCAAAAAACGAGTGCAGCCAAAATCTAGATCAGCACTACTAAATTACATTGTTTTCAGTCTCTGAGACGTTTATGATACAGGGAGTGCCCTTTCTCACAGCCCGATCAAGCACAGAATTAGACCGGTGGAGCTCTCGCTTTGCCGGCTTAAGGAGTCGCAAGCATGCCATAAAGCACATTTGCAGCTCCTTGAGAGTAAGCTGCGCTGGCATGGCAAGGAGAATAGGTCTATCAAAGATTATGAGCCATAATAGCTTTTTAAAAAATGAAAACCTCCATGCTCAAAGGCAGTATCTCTCTGATTAGGGAATGCTGGAAACAAAACACCCACTACCCGCTTCACTTACCTCGCTCCCTTGGCATCCAGTGCTGCCGATGCTGCTTCCTCTAATGGATACAGAGTAAATGCTATGTACCCAGCATTCCCTCCATTCGCCACCAGAGAAGGAAGAGGAGGTGGCAGCAGCAGTGGCAGCGCTGGACACTGAAGAAGTGAGTTAAGCCCTCGCCATACTCCCTGCAGGGGGCATATGCTGGTTTACAGTGATGTAGACTCGAGTCTATTGACTCGAACTTAAGTCGGACTCAAGTCGTGTCAATGACTTGACTTGGACTTGACTCGGTGATTGTAAAACACTTGAAAGACTCTACTTGAGAAGGCATGGAGACTTTTGCAGCTGGAAAATCAGAAGAAAGGGATTCAGTTGATATAATCAAAGGCTCACAAAGTAGGTGATAAAAGAAATTACAAGTCAAGTGTGAAAACACTCAGTGAGAGGGTGTCTAGGGAGAATCCTCCAATATTTGGAAGATAACATCATAGGGGAACTTTGTATGTATACCAATAACTATCCATCAGTTTTATCTTTATCTGTACTCATCCTGCAATTTTCATTTTCTGCCATGTCAACAGGCTGTGTTATACAGAGATAACATGGCTTGGATCCCACATGTTCATGCTGCGGTGCTTTGTGGTCAGGAACTCCTTTTGTGACTAGAAGAAGCTCCTGGCCACTGAGCATGATAGTGTAAAAGGCTATGATCCAACTTTATATATGCTGTGTGGGGATAAGGCATTCTGTTGAGATGAAAACACCCACCATGTATTAAAAAGCGCATGCAGAAACACCCAGAGAAAGAGAGGATGTGTTTTGCATTCCATGAAGAACTGGGAAGGCTAAAAAACAAAACCCAACCACTTTGTTTAACACAAAGCACACTCCTGTGTAACTCTTGCACTGGTGTAACAGTAGATCCACCAATATTAGTGCACTTATGCCAGTGTAACTTGCCATACGTTGATGAACGTAGGACGGACACCAGGATAACCCCTCTCAGGCACAGTTTGGAACCCCCTGGAATGCCCCCTGCGCCGGCGGAGTTGTGCTGGTGTCCGTCCTGCATCCGAACTGCGCGTGCACGGCGTCCGAGAGGGGTTACGCTGGTTTCTGTTTTGCATCCATCAGTGTACGGCAAGTTACACTGGCATAAGTGCACTTACACCAGTGGATCTACTATTACACCAGTGCAAGAGTTACACAGGATTGCTCTGACAGTGTGTTACAATAAATTTTACTGGATCAAGCAGTTGTATCAAATGTTGCAAGGTTTAACAATTTTCAACAGTGTAACAATTTTCAAATGTCTCCAGTTAAAGATCTCATTTCATTTGCTCTATTTCTCATTTCATTCTTCCAGATAATACTGTTTGCTATTTCACTTAAGTTAACCACACTTTATTTAAACATCTCTTTCTCTCCCCCACAGTGGCAATACCTTGGATAAATCATTTGCACCTGGCAGAGCAGACTCTAGTCTGAGAAAGCTTTATAGCACCATAAATGTTTTGGTCTTTAAGATGCCACAGGTCTCCTTGCAGTTTTTTGCTGCTTCAACAGACAAACACTGCAATTGCCAGAATCTTTTCTGTTAACAATTCAATTTGCTCTTAACACATAACCACTCAAAAATCACTTACAGTATATTGTAATCTTACACTTATCTGGGAAATCCTAGTGATTTCTAAAGAATAGTATATTCTTTAGCAATTGTATATAAGTTTGCAAACTGATAGGGTTAAAGTAGTTTTTTTTAAGTCCCATGAACATCAGAAATGAAATAAACCCCTGTATTTGCAGGTCATTTCTAAGAAGGCTGCTCTTGCTGAAAAGAGAGTCAGTTTATTCAGTTGTGAAAACAAAGTAATGAAATTATCCCGTCCCTACTCTCTTGTATCAATTTTCTTATCTTCACTCTATTAATCTCATTAGAGTATGAATATCAGTGCCGAAAACAATAAATGGCTTAAAAGATATGCCCCTGAAAGTTTGAAAGCTTAATCATATCTTCCTTTCCAACTAGATCAGCTAACAAATCAAGTAGCCACTTTTCCCAGGTCCACCCAACATCTTTTCAGACAGAATTTTCTTTCCTAGTGGGACTCCTGTGACTTATAGCCCAACCGTAACCAACTTTCCAGTGCCGATGCAGCCACAATGTAGCCCTAACGCAGAGGTTTCCAAACTGGGGTGTCACGATGCCCCAGCCGGGAACAATGGGTTGCTACTCCCTTAAGGGGAGTGGCGACCTGCAGTGACAGCGCTGGCGCTTCTGGGATCGCACCGCCGCTGGGGGAAAATGGGGTTTTTTTGCCCTACCTGGGGGTCTTGTCAGGCCTCCGGGTATGCAGGGAGCCTACGGACCCCTCCGCAGGCCTCCCCGCACCTCAAAACAGCTCCAGATTGTGATTGCAATCCACTTCCGGTTTCGGTCTGAAAACCAGAAGTGGCTCACAATCATGATCTGAAGCCATTTCAAGGTGCAGGGAGGCCTGCACCATGGTCCGCAGGCTCCCCGTACCCCCTGGAGGCCTGGCAAGACCCCCAGGTAGTGCTAATAAACCACTTTTCCCCCCCAGTGGCGGTGCGATCGTGGAAGTGCCGTTGCTGCTGTTACCACCACCCCACAAACACAAAGCATCCAAAAGTTTGGGAACCTCTGCCCTAAGGTAAGGGAACAAACATTCCCTTACCTCGAGGAGGCCTCTGTAACTGCCTGGCCGCCCGCCCCGCCCTGCCCCCCCCCCCAAGCAGGATGCAGTGCACACTCCATTGGCATGGCTGCATTGGTGCTGGAAAGTTAGTTAGGATTGGGCTGCAAAACAGCTACATTAATAGCATATATTCAACAGTGTGGTGTTTTTCCCAGGGTGGTGATACAGTGATGGAGGAAAGCCTAATCTTGCCAAACCTTAACAAAGATCTTACTAATAAGAAATTGTTGCCATTTTGCTGCAACAAGAGGATTAATCAATAACAACCAATGTGTCTTAAACTGATCTTCAGGGTTGTCTCCAGGTTTGGGAGGACCTCAGTAGGTGGTTTCTGGCCAGTCCTTCTGGCCAGACCACACTGGCAGGCAATAGCACAGGAAAGAATGCGGTCCTGCCCTATTACCACACCTGCTATGGAACATATAGGAATAAGCCTACCTGTGTAACTAAACCAGCACATTAAAAGGTTCTTTGACCATTGGTCATGGCACAGTTAAGGGGAATTGGTACTGTATTTTAGAGGAGAAAAGAAGAAAGAATTCAAAGGTTTTAAATCACAATACAGTACAGTTCATTAGGGATATTTACAATCATAGGAGTGGATACAAGAAGCAAAATAATAATGAAACAAGAGGCAAAACAAAAAGAAATGAGAGGCAAATAAATGAGCAGACATACACTAACAATCCCACATGATGAGCTCTGTGTATGTGTTCAGCAAAAAGAGCTATCTGAAGGCAGTTTGATGCTTAAAGCGGGGGGGGGGGGAGATGGAGAAGGGGCACAAAAGATCTGCACTTGGTTTCTTTGAAGGAGAGGGAAGGGAGAGGTCAGAGATCATGCTGAGTGGAGGGACACTAGCATATTATGATTAGGGGGCAAGCAGGCATTTAGGAGAAACAGACTCTAGCCGCCCAATCCTACGGAGCTTTAATGCTGGTGTAATGAGCATTCTGCCAGCACCAACTGCCTTATGGCAGTCATAAAATACGTTGCAGCAGCGCACAGAGTTGCACACTGCTGGAGCACTGGCAGGGAGGTTAGCGTCTTCCCCCATGTGCCAGCGGACCAACGAAGGCCTGCCAATCCAGGTAAGAATGGCAGGGGGGATGAGGCAGGGGGAGGGAGGAACATGGGCGGAATGGGGAGGTGACGGGGTGGCGATTGGGGTGGCTTGGGTCCAGGAAGGGGGTGGGTTTGGCAGCTGCAGCATCCACCGAATCCTAGCCCTAGACCTCATCCAGTGATTTCAATAGCACAAGTCCGAGTACACTCCTCGGCACTGTGCTAACCCCCGGGGAAGGAAAGAATGTTCCTTTACCCAGAGGAGACTTCCTTGACTGCCTCCCCCCACCCCGCAGAATGCAGAGCAAGCTGTTTTGGCATTACTGCATCTGTGGGGGGGGGGGAGATAGGATTGGGCTGTAGGGTGAGTAAGAAGGTGAGATAAAGAGAAAACCAGGCATGAGGTGTAAAGAAACTGTGAGTGTGACTCAGGCACAAGGGTGTGTCCATGGCTTGATGCATGCAATGAGTTGGACAGTGGAGCTGAACAAGAAGGAGGTTGGGTTTAGAGTCGAGGCTTGCTATTCACGCACAATGAGAAAGCTTCAAGGATTCTTTACCGATGTCTCAGTGCCTGTGAGTGGGAGTGGAGATGGATTGATTGTCACGCCTTTGGATACAAAGCTTTTCAGTCCAGACAAACCTCATATGCTCAGGCGTCTTGCTAGATCAATTAAAGGACCCCTGTTTTATGGCAGCTGAAAAAGAGAACAACACTAAACAGGAAATAAGGGAGAGAGAAAAATCCCACACAGTCAGTGGTCTGTATATGCTAAAGAGGAAAATAGTTTAGAGAGGAGGGCACTGCCCAAGATTAACAATCCCAGTCTGCTAAAGCGAGTTGGTAACTGGAAAGCTGACTCAGGTTGCTCAGGCTTATGCAGCTGAGTTACAGCGCAATCCTGTGTAAGTATAGACCAGCGGAGCAAGTGCTCCACTGGTCTAGGGTGTTGTGAAAGTGCCGTAAGGCACTTTTGTGGCACCCTGGGAGTAAGCGGCACTGGCGATGAGGCCGGCACCGCTCACTCTGCTGGCAGACACAGCCCGGACCGCCGGACACAGGTAATTGCTGCACTATGCAGCAGGAAGGCGGGCCGAGGTCACAGGGGAGGGGGCAATTAACCAGCCAGGCCAGGGAGGGGGCGGGGATATCAGCAGCGTGCTCCACCGATATCCTAACCCCCTTCCCGGGCCTGGCCAGCCTTACATGGCCTCCCCGATTGTGTGCTAGCAAAATAGCTGGCGCACATCCGAGGAGGTTCATTGGAACCGCTGGAGCTGACACCGGGGGAAAGGGATGAATGGCGGTGTGGCCCTGATCCTGTTTAGGATCCGCTGCAGCGTGCTTTGCACGCTGCGGTGGATCTTAGGCAGGATTGGACTGCCCGGCTCTGGGTCAATGACCAGAAATATCCAATGAAAAGAGAGGAGAATAGAGGAAAAGAGAGGAGAATAGCACCACACCCTAGAGTCGGACACGACTGGACTTAATTGTCAGGGGATACCTTTACCTTTATAACTTGGTGGGATTTCAGTCTATAGTAATTCCTGGTTTATTTGAGCTGTAGTGGCTTATTGGGAGAGAAGGGCAACATGGTGCTTCATGAGCTTGGTTCCAGAGAGAGAAGAACAGAGAGCAAGGAAGGTGATAAGGTTTGTTCTGTAGTTGGTGGTTAGGCTTGGCACTCCAAGGAAGGGAAGCAGGGACTGGGAAGCTTTGAAGGAAGAAACGAGGAATTGGGGAGGTAGGATGGGTGAAGAAGCAGCAGCTATCTTGGTTTGCTGGGAGCACTGTCTTTTGACTGAGAATGTGGGGTTCTATATTATAGCATGAATGACAGGGCACTCCAAGTGGAGGTTGTGAGATGGAATGCCAAATTGTGGTTCTCTGGCCAGATCTTTCTTAGGGCTTTTTCCTGTCAAGTAATATATAGCCCTTTGTTCTTCTGAGGCTTCTTCTGGCCTCCTATTACTGTATCTTTCTAAGTTAGGGTGAAAATTGGGTCTTTTATTTACTCCCAGTTCCAGAGGGTTTGACTCACTGCCTATTCAGGACACAATTAGGTTAAGGCTAGAGCAAGGTCATTTCCTTTCCTAAGAAAAGGACTTGGGTGCTGTAACTTGGGTGCTGTTCTTGTCCATGACAAAGGCAGGGCAAATTCAGTCAAGAGTTTAGTAAGAGAGATTGTTGGTATTGAGTTCATTGCTCTATTGGGGCATCAAATGGCCTTGTTTTAGATCATGGAGTTTCTCCATGTCTGTAGAGTTGATCAGACACTCTAACAGACCAATCCTGTGTAACTCTTGCAACGGTGTAACTGTAGATCCACCGGTGTAAGTGCACATGCCAGTGTAACTTGCTGTACGCCAATGGACGCAGGACGGACACCGGCGTAACCCCCTTCGGACACCATGCACACGCAGTTTGGACGCAGGATCAACGCCGCTGCAACTCTGCCAGCGCAGGGGGCATTCCGGGGGCACAGACGCCCCTGGAATGCCCTCTGTGCCAGCAGTGTTGCACTGACATCCTGAATCCAAACTGCACGTGCACGGCGTGCAGGCCTCGAGGAAGCCGTGTCTCCTCTCGAGGCCTGGGATCAGCCGACTCCGGAGGAGAGGTGGAAGCCGGGTTGCGGAACCCCCACCCTCCTTGTGCTCTGAGGCTATTGCACGCCGTTCCTCTACCCCTGGGCCCTGCCTCTGGCCTTCGGTTACTTGGCAAGGAGGGGGGCATTAGTAGGAGCGACCCCCAAGAGACCCCGAAATAGGGCAATCCATTGGCAGGGCAGCTCTGGAGGACCTCAATATCCCTCTAGACATCCCCCTTCCAGATTCCCCACCCAGAGGGACCCCACACCGTCCTGCATCCATCGACGTACGGCAAGTTACATTAGCATAAGTGCACTTACACCAGTGGATCTACTAGATCTACGGTGCAAGAGTTGCACAGGATTGGGCTGTAAGTCTGATCTGAAAATTACAGCCTCTTTAGGGAAGTTAGCATCCCAGCTCAATCATCGTCATCAATTTGGCCTGCCCTTGGGCCTTGATCAAAGTTTAAAACAATGGCTCCCCATCTGTTTAGCACCGGGACCCACTTTTTAAAACGACACTCTATCAGGATCCACCTTGCATTCCAAGACTTATTTTAAAGGAGATCTAGAAATAAATACCGTATTGTCCCGAGTATAAGATGCACCTGATTATAAGACGCACCCTTAAAGTTTGGTGCTATTAAAAAAAAATTAATTAAATCACTGGCATTATTGCAACAGACTGATTATAAGATGCACCCCTAGTTAAAAAACTTAAATTAGGAGAAAAAAGTGAGTCTTATACTCAGACCAATATGGTAATGTTTTTTTATTTATAAGTAATATTTGTATTTATTTCTTTACTTATTTACAAAAAAACCTTCAATCCATTTTTCGTAATGAGGCAGCCCTAATGAATAAGCTCAAGGCCTGAGGGGCTTAGTTATGTGACCTTATGAGAGCATTCACCTGCTCTCACTACCTGTCATTGACAAACATGGAAAAAATGCACCTGAAAAAAGATGCTCAAACATTTATCTCCCTACATTTACACAAGCTTGCAAACTGCAGGATCTCAGCTGTTTGCAGAGCAATTAGCAACTATCTGATTTTTGAATAGCCTCAAGACTTGAGGTAGTTAGCTGATCTTTCCATCACCCGTGTTTTCATTGGTGGTTCTGCTCGTGACCCAGCAGAAATGGATCATAATGACCCACCAGTGGGTTCCGACCCAGAGTTTGGGAAACACTGGTTTAAAAAGACACAACTAGAGTCTTCCCCGGGCGCGGACCCCTGAAGGGGCGGGATCACGGGCTAGAGGGCAAAAGCTTACCTTCCTCGCAGCCAGGACGGCCGCGTTTCGGCCCTCCCGCCTGCCCATGCGTCCGAACGGCCCCAAAAGGAAGTGAAAATAGCGGAGGGGGGGTGGTTGGAGGTGGGGCATGATGTCACATGCCCGCCCACATGGGGCCGGCGACACGGGGGCGGGGCAACGGCCCCCACCCCGTAGGGGCGTAGCGACGCCACTGGCTTTAATTGTGTCAACTCACCCATTAGCTACCAGGTTTATCTGTTGTATGAATGCCTCCACCATTCTCTCCTCTCAGAAACATCACCTACTCCAGGTTGGCTTTTGTGTCTAGGAAACTCCCTTGGAGTAATTCAATTAAGTCCCACAGGAACAGCATGAGTGATAGATTCTGTTGTAAAGCTACCTCTTCTCATTATCCCTAAGAAATGCAAATCTGTAAGTATCTTGTAGGCATGTGATGTACTGCTTTGCAAATGTAAACAGCCTCCTGGTAATGTAAATGGAAAACACCTCCTGGTTGGAGGAGTAGGTTCTCTCTGTACCAGGTGCAAGGGAGTGACAACAGGAAACAGGTTATCTTGTTGTCTTGTGTACTCCCTGAGGCATCTGGTGGGGCCACTGTGTGATATAGGAAGCTGGACTAGATGGGCCTTTGGCCTGATCCAGCAGAGCTGTTCTTATGTTCTTATAAAAAAATGTGTTCTCTTGTAGCAAACGGTCAGCACTCCGCTCCTCGGGTGCTGTCCATTGCGCTGTGTAACAATAAACCCGATAACCTTTTCCTTGCCCTCCAGTCTGCGTGGTCCATCCTTAATAATCCTTAAGTAATAAATTCGGCTACACAATTCATAACAGCTCAGGGGCATCAGCAATGGTCTGGCAGTGGCACAACAACAATGGCAGTGGCAGGCAGCCATGCAAGAGCCACCTTTGGCTGCCCACCATGGCCAGGCGCAGCAGGAGCATGGATGCCTGCTGTTTGCCAGGAAGCCAACCCAAGATGGGGTGGTGCCACTTACCCAGTCACCCAACATCAGCCTTACCACAAGACCTTCTTCTCTTCTATTATTCTGGAAGGATACCATCACTATATGTAGCCATCTAATTATGCGCTCAACTTAATTTTTTGTATCATTCTAAATTGTACCATTTGCTCAAAAAACGCTCATGTTCTGTTTCGCTATATATCTGCCTTGTTTCCCTTTCCTTTTAAACTGGATTGTTCTAGTAAAAAACATTTATTAAAAAAATTGCAGTATTATAGCACAATCCTATACATGTCTACTCAGAAGTAAGTCCCACTGAGTTTAATGGTAACTGTGCATAGGGTTGCAGCCTACAGCACAGTCCAATGCAGGTCTATTCAGAACTAAGCCCCCATGAGTTCAGTGGAACTTACTCACAGGGAAGTATGTATAGGATTGCAGCCCTACTTTTATTTACTCGTTTTATTTACTGATTGCCCATAAACTTATTTATTTATGGTGCTGCTCTCCATGTTTTCTCTTTTGCAGCCATCTCTAACACTGGATGTCTGATGCCCTCATAGGTTTTTACTGAAACCATATAAATTTTTGGTACAGCCTGGTAGACTGATAAAATTCCCATCAGTTTTAAGATGTAAACTACGTCAACTACTTGAAATGTATTTTAATATTTGCTTAGTATTAATATAACTAAATATATAATTCACATAATTGTTTAAACTAATCAAAACAATATTTGTGACAGATTGGAGTGTGACTGATTACAATTTACCCTACAATAACAATTTACACATTGAATTGTGTAATGTTTACACAGATTCTTAAAATTACAAAATACTGTACATTTCTCCACATTTCTGGCCTTTATAGACTTTGTAGGGGATGGTGTGATATGCCCAGAAATCTTTCACATCCTGAGAGATCTAAAATCACATTATTTAAGAAGGCTTTTTTCCCTTTTACTTGAGAAATCAGATTAAGGAAAGAACTATTGATTTATTTTCCACCTGCCCAGCAGGTGTCACTATATGATTTTTTTTCCATTGAGAAGGATAAAAGACATTGGTTAAAATGTCCCTGCTTCAGCTCATTACAATTGAAAGCCTCAATAGACTGTACTATGAATCCCTTTACTTTTAGTAGCTTACTGACTAGTAGCATGATCCTCAAAAGTTAGGCCTCTAAGTACTATGGTACTTACCGCACTTATAAATAGTTATGCATAGGATTGTAGCCTTGCTTAGGTTTCTGTCAATTGCAAAGGGGGAAAGCAGTTGATTTCACGCATATTTAAGAACATAAGAAGAGCCCTGCTGGATCAGGCCAAAGGCCCATTTAGTCCAGCTTCCATTTAATTCAGCCTCAGGGAGCACACAAGACAACAAGTTACCTGTATCCTGTCGCCACTCCCTTGTATCTGGCATTAAGAGATAGCCTATTACTAAAATTAGGAGGTTTACACAACTATTTTATTAATGTCTCAACAGTTTTAATGGTCAGAAAAAAACCACCCACTATTAACCGGTCAGTGCCCTTATGCTACAGCAGAAGGCAACCACAAGGGGGAGTGAGTGGGGATATGTCTGGGGCTACCTTGCAGTCATAGCCAACCCTATAACTCCCAGGAGTAAGCCTCATTTAACCCAATGGGACTTCTGAGTAGACATGCCCAGGATTGCACTGTTTTTGCTTCAGTCTGACTTCCCCACACTAGTCTTGCTTGCGCTTTCTCCCAGTCCCTGATTCTCTCCATCTGCTGGCTACTGCTCAACTTGTAAAGGCTTGTTTACGCTAGCAGTTTTCCATGTGCCAGTGGTTTATGAAAGTTGATTTGACTGCTGACCTGTAGCATCTCTTCTCTACAGAAAGAAACTAAGAATTAGTAGGGGGCCCCTGGAAGTGTTGTTTTCATGGTTCAAGCTATACTACTTGGAAGAGAAGCAAACATTCCCATGAAACCTAAGGCTACAATTTGTGCAGTGCAATTCTATGCATGTTTACTCAGAAATAAGTCCCACTGCATTCAATGGAGCTTACTCCCAGGAAAATGTGCATAGGATTGCAGCCTTTATTGATTCACAACGCAATCCTTCCTAACCAACTTTCCAGCTCCAGTGCAGGCACAATGCAGCCCTGAAGTAAGGGAACAAATGTTCCCTCACCTTGAAGAGGCCTCCATGACTGCCTCTATACTGAAAAATGCAGTGTGCACCCTGTTGGCACGGCTACACCAGCGCTGGAATGTTGGTTAGGATTGCGCTGTAACTGAAAGCAGGGGTAGCATAGTGGCTATGAGCCTGAGCTATGAATCAGGAAGTCTCCAGTTTGAATTTTCCTCTCTTATGAACTCACTAAGTGGCCCTAGACAAGCTACTCCCTCTCAACCTCAACCTCTCCCTCTGAAATATGGGGCAATAATATTCAACATACAGGGTTATTGTAAGAATCGCAACATGTAGGAGAAGGGCTTCTTTCCCTCATGATTTCTGGGTATTCCCCTCCTCCTTCATCTCTCTGTGCCAGATCCCATGGAGTTGCCAAAAGTCACCCTGCTGCAGCAATGCTTTTGGGGGGTTCAGGGGGGTTCGATAGGAAGGAGGGGTGAAGGTGTCTTGCAGTGGTTCACACCATGCAAATGCCATGTTTTCGATGCCCCCAATGGTATGGAACATTAACATTCTATTTATATATTTAGCATGGTAAGAAGCCCAACACAGTACAGTATATAAATAGATAAAACAATGGAAATCAAGCATTCATTGAAGCTGTCACAAGTCACTATATTTTAAAAACTTTTTTTTTCTGGCAGGAGTCCAGCATCTTTTAATGGCTGTTAAAAGCTGGGAAAATGTTCACCTGCTACATTTCTGCCTGTCAAGGGTCTGGTTAGAAAAGAAAAAACAATAACCCTACTTACTGTATTATGATGAATGTTATCAAATGTGGTTGCTGCTGAAAGATTACATACTTTTTTTTAAAGTTGCAAATAACCACAACGTAGAAAATAAAATATCTGCCAGTACAAAAAGTACAATGCCACATTTCTTGCAATTCTGTGTTGCCATTTAAGTTTATGACCACATGCCTCATGTAATTATTTTCACAAATGAAATACAGGGCAAATAAATACATCCTGACTGCATTCCTCTAGATTATATTAGCAAACTGATTGCTTGTTTGCATGACTAATTTTGATTAAAATTGCTTCATCTGAATACCAAATCAGGACCTTCACTTTCATTAATCCGTGAACTTCTCATGCATTTAGATAGCATTCTTGCATTCTCATTTCTTCATTTACAATTCTAAGAAAGCATATGTATATTCTTGCGGTAAATTTTAATACTGGATAATGATGCAATTTCACAATCTGAAAGAAATATGAAATACAGTGTAAGTATTAGAGTTGCCAAGTGACCAGAAAAAGCCTGCTTTTGTGCCTTTAACTGCAGCATAATCTTCTAAAGGAGGAGGTAGTCTGGAGGTGGAGGACGAGGAGGGCAGGGGGTGTGGTCTGGAGGTTGAGCTGCCGCCTTGCCTGAAGAAGCTAAGCAGGGTCAGCCCCAGTCTCCCTTTGGAAGGGTGACAAATGCAGCCGATGGAGTGTTGGAGCTTCCTGAAGGCATGTAGACTATGGAGGTGTCAGCTGGTAAGAAATGGATAACACCTTGTGAACCTGTCTGAGGCTTAATATGCGGTTACCTGTGGAAGCTTGGAAGGTAAGAGCTGTGTGGTCAGAATGTCAGCTGCACTATGAAGGGAACAAAGTTGGCAATTTGCAGAAGAACGAGGAGGGAGTATAGCTCAGTGCAAGAGCATCTACTTTGCATGCAGAAGGTCCAGAGTTCAATCCCCAGCATGTCCAGGCAAGGTAGAGAAAACTTCTGTTTGAAACCCTGGAAACCCACTAACAGTCAGTGTTGAGAATACAGTACTGAGTTAGCTGGAGCAAGGGTCTGGCCCATTGTAAGGCAGCTTCCTATGTAATGGGTTAGTTTTTAGAAAACTAATTACAATGTTAAAATACAGTTGAATTGTTGTTGTTCAGTCGTTAAGTCGTGTCCGACCCTTCGTGATCCCATGAACCATATCCCACCAGGCCTTCCAGTCCTCCACTATCTTCCTGAGTTCGCTCATTTTCATGTTTGTTGCATCGGTGATGCTGTCTAACCATCTCATCCTTGGCCTTCCCCTTCTCCTTTTGCCTTCAATCTTTCCCAGCATCAGAGTCTTCTCCAGAGAGTCCTCTCTTCGCATTAGGTGGCCAAAATATTTGAGTTTCAGCCTTAGTACCTGTCCTTCCAGGGAACAGTCAGGCTTGATTTCATTTAGAATTGACTGATTTGATCTCCTAGCAGTCCAAGGGACTCTCAGGAGTCTTCTCCAGCACCACAGTTCAAAAGCATCTATTCTTCGGCGCTCAGCCTTCCTTATGGTCCAACTCTCACAACCATACATTGCTACTGGGAACACCATCGCCCTGACTATACGAACTTTTGTTGGCATGGTGATATCTCTGCTTTTTATTATGCTGTCTAAGTTTGCCATAGCTTTCCTTCCAAGGAGTAAGCGTCTTTTAATTTCATGGCTGCTGTCTCCGTCTGCAGTGATCTTGGAGCCCAGAAAAGTAAAATCTGTTACTGCTTCCATTTCTGCTCCTTCTATTTGCCAGGAATTGATGGGACCCGATGCCATGATCTTAGTTTTATTAATGTTGAGTTTCAAGCCAACTTTTGCACTCTCCTCTTTCACTCTCATCAAGAGGCTCTTTAGTTCTTCTTCACTTTCTGCCATTAGGGTGGTATCGTCTGCATATCTGAGGTTATTGATATTTCTCCCGGCAATCTTGATTCCGGCTTGTGATTCATTCAGCCCTGCATTTCTCATAATGTACTCTGCATATAAGTTAAATAAGCAGGGTGACAATATACAGCCTTGCCGTACTCCCTTCCCAATTTTGAACCAATCAGTTGTTCCATGGCCGGTTCGAACTGTTGCATCTTGACCCGCATACAGGTTTCTCAGGAGACAGGTAAGGTGGTCTGGTACCCCCATCTCTTTAAGAATTTGCCACAGTTTGTTGTGATCCACACAATCAAAGGCTTTTGCGTAGTCAATGAAGCAGAAGTAGGTGTTTTTTTGGAACTCTCGTGCTTTCTCCATGATCCACCGCATGTTGGCAATTTGATCTCTAGTTCCTCTGCCTCTTCGAAACCCAGCTTGTACATCCAGTAGTTCTCGGTCCACGTACTGCTGAAGCCTAGCTTGTAGGATTTTGAGCATAACCTTGCTAGCATGTGAAATGAGTGCAATTGTACGGTAGTTTGAACACTCTTTGGCACTGCCCTTCTTTGGAATTGGAACGTAAACTGACCTTTTCCATTCCTTTGGCCACTGCTGAGTTTGAATATGAATGTTTGAATGTTTGAACAGTTGAATATGTTCCAGATAATAATGCTAACTAAAGTCGGCGCAATATTATCCTCTGTAACAGCATGATGCTTACAATTGAATCCTGTACATGTCTATTGAGAGGTCCCACCATGGAGTTTAATGGCCTGGGACATACTCCCTAGTAAGCGTGCATAGGATTACTGCAGCATAATTTAAGCACCTATTCTTTCATTAAACAAAAAAGGAATGGATACAGTAATTCTGTAATTTTAAAAGGTAAAGAGGTGTTTTCCAACGGAGTTTTCATGGCAGAATGATTGTTTTGAACTGTAAAGAGGTGTTTTTCCCAATATCACGTCGTTAAGATATACAGTATTCCCCCCATATCCCCAGCGGATATGTTCCAGGCCCTTCCGTGGATACTTGAAACCATGGATAAGAGCGAACCCCCCTTTCATGGTTTCCTGAGGGCCTGCCGCCCTGCCTCCCCTGCGGGTAGGCATGCGCGCGCCCCCAGCTCTTATTTTTCTTTCAGCAAGCTTTGTTTCTTCCTTAAACAAACAGAGAAGCAGCCTCGATTGCAGGCAAGTAGAACGAGACTAAGTCCTAGAGAGGCTCTGCAAGGTTTCTGTTAACCTTGCAGAGCCTCTCTAGGACTTAGTCTCATTCTACTTGCCTGCAATAAGCAGCCAGAGGGTGCTTCTCCTGTTTGCTTAAGGAAGAAACGAAGCTTACTGGGGGAAAAAAGTAAAAGCCTGGGGGGGGGGGTCCCTGTGATCTGTGGATAACTGAAACCGTGGATAGTGAATCCGTGGATATGGGGGCCCACCTGTATTCCTTTTCAGTATGATCTGAACAAAAGGACTCAAGTATTTCCACCTGCGAAGATATGCAGGGCTAGGTCTGGCCATTAATTAAATGGGATAATGCTTTGGAATGGAATAACTGCTCTCAAGCTTCTTGTAAGAAGGTTGCGATACAAGTGAAACAACACAAGAATTATTTAATTGCAAAACCCATTATTCTACCTTTTTTGTATCTATTTTTAAAGTTTGATCATTTGTGAGTGATTGTACTTGATATAAAAATAGAATATGAGTATCACTTGTTTAAAAATCTAACTTATTCATGCCATAATTATTGTTCATTTGTAGGTAGGCTGGTAGATGTGTATGGCTAAGAGAAGCAAAGATAATTTTGCAGCCAACATTAGGGGTGAATTCACTGGGTTGGATCCAAGAATGCCTGTTGACCGGATACCCAGAGATGCTTGTGGGAGGTGTCTTCCACTCATGAAAAGGTACACTGGCGTCGCTGCAGGGGGGCGGAGCTCTAAGTTCCGCCGTGGAGCCATTCAAGTCGATGAAAGCAACATGCAGGGAGTCTCCTGCGCATTGCTTTCACCGCTTGAATGGTTCCAAAGGTGAGGGGCCGGGGCCGCTTCGTGCACCCATGTAACGGAGGGTCGGACCGCGGCGGAACTTAGAGCTCCGCCCCCTGCAGTGATGCCAGTGAAAAGGCAATTTTATGCTTCACACTAAAACCTTAGTGAAAGGAGACCACAGCGGTCCATGCCTTGTTGACGTGACGTCTCATCTTGATTACTGTAACACACTCTACATGGGGCTGCCCTTGAAGGCTGTCCGGAAATGGCAAGCACCTGTGCAAAATGCGGCATCTCATGTGGTTATTGGGGATTGGTGGTTGAATTTCATTGGACTGCTGCTCCACCTGTTTCACTAGCTACCAGTTTGTTTCCAGCTCTAATTCAAGGTACTGGTCTTAACCTTTAAAGGCTTTACAGCTTAAGTCAGGACCATGGTACCCGACTTCTTCTTCCATATATTCTAGCCCACCCTGTGAGGTATTCTGAGAGGGTCCTCCTACATATGCATCCTGTGATACAGATTAGGGGGCAGGAACAAGAGATAGGGCCTTCTCTGTGGTGGCATTGCAGTAATGGAACTCCTTTCCTGATTTAAAAGCTTCCCCCTCCCTAGAGGTGTTCAGACAGGGGTTCAAAAACTTTTATGGGTTAGCTTTTTCTTTGGGTTAGCTTTTTCTTTGTACTTAGGATGGGTGGGGGTTGTGGGGATTCACATTTTTTAATTATTGCATGCTGCCTTTTTACTGCTGTCTTTATTGCCAGCTTTATTGTATTTGGCTTGCATTGCTTTTACTATGTATTGGTTGTGCTTTACAATGGATTTTATACTACTGCTTTTAACTGAAGGCTTTTATACTGCTGGTTTATGTGCACTGATGGTTTCTTTTATACTGCAAGCTGTTTTAATAGTTATACTGGACAACAATTTTTAACAAGTCATGCCCCCAAAATTAAATTCTTTCTTATAGATTTTGAGGTGCTGAACACAAAAGACAGTGAACATGCAAAACTGGCTACGGTTTGTGAGAGATCCACAATAGATAATTCCATAGACATGTACTGGTAAATTCCCGATGGCACTTACAACACCTGTGTACGCAATGCGGACTGCTTCTCCTAAACTAGAGCCAATCGACAGATTTTATTGTAATTTTCATTTTCAGCACGTCGAAAGATTAACTCTTTCCATTTCAGAGGCAAATTGTGTGTTGTCCAGTGTTATTTCTTAATGTATGGTTTTATAACGTTGCATATTTGTAATTATAATTTATATTTTAATTTACTATTTTGTTAGCCACCTTGGGCACCCACAAATGTGGGGGAAAGATGGGGGTATACATTCATTAAATAGTGAACTTAGTCCAAAAATACTCATTTGCTTGCCCAATAGTTCTTACTCCGTGTGAATCTGGTCGCGAAAAGATGGTGGGTGTGTCACTGACAGCACAACCAGATGCATGTCTACTCAGAAGTAAGTTCTATTGTGTTCATTGGGACTTACTCCCAGGAAAGTGTGTACTGTATAGGATTGGAGCCTTAATGCCTTAAAGGTGAGCTGGTTTTCTGAGCAGAAGTATGAATTTGGTGCAGAGAGGGATTGTTTAGACTAGAGTTTTCTCAACTAAGAAAGCTGACGTTGGCACAAAGAATGCTGTCTGAGTTGCCTGAGAGGAAAACACAGATAGGCCTTCCGATATCATGAGGCCAGGCAGCTGAGAATGCTAGCTTAGTTTTGCAGCTTAATAACCTGGAAAAACTATGTTGAACTTCCTCTTGTTCTGTAGTATTAAGTGGTAGTTTATTGTTAAATCAAATGTCAAACATCAAAACACAGGAATTCTCGCAGAAAAAAGTGGCAGCCTAACAGCACAAGCCTGTGCATATTTACTCAGAAGTCTCAGTGGGCTATGGGCTTACTCCCAGGTAAACATGCATTGGATGCAGCCTTAAGGTTGCAATTTTATACACACTTTCCTGAAAGTACTGTAAGCCCTGTTGAACAAAGCGGGATTTAATTCCAAGTGAGCATGCACATTGGACTGTTTGTAAGGTACAATAAAATTACATCCAGGCTGCAATTCTATGCATGCTTTCCTGGGAGTAAGCTCCATTGAATACAGCAGAACTTACTTCCGAGTAGTCATGCATAGAATTGCGCTGTAAGGCTATAGTTATGCATGGAAGCAAGATGATTACATTTTGTAGGAGTGACTTCTGTGTAAGAGATAGGATCGGGGTGCATGGCTGCAGCTTTTATTATTATTTAAAAAGGCAGTCTCTCACTGAACTCAGTGGGGCTTGCTTCTAGGTAAACAATGCTTAGGCTCCCTGCTGTATTACAACTTGGATAAGAGAAATTGGGAAAGGGGGAGGAGAAGGCAGCCAATTACAGCAACCCACGCGGCGCCTGTCACTTGTTGCTTCCTTCCACAGCGAAGCCCAGCACGGGCCTTGCTGCGCTCAGCTGCTTCCAGCTTGTTTTGCTTCACTAGAGGCTCCGTCGGCTCGGCTCGGCCTCCCGTCCACCTCCCTGCAGTCAGCCGGCGGACTGTTTCTCCTGCGTTTCCTAGGCCCGCCGTGCGTGCGCTGCCTCTGAGCTGCTGAGTCTGCGGCCGCCCGGGCAGGTGCTGTGTGTCCCCACCCCGGAAAGTAGGAAGGGAAGTAAGAGGGGTTGCTGGGAGGGCCTCGGCTGGGCACAGCCGGGCAAAGAGTCGCACAGCCCCGCCGTCGGCCATGTAAATAGCCGGGCTCTCTGGGTTTGGGCAGGCACCTGTGTGCCGAGCCAGCGGCTCACCCCTCTGCTCGCTCCGGCTGGGCTCGGCTGCATCCCCGCATCTGGCTGGCGCCCGCTCTGGTTTCTAAAAGCCTTTTCTGGGAGAAGCAGAAACGCAGCTGCAGATCCCCGGAGCACCACCAGTCCCTCACCTGTTGCTCCGAAAGAGATTCCGTGGGTGAGGAAGGCAGTAGAGAGAGAGAGCAGCCCTCGTCTGGGTATTCGGACTTGGAAGCCTCCGCTGAACCAAGGACTGATCGTTGAGCAGACGTGCCAATATGCGACTGTAAAATAAACGTAACGAGTCTTTGCTTTATATATATCTATTATCTTATCTATATACACACACTCACGTGGGACCGGGTGGCTGTAGTGGAGCACAAGGATTTCTCCCCCCCCCCTCGTTTATGGTGAAGTCGAGGATAGAAGTCAGAAGAAGATGTATGTAAAATCAGTACTAAGAGAAAAGGATACTGACAGTGCAGGCTTATCCAGAAGTAAGCATGCATACAGAGAAAAACTGGTTTTAGAAATAGGTTTTCTCGATATGCCAGATGCAAGGGAGTGACAGGATACAGGCATCTTGTGGTCTTGTGTGGTCCCTGAGGCATCTGGTGGGCCACTAGATACCGGAAGCTGGACTAGATGGGCCTTTGACCTGATCCAGCAGGGCTCTTCTTATGTTTATGTACTCTCAAGTCGGTGTACCTAGGACTGCACTGTGTGTGTGTATAAATTGTTATCTGAGCAGCTGCCTTTTTTCCCCCTTTTACTCATGGTGGACCCCTTTTGATCTCTCTCTCTCTCTCTCGCATGTTAATTTTGTCATGGGAAGCAGAAAAGAGACTACCTAGGAATTATGCTCAAATTACAGTGTAGGAAAATTCTTAAAAATTGTAAGATTATTCATGAAACTATCATAAGCATATGGAAGGGATATGCCTTGAGGTAGCACTAGCGGTGATGTAATGTTTCAAATGTGGTGCTGGGAATGAAGTGTGCTTGGAAGTTGTCCATTAGTATAGCATCGTTAGCGTATTTATTTAGTGCTTTATCTAGTACAGTATTTAGTAGCATTAGAAGTCAGGTTCTAGTCTTGAGAAATGCATGATCAATTTAAATAAACGGGAGGGGGAAAGATGAGGGTAAGGGATGAATGAGAGAAAATGGAGGCACACAGACTTTGTTTTAGTTCTGCTTCCTGAGCTTGGATGTGCGAAGGTTGATTGCAAGTTTGGTTCTATCACATGGTAGGACGAAGGCCCTTTTGCAGATGACAACATTTGGACCTCGTTGGCTCCTGCTTTTTGCAGCTGATAGATCAGTAGTTAGAAGAAACAGACCAACATTATGCTGGATGTTCCTGTTGGATGGGGGTAGATGGGAATTGCTCTTGAAAACCTGCCTTCCGGGTTCTACTTGGCGCTATTTTAGAGGTGCCCCAGCTGCACCTTTGTCATCGAGGCACACTTAAGTGCTGGTTTTGACCACTGAAGACTTAAATAATCTGGGATATTTGAGGGACCAGCTTCTGAAATGCATATTTATTTGTCAGTTGAGAGCTGTAGAGCCTTTTCTGTGTGCTTTACCTTCAGAGCATGGGTTCTTATCATATCCCCGTCATTGGGGAGGGGGGTGTCTGTGAACTGAGCGCTCACAAAAACGTGTGTGTGTTAATGTGCCATTTTCTGGGGAAGAAGTTTATAGCTTTCATCAGATTCTCAAAGAGATCTGTGACCCAAAAAAGGTTAAGAACCATTGCTTTAAACTAGAGGTTAGAGAAGTTGGAGAGGGTCTTTTCTGTGCCCCAGTTGCAAAATTCCCTCCCCAGCAAAATTTGTTTTTTAGATACCAGACCCAGTCTGTCCTGCTTGCCTAAGCTTTTAGTGCTAATTAATATTAATTGGCTGCGACTGTTCTTATCAGTGTTTGGTGTTTGTTTACATCACCTTTAATCTGCTGTTAATTATTACTGTTTGTTTTATACTTTTTTTTAAAAGTAAGTTGCCTTGAAGGCTTTTATATAGTAGAAAGGTGGATAAAAATCTTGTCAATAAACACTTTGAGAAGGAGAAGGAGCAGAAGCTGACTGGCCAGAGGTTAGCAGCGTGATGGGGAAAGACTAAGATTGGCTTTGGTGGCTTCTGATTATCCTGTGGTGAAGGAAATGCAGTCTAGACATGTCTAAAGGCACATGGCTCTTTCTTACTATGTGAGGGAGTCTAGCATGGCACTGAAGATGACTTTGGGGGTATGTGAACTCTAGCTCAGTTTCAACCCTGGCAGTACTGGATATACTGTGTGTGTGTGTGTGTGTGTGTGTGTGTATATATATATATATATATATATATATATATATATATATATATATATATATATATATATATATATATATATATATATATATATATATATATATATATGATGTAGGATTCTTCCGAGGTGAATGTCCGTCATTGACTCCTAAAAACAATGGTTATGTGCTTTGGATGGTTCACACAGCAAGTTGAAAGTTTTTCCTAGTTTGGGATAATTAGCCTCTTACTTGATCGCTTGTATGGTGTGGGGGGTTGTGTGGTGAGAAGCAGCATACATGTTTGAAAACTAAAATAAATTTTATTCTAAAAGACTTTGGATGGATGTAGCATTGCGATTGGTGCTTGTCCCTTTGATTTCAGTGTAATTTACAGTGCAATCCTATGCATGTTTACTCAGAAGTTGCCTTGGGCGTTTGCTTCAGCTTGGGAAAGGCAGGATATAAATTCATTTATTAATAGTAATAATAATTCCCATTGTATTCAGTTGAGCTTACTCCTAGGAAAGTGTTATAGAATTGCAGCCGTAAGCATGTACGTAACTGTCTCTGGGTGCAATACTGGGGAACGTTAAAACGGTGGAGTGCGCAGTCTAACGTGTCGCGAACATGCCATAATGCATGTTCGCGATGACTCTGGAGTAAGGGAGGCCGGCGCAAGGCCAGCCTTCCTCACTCTGACGCTGGACCAGGACGCGATTGCTGGCGGAAGGTAAGAGCTCCTGCTGGCGGCCACATGGGCAGTTCTGCGGGCGAGGGAGGGGGGTCATCGGCAGAGTGGGCAGAGGATGGTGTCGGCCATATCCCTGTCCCCGCCGGGCCGGCTAGGCCGTTGCACAGCCTCCTCTACTTCCGCAAGCTATTCAGCTGGTGGAAATCCGAGGAGGCCTATCGGGCTGGCCCTGTTTTACATCCGGGGAAGGGGACGAGTGTCCCCTTCCCCGAGTAGACCTCCGGCCCACCATCGGATGGGCAGCCCGGGCGCTGGATCCGGCGGGCGGCCCTGGGCCGCCGGCGGGATCCTTACACAGGATTGTGCTGTCTGGCTTATATGCACTGAGGGCACCTGGAATTATTTTTTAAGAGGAGCCATATTCGGAACAGAGCAAGGACTTGAAGAGTCATGGATCTCACCTCCAAGCCCTACCTACACTATTGTCTTCAGTCTTTATACACCGTAGCCAAAGCTTTTGCTCAGGTTCAAACATTCTGTTTTCTATTTTTGTTACAGTTTGAGTTTTCTTGTGTTGATTGTTACTGTTCATGTACATTATGTTTCCAAATCCTGCCATTTGGAGGAATGCAATGTGTGTCGGGTAGGATTGAAAGCTTGAATTAATTTAAACTAAAACTTTAGTTAACTAATCAGTAGAACTGTGTGTTGGCACATTTGTTTGTGGGGTGTCTTTTTTTTTTTTTTTGGAGGGGGGGTGTCCAGTTTGATTCTGGTGTGTTAACTGTTACGTTAGCCAGAAGAGAGAACCACGCAATGAAGGAAAATATCTGGTCTATTGAGGATTCTGTGAGTCCACTGTACAATATTGTAAAACCCCATTGAAAAATGCTGGTTTGGATAAGCCTGCCTGTGTAAACCGCCTTGAATGCTATGTAAAAAAAAATGAAGAAAGGCGTCTTATATAAATAAACATGGAAAATATTAAATATTATTCCTTCTAAAAGGAATAGTTCTAAAAACATTTAAGTTTTTGCATTTGCTTCAATATCTTAAAAGATACCCATATATTGAGGTTTTGGTAATATGCAGATTTATTAAGATTCCATTAATCTTCCTTTGCACAGGTGAATCAGCTAAATATTAACTGGTTGACAACCTACCGGTATTTGCAAGAAAGTAATAGTGCATTGGATTGGTTACTGGAGAAATTATATTTTTCTTTAAAAACAGCAATCAAGCATTGTGCTGAAGGAAAAATGAAGCATTTCAAAACTTGTTCTTTGTTTTTGGATATCCCTTGAACTCTGCCTCATTCTTCAAAACTCATTTAAACCCCAGTTCCTGGAAATGACTTAAGCGTTACTGTTGCCTGACCAGAACGTAAGATTGCATTAGGGCATGGATAATGCCTTCTTGTAATGCAGACATCTCTCTGCTTGGAGCTTAGGAGACTTCAGATGTTATAGCAGTATGTTTTACCATTTTTTTCATTAAACATATAGCTTTTGCAAGCAATCATTGCTGCCTGGCGGTATGCCTTAGAATGATTTAAGGCATATCGACAACTTTATTAACAACTCTTAATTGCTGTATATGTACAGTAAAATGCAATAACATGTCTAAAGTTAGTTCTGTCTGGAGATATATTCCTACAAAATGAAGGTCTCAGGCTCGCTCAGAGTGCAAGCCAGTGCTTGTCTACTCAGAAGTAAGTCTGAGTAATTGAATTCAATGGAACTTATTATTCCCATGAAAATGTGTATATAGGATTGCATCCTCAGTCTCCCACATTTATCAGTTGTGGGAATATTATCTCTACAAATATGTGTTTCTTATGTGATAAACTGTGTAATATCCTTGTGTCTCAATGTTTTTCAGAGTTACGTGTGTGAATATGTAAATAGTGTTGGGTTCTTCTGTAGAAATTATTCAAGAATAAATATCTCCTGTCAGAACTGACTAATAAGAAGTAATAAATCTTCCATTCTGATGAACACTTCAGTGTAACTTTTTGTAGTGATGGAATCTTTTCTGAAACTCCTGAATGCATGTATGTGGAAACATTATATCAGTTATTCATATAGCTGTTCTAGAAAATAATTTATTATCAGTTTCTTAGATTCTTGTCAGATCATTCTCACAGTTCTGCTTTTGGAAGACTTGTGTGAATAACCGATTAAGATATTTTCCCATGTGCTTATACTTGCTTCAAACAGTGATTTCATGGATGCAAACGTTTGTCAGTACTGATTTGATTATATGTTTAAACATTAAAGATGTCATTGTGAGGCAACAGTGAAATACCAGTTTGGCAGCCAGATTCTCACTAAACGTCCGGCGCCAGAGCAAGAGCGCCGGTGCTGGAAGCTGTCGCAAACGTGCCATTAGGCATGTTTGTGCCTACTTTGGAGTAAGGGAGACCGACGCAAGGCTGGCCGCCCTCACTCCGGCGCCGGAACATCCACGCGGCTGGCGACGGTAGGTGAGTCTCCGCCGCCGGCCACATGGGTAATCCGGGCAGCGAGGGAGAGAGGCCATTGGGTGAGCTGGACTGGGAGGGGGCGGGGATGGCATCCGCCATATCCCTGTCCCCGCTGGGCCGGCTTGGCAGTTACACGGCCTCCTCCTACATAGCTGGTGGAAATCCGAGGAGGTCAATAGGGCCTGCCCCAGTGTACACCTGGGGAAGGGGACAAATGTCCCCTTCCCCGAGTAGACCTCCACAGGCCGCAGCAGCGCGACCCAGAGCGGGGATAGGATCTGGCGGGCGGCCTTGGGCCGCCTGCCAGATCCTTACGATGGATTTCGCCCTAATTCTTCAAACACACACACGATGGTAGTTAAGTCAGAGGAAATTCATATGTCTTGCATCCTAGTGAATTTTGCTTCACAATTCCAAATCTTGGCAAATGGACAGCACTGCATGTTGCAACTATAAAATGTAAGCAGTTTGAAGTAATATGACTTCTACAAGTGAACTCTGAAAGTGTTCATTGGTTAGGGCCAGGGTAGATTTTGCATAGGAGATGGGTAAACAATCTTCTGGCTTAAAAAAAAAACACCCAAGAAATGCTGCCTGTTTGAGCAGTTAAGGGAGTATCTGCTTAACCATTTGCCTGCCTGCCATTTGCCTCCTCAAAATTCCTTCCCTTAAGTTTTTTTTTCTCTCCATGGGGGAAAAAAAGCTTATAGGAACCCCATATCTGTCCATGGATGTCTAAGTAGCTGTGGGGGCTATTTTACATGGACAAATGGCAGGGAAAATAGTGGTTAAGCAACCCCCTCTTCATTTTTCCTTCTCTCATTTTAATAAAATGTCAGGGGACATGCTGGCACATCTCCTCACCAGTATAACATCAAGTTTGTAGTTTTGTAATGTAGATGGTAGTGGCCTAGGTTTGTAATCCTCTCAGTCCCAGTGTTTTTGAGACATTTTCCTTTCTTTTTTTAAGTTAGAGACTCTTGTCTCCCTCATCCATTTCCTGGTTTATTTCAGGTAAATTGTTTGCGACGTGTGCAGATATTCAGATATTTTGTGAGCAGCACTGAGAAGCAGTTGAAAAGTCATCTACAACTCTTAATCACAAGGAACCATCTTATCTCCGTTAAATATTTATTCAATTGTTTTAATGTTTCAAGTATATGGAGGCATTAAATGAACCAGCTGCAAGCCCACTCTCGCAATTTGACAGCCCAGTTGTTGGATCCTGCTTTATGATAGTGGAATTGAGAATGTTGGACATAAGGGTTCCATTGCTTGTGAGGTGCTTGATAGATTTTGCCAGTGGCTTGTGCCAACCGTAAGATGAGTGCAGTATTAGCGGTGGCAGTGAGATCTTCTTGACTATAATGTAGCAGCAGTGCTGTGGTTGCAAGGGTGGGGAGGAAGTGGGCAAGCGATATACTATATGTGAACCAAATCACAAAATCATAGCTGCTATGAGAACAAGTAATCTAGATAGGCGTTGCCTGGGTAGGATGGAGCTGGGTGACTCTGCCTTGGTTGTCGGATGCAGCATCTTGCTTTACTTGTAGCAGCTGCAAGAGATTCTTAACAACCTAGCAGAATAGGATCCAGCTGTCAGACTTCTTAAAACGTTTTAGTCACAGTCTTTAGGCACACACTTATATACTTGCTTTATTTTCCACAAAATGCTTGCCTTACCTTACAAATGCTCAGTGAGAAGTGGAAAGTGTTAAGAGCTCTCTAAATTACAAATATTGCTTCTAGCTTGGCCTGTAACAAGCAGCGCAATCCTATCCAACTTCCTCCACTGGTGTAACCAGCAGGGAAGAGCACGGCGGGAGACTTTGGAGAGGAGATTGAAATCCCTTTTAAATCCCCCTTTGGAGGGGATTTGAATCCCCTTTCTGGGGCCTCCCTTTCTCGCTGCACCGCTGGTTACACCGGTGGTGTAAGTAAGTTGGATAGGATTACACTGAAGATGACCAACATGTCTGGAAAGCCTACTCAGTGGGCTTTATGGAATGAGTTCACTCTCTGCCATGTGGTTCTTACTTTATTTTATTCTCCTTTGCAGAGCTGTTCTTGTGGATTTTTCTATCAAAGAAGGAGTTCTGTGAAAGTGGTGAATCGTTTCTAGCACAAAGGTTTTCCCTGTGGAGCCTGTTAGCTTCAAAGCTCAACTGTGACATTTTGACCCTGACAGAAGTAGGTATAAACTGACTTGAGTGTAAGAGGTGACTCCATTCTTCTTAATGGCAGGGTATTTAAAGCAAAACTTATGATTTAAGTGATATTTCAAAATAACGTAGTTGAAACTAGTAGTGCGAATATCTGAGAGAACTGAAAGAAATGTCTAGGAGCCTGAAAATATGTGCCTCTTTCACTTCCTTGTCTGTGTTTTGTCTACTCTTGTCCTTGGAATCTCATGGTTTTCTGAAATGTGGATTGCATTAGGAACAAATTACTTATATATATATACGATATATATTCATGCTGCAAGCTGTTTGCAACCCACCAAAAATTGGGTCATGATCCACAGTTTGGGAACTGCTGGTTTAGGGCGATCATTTCCAAGCAACCTAAAGGCACTATGGACTTATGTAAGCAGGATACTCTTTTTTATATATAGAAATAGCTGGCACACATCCGAGGAGGCCCATTGGAGCCTCTGTGGCTTACACCGGGGGAAGGGGACAAATGTCCCTTTCCCCTGAGGTGTGCCCCAGCCACTGGCGTTGCTGCTGCATAGCAGGGGGGCAGGATGCATGGAGTGATGTGCGGGAGGTGCCCGGAGGGCGTGACGCACCGGGGGGGGGTGCCAGGGACTCCCGGTGCGCCACCCTCCCAGCGCGTCACCCCCGGGAGAGCAGCAGGTTGAGCCTTGTCTTCTTCGGCAGCTCGGCCGCTTCTAAATAGGCCAGGCAAAGCTTTGAGTGGCATGCGCACAATGGCACTCGAAGCCTTGCCCTCAGAAGGCCCGAACGAAGACCCAGTTGGGTCGTTGTGTGCGTGCGCCGCTCGAAGCCTTGCCCAGCCTACTTAGAAGTGGCCGAGCCACCGAAGATGTGGCTCGGCCTGTCGGCGCATGGGCCACTGCCGTGGTATGAGTACTGGAGGGGGTGACGCGGCAGTGGGGGGTGGGTGACATGACTGGGGGTGTGGTGTGTGTGTGATGCAGCTGGGGGGTGGGGGTGATACGTCAAGCTGGCTGACCCCTTGCCTGGGGTGATGCGCCGGCTCGTGATGCTGCTGGCCCCAGCTCTGCCGGCGCAGCCCTGATCCTGCTTAGGATTGGACTGTCATTTAAGTAATTTATTATGCTTTAATTTCCATGTTATTACCAATACCGTATATATCCAAAAGAAGTCCAGTTCCTTTGTTTAACTCAAGGCCCTTAGATTGTTTTCCTTATGCTCAAATTGTATCTTCTATCATTTGTCCAACTAGTTAGTAACGTTGTTAGCATTAACAAGCGGGTGGCGCAGTGGGTTAAACCGCTGAACCATGAGCCGTCGATCAAAAGGTCGGCAGTTCGAATCCGCGACGGGGTGAGCTCTCGTTGCTTGGCCAGCTCTTGCCAACCTAGCAGTTGTAAGCCGCTTTGGGTTACAACAAGAAAGCAGGATATAAATCAAATAAATAATAATTAAGAGGAGCTGCACCCACAGCTTGTGAATCACTGAGCTAAGCAATAGCAGGGTATCGCCAAATGTGATGCATTATCTGCCTCTTTCATGCATACATAGTGAACTGATTTCCTAATTTTTCTCTCAGCAACATTTAGCACATGTCTCCACCCATGTTTCAAAAATGTGTTCCTCTTTTTTTGTAGTTGCTGTTACAGTAAACACACATTTGACTGTTCAAACAGGAAGAACGTTGGCTATATATATATATATATATATAAAAGAAAATACAATCATGCTTATTATCAAGTGGGTTAAACTTCCTTCCTGGTTACTAGAACACTTCCTTTGCATCTGCTTATGAAGGCAACCAGAAAAGCAGAACAGCTTATTTGAACAATTCAACTCCTCAGGTTGTGAATGGTTGTCATTTTCGAATAGCTAGTCTTAAAAACTAGACAAATGAGTCTTCTCCAGCAGCTCAGTTTCTTCTTTGCAATCAGGTAACATTTTGTTTAACTTTGCATCCGTTTTTAAAATTGGTGCTGTGTCTTGGTTCTTTAAAAAAAATGCAGCTTGATAACTTATGTCATTCCAGGGTGGTTTTACTGATTTCACTTCTTGTTTCTAGAGTTATCTGGGTAGTAGACAATGAGAAGGGTTTTGCCAATAAATGGCTGTTTGTATTAAAAGTTTGTTCTGAAAAATTATGTCGCTAAGCAACATAGAACGTCCTAGTTAAGGAAAAAACTAAACTAGAAATTATGTGTATCTTAACTTCAATTTCATCTGACATAATGCAGTTGAAACTGAGAAGTGTTTGTTTTTTGAGATAAGATGAAAGTTTAGTGTTGCCTGAGACGAATGGAGTGAGCCCTTCATACCTTGCTTGTGAGTTTCTGGGGCATCTGGCTAGCTCCTGTTAAAAACCGGATGATGCTAAATAATCCAAGGCAACAACTGCACTTTTAATTTTTAAAATATAGATACTCTATGCAGTGCAGTGTTTGCAAAGTTGTTCTACCGCTCCTCTACATAGCAGTGATGCTACTTAGAACTGTTTGTTAACTTCACATTACTTGAAAATAATAATTCAAGGCATACGTCAAAGATTTTAGTTTTCCTTCGGGAAAGGGTACCAACTTTATATTTTGAAAGGTTTGACTTTACCACTTATTAAAGAAGACAGATTTAGAAATTCTGGTAACTTGTGGGATGGCAAATAAGCAATGTGTTACTTTCTTTAGACATCTTACTAACATCTCATGCAGGGCTGGAAAAGTATTTCCAATTTTCAGGCTTTGGCATCAGTGTTGTAGAAGTTAGAACCACATTTCTAGATGCCTAGGCAGCCAAGGTTTAGGATTTTTCTAAGTTGCTTGTTGTGTAATGGGTATGCTAACAAAGAAAATGCTTTTCATATGAATGGCTTTTGACACTTATTATAAGTCTATAGTGCTTTTTGAGTGTTCCAAGTACTTTTATATAAGAACCATCCAAACAATACAGGTGGGCCCCCATATCCACTGATTCGCTATCCACGGTTTCAGTTATCCACGGATCGTAGGGACCCCCCCAGGCTTTTACTTTTTTCCCAGTAAGCTTAGTTTCTTCCTTAAAGAAACAGGAGAAGCAGCCTCTGGCTGCTTATTACAGGCAAGTAGAACAAGACTAAGTCCTAGAGAGGCTCTGCAAGGTTAACAGAAACCTTGCAGAGCCTCTCTAGGACTTAGTCTCGTTCTACCTGCCTGCAATGGAGGCTGCTTCTCTGTTTGTTTTAAGGAAGAAACAAAGCTTGCTGAAAGAAAAATAAGAGCTGAGGGGGCAAGCATTCCTGCCTGCAGGGGAGGCAGGGTGGCAGGGTGGGGGGCCCTCAGGAAACCATGGAGGGTGTGTTCGCTCTTATCCATGGTTTCAAGTATCCACGGAGGGGCCTGGAACATATCCCCAGCGGATATGGGGGCCCACCTGTACATCTAGAGCAACATTTCCCAAACTGTGGGTTGGGGTCCAATTTCTGGTGGGTCTCGAGCAGAGCCTCCAATGAAAAGAGGGATGATGGAAAGGGATGATGGAAAGATAACTGTCTCAAACCCTGAAGTTATTGAAAATCAGATAGCTACTAATTGCCCTGCAATGAGTTGAGCTCCTGCAGTTTGCAAGTTTGTGTAAATACAGGGAGATAAATGTTTGAGCTCTTTTTTGGGGTGTTTTCTTCCAAGTACCTCAATGACAGGTAGTGGGAGCAGGTGAAGGCTTAGTCGCATAATTAAGCCCCCCTCAAGTCTTCAGACTGTTTTATTAGGGCTGCCTCATGAGAAATGGATTGAGTTTTTTGTAAATAAAATTTCAGTGAGCTGCCGAACTGCCAAGGGGGTGTCACCCCTCCTGATGAGGGGGGACACCCCCTTGCTTTGACCATATTCAGCCAATCTTTGCTTACGAGAACACAAAGGTACTCAGAGCAGCCAAAAATAGCCACTGATGACTGCCTGGAGGTGCGGTGTGGGGCGCCCCATGGTGTCACCCCCAAAATTGGTATCACCCGATGCGCCCTGCACTTAGCACTCTCCCCAAATGATGTCACTGCCATTGGGGGATGTGAGCCTCTAGCCGGCAGTGCGGTGTGCCTTGTCAGTGGTCCAAAAATTGATGGTGTGCCTTGACAATTTTAGCACCTTGTCAGTGTGCCGTGAGATGAAACCGATTGAAAATTGCTGGTCTAAGGCATAGTATTGTCTGTATCTATGGAAAAAGTTCTATGTTTTAGTGATGTCCTTTTCTGGACTATTGTCTGCATACAGATGCTACTCTGAAAAATACATATTCTCTTCAGACAGTTTGCTGATTGTGCAAAGTATTTTTCAGTATATGTGCTTTCAAATTCCTTTGGCTTTAATGGAAGAAAATAAACATGCTTACCTTTTAACTGGCACATGCCTCATACCATCTATATACGCATGATTTTGATGATTGCATTTGATGGAAATTCAGCAGAAGTATGATTACTGATAGGTTACACTCTGACCAAATGCTGTCCTGTATTTTTAATAGATTTTCTGTGGCATGGAGTTGGAAAGCAGTGAGCAACCTGTTGTTATGAGAGACGACAACAAACGGAGGAGGAGGAGGATGAAGCCACACTGCACAGCAAGCAGTCTGTCTTCAACAGAACTAATATCCATTGAGTTCATTCTGCCTACAAGCAGCATGTTACTAGATATAGCCAGCAACTGTACTGTAGAGCAGATGAAAGCACAAATTTGGATGCGAGCAATAGAGAGGAACCAGGCCTCGGATTTCTATCACACGTTTACCCCAGATCAATTTATTCTTCAGTACCAAAAGAAAGGACAGTGGTATGAAATTTATGACAAACATCAAATCATACAGACTCTTGACTGTATATTGTATTGGAAAGTCTTGCAAAAGAAGGTGGGCAAAATTCATGTAGTCCAAAAGCAAAAGCCCACCCAGGAAGTTGAGGAGTTTCAAAGGCAACTAAATTATTTGATCGGCTATGATGTCACTGATGTAAGTAATGTGCATGATGACGAGCTGGAATTTGCTCGTCGCAGGCTGGTCACTCCGCGAACAATTGAAGTATCCTGTAGAGATCCAAAACTATATTCAATGCACCCTTGGACTACATCCAAGCCACTTCCAGCCTATTTGCTTAATAGAATCATCAATAATAATATTTTTATAAATATCCATAGAGGAACCACAAGCCAAAAGATTAAAGTATCTATTGATGACACTCCAGAGCTAATTCTTCAGAGCTTTTTCACAAAAATGGCTAAGAAAAAGTCTTTGATGAACATTCCTGAAGATCACAATGAGTTCGACTTTGTTCTTAGGATGAGTGGCAGAGATGAGTATATTGTAGGGGAGACACCTATCAAAAATTTCCACTGGATAAGACAGTGCCTTAAGAATGGTGATGAGATACACCTGGTCCTAGACAAGCCACCTGATCCAAACCAAGATGAAGTTCAGAAAGAGGAGTGGCCCTTGGTGGATGACTGCACTGGAGTTTCAGGATATCATGAACAGCTGACTATAGATGGCAAGGATCATGAGAGAGTGTTCACAATATCGATGTGGGATTGCAACAGGAAGTTCCGGGTCAAGATAATTGGCATTGATATCCCTGCACTACCAAGAAACACAGACCTGACTGTATTTGTTGAGGCTAATATTCAGCATGGGCAACAGCTCCTTTCACAGAAAAGAACTGCCGCTAAGCCATTTACTGAAGAAGTTCTGTGGAATACTTGGCTTGAGTTTGACATCAAGATTAAAGATTTGCCTAAAGGGGCGTTACTGACTCTGCAGGTATATTGTGGCAAAGCACCAGCATCATCTGCAAAGGTCAATGTCCAGTCGCATGAGTCTCCCAATTCTGATTCTAAATGCAAAACCCAGCTTCTTTATTATGTAAATATTTTGTTGATAGATCACCGCTCTCTGCTACGTACTGGTGACTATGTGCTTCATATGTGGAAAATTCCAGGCAAGGCGGAAGAGCAGGGAAGCATCAATGCTGATAAACTTACATCAGCCACCAATCCAGATAAAGAAAATTCAATGGCTATTTCAATTGTACTGGACAAATACTGCCACCCAATAGCCTTGCCTAAACATAGGATATCCTCTGATCCACAAGGGGACAGGGCCAGAGCAGAAATGCCCAACCAATTGCGCAAGCAACTTGAAGAAATCGTAGCTACTGACCTGCTTAATCAACTTACTCCTGAAGACAAAGAATTATTGTGGCACTTTCGATATGAAAGTATAAAGCACCCAAAGGCATACCCTAAGCTGCTTAGCTCAGTGAAATGGGGACAGCAAGAAATAGTAGCTGAAACTTATCAATTATTAGCTAAAAGAGATGCATGGGACCATAGCACTTTGAATGTTGGGTTGACAATGCAACTTCTAGACTGTAACTTTTCAGATGAAAATGTGAGGGCTATTGCAGTGCAAAAACTGGAGGGTTTAGAAGATGATGATGTTCTTCATTATCTTTTGCAACTAGTTCAGGTAAGATGGATTTACATTCCTGAACATCCAATGTTGACATATTTGTGCAATATGCCAGGATATATATATATATATATATATATATATATATATATATATATATATATATATATATATATATATATATATATATATATATATATATATATATATATATATATATTTGCTCTTTCAGAGCAGATCGCAACTGTCATAAAATTAATTTCAGCTTGTAATGCCATTAGAATGGTATCGGCAATACTACATGTTAGAGGTTGGGGTCTACATGCATGTCTGTCTGATTCCCCAGCACTTGATGACTGGCAGCTGAGTGTGTGAACTGAGTCCATCAAAATGTATTGCATTGTGATGTGATGGGCCATTCACATATGTGAGCTGTCATGGTGTTGCACTCATTAGTTGATGAATATTCAGGTGTGAATCAGTCCTGTGCCCAAGGTTATTTCCATAGGATCTCCACCCATTACACTGGTCAACACACTTTTTCTGGCATAAGTTATTCCAATGGTTTTAAGGTAATTTTGGGGTGCTGATTCCAAATCTGGCATCAGTTTTTGTCTACCACATCAGGTTTTTGAGATATCAGATATTTCATTTGATAAAATCAATGAAAAACAGCAAATTTACACAGGTCTTTTTTCTGGCCTGGACTTTTGCAGCTGTTTTAGACTAATTTCAGGGTGCTGATTTCAAATCTGATCTCATATTTGCTCTATCACATCTCATTTTTATGCTATCGGCATACCCCATTTTCCAAAGTACAAAAATAAGCCCAAAACCAAAATCAGACACAGAAGGGCTTCGAAAATAATTACAATTTAAAATCCATGTTAATTAACACTTAATTAGCTGCTGATGGGGCAGATAATGGGCAGGGCTTGGTGTACCCCCAGGAAGAGGTCCGCATACCCCTAAGGGTACCCATACCACAGGTTGAGAACCCCTGTTATAGCCATTGTTAGATCACGCCCTGCAGAAGGAAAATATTAAATGTGGATATGTACATAAAATATTATAAACATACTATCCTAAAAATACAGCACCATATTTTAACACTAAAGCAGTCACTGAATCGCAACAACTTGCAATCATAAGTGACAAAGAGTTAATTTTGGGTAAAATCAATGAATATGGGGTATGCCGATAGCATAAAAACGAGATGTGATAGAGCAAATCTGAGATCAGATTTGGAACCAGCACCCTGAAATTAGTCTCAAACAGCTGCAAAAGTCCAGGCCAGGGAAAAAAAATTTGTAGACCAGTGTAAATTTGCTGTTTTTCATTGATTTTATCAAATGCAATATTTGATATCTCAAAAACCTGATGTGATAGACAGATTTGGAATCAGCGCCCCAAAATTAGTCTAAAACAGCTGCAAAATCCAGGCCAGATTTTTTTTTTTTGTAGACCAGTGTTATCAGAGTGGTAGGACAACATTCTAACTTGCCAGCGTGCTTTCTTATGGCACACTGTATTTTTACCATATTGTATTAATGTTCTTGAGGTCGTCATTTGAAGAAAAGTGCTAGTAGCCTGTGTTTAAATAGAAGCCGCTGGAAATCTATGTAGAACTTATTCATAGAACTTTGAGTTGAGCTCCCATGCCTTTAAAACCCATTTTTCCCCAAGGTCAGATTTTCCAGAATTCCCAAATGTCAGTGTGTTCCACGTGTTTAAGGGACCCCCAAAGAGAGAGAACCACCTGCAAAAAAAATTCCCAGGTGTTCCATATACCTGTAGCATAGGCGTTGCATTCACCACTCATTGGGGTTTAAGGCATAACATATTTGTCCATTCATTCCTAGGTAAAGCATAGACCTGACAACACAAGATCTCAAACAAACACATAGTTGTGTTATGCACACAGCTTCTGTGCTTTAGGATTGTGTAGGGGGATGTCCCAGCACAGTGTACTCCAAGTTACAAGTCCCTGACTGCAAGAGTTTTTTTTTATAGCTTTTAGAGTTAGTTTTTGCAAGATCGTCTTGGTTCTTGCCCTTTAATTTTTTAAAGAGACGGGTATTTAAATGCCTTGGCCATCAAACGTAATGGCAACAATCAGTTATACAGAGAGGCAGCTGTTCCCCATTTAGCTGCAGGCTAGTTCCTGACCTTTGAATGCACTTCTTAGTAGAAGAATGTCAGTTGAAAAATACTATGTTTTACAATTATATATATCTTAGCAATGAGCTCACCGTAGCTGTGTTGCTCAAAAGCAACAGGCACCTTGCAGTAGCTGCATGAGGCTGGAGACAGAATTCTGATTACTCCAACCTTCACCCCTTGTCCTCAGCATGCCCTGGGCTCAGCCTGGGGGGGGGAGAAGAACCCTCCCAGAAATAAACAGCTAAACTGAGCTCCCTGCAACAATCCAGCTAAAAATCAGTATATAACGACAGCTACCTGCCAGGTTCTTGCAAACACTCAGTTGAGGCTTGAGACATAATTCTTAGTAGCCCAGCCTTCACCCCTGCCCTGATAGGCTCAGCCGGGGGGGGGGGGAGAAAAAACCCTCCCAGAAATAAACATCTACATTGAGCTGCCTGCAAAAAATCCTGCTGAAAATCAGTATATAACGGCAGCCACCTGGCAGATCCCTGCAAACAGTCGGTTTGAGGCTGGAGACAGATTTCTTAGTACCCCAACCTTCACCCCCTGCTAGGCTCAGCCTGAGGGGGAATAGAAAAAAAACAAACCAGAAACAAATAGCCAACTTACAGGAACAACATTAGATTACCCTCTAAGGACGAATGAGTTGTTTGAGCAACGCCTTGAGTGTTTTGAGCACCGCCTTGTGTTGCTCCTACTTACAGCTCTATAAAACTGATCACCTGCACCTGAGGTGTTGGAAACAAAGTGGATTCAAAAGCCAGGGCCCTGGCCATGAGAAAAAAGCCAGAAATATAAAGTATAGGAAATGATGCAATATGATGAAAATGGCTGCATAGGTCTATTCTGTTACCCATATAACCCCAATGAGTGCTTTGAGCAACACCTGGTGTTGCTCCTGCTTACAGCTGTATACCTGTGTACCAAAGCTGATCACCTGCACCTGAGGTGCTCCAAACAAAGTGAATTCATGGCCCTGGCCATGAAAAAAAAGCCAAAGTTTCATTTCTAATTTCAGTGAGGAGGAGGTACCCTGCAACCAATTCCTGCACCTCATTTTCCCTAAAAACAGTGATCTTTGCTCTTCTGGGGGGGGGGGTCAGTGGGGTGACGCTAGAGCTCTGAAAATTGTTTTAAAAATAGTTTCACCTGTCTAATTTCCACAAAAAAAATCCAGAAAAAAATCATTGGGGTTAAATTTAACAGCAATGTGCTGAATTTCAGTATAACAGGTGTTTTTTTTTTTCAATTTTTATGTGTATGCACTCATCAAAACTTCATCTGTTTAATTTTTTTTATTTTAACGCAGCTATTAAAAGGTGCCGTAGCCCTGCCAGAAACAAAAATGGCAGCAATATTCTGTGCTAGGAAAGGCTTTGTAGAATAAATGGATTTTGAAGCAGGAAATAATAATATAATATAATATCTGTATTTATGTACTGCATTTCTGCTGTCAGATTTCTTGCAGACTTTATTTAAGGCAGTTTACACAGGCAGGCTTTTCTAAATCCCCGTAGTGATTTTTACAATAAATGTTCGATTTGCATAGAACCCATCTTCTCCAGCTGTTTCCTTTCAACGGTGTGGTATCTCTTCTGGAGGCACAGGGCTTCGAGCTCTGAGCTTGTCTGACACAGAATCCTCTCTCTCTCACAGAGCGTCAGTGCAGGCTATCTCAGCTTGTCAGCTGAGATATCACAACTGTTTGGTAGCTTGTCGAACCGATCCCGTCCTAGTCCTAGTTGTTCTTCAGGCAAGGCGGTAGCTCAAGACTAGACCACACCTTATGCCCTCCTGAACTGACGTTAGTTTGTCATATTCAAAGTGATCTTGTAAAAGTGACCCGATGTGGTGAGGTTACAAATTACCACATGGTAAAACAGAGTATTTTTCAGAATGTGGCAACTTGCTGTTGTTGCAAGTGCTCCTTTACAAGGCCATTTTAGTAATCTGTGGTAATTCCTCAACCTTGAAAAAAAGTCCTGAAAATTTGCTTGTAATTGGGTTTTCAGAGATGGCAAGCTGGGTTGAACAAGTAACTCTTGTTATGGGCTATAAATTTTAGAAGAGAGTGACGCTGCAGTGAGAAAAGATGAATGGTATTTGCCGTTGCTTCTAAGCAATCTGGCGTAAAATGGATCTTGTAACTTTCATATTCAAATGAAATAGCTGATTTGAAAGGAAGTGATGCAAAAGTGTCTGAATTTGACAGGAATTGTACTTTTAGAGAATTCCTTCCAACTATTTTCCTCTTGCAGGCTAATCACTGCTACATTTGGTGTGTAGTAGTTTTGCAAATAAACCTATAAATATTACTCATCCACATTTTACTAGTCTGCTTGCTTACTGAAAAGGCAGCATAAGCAGCTGCCCAGGGCATCAAAATTGAAGGGGTATTTGGCTACTCCAGAAAACCCTTGAGGGACTGACACAGTTACCCCCCTGTATAACAGGTTCCAGAATGGGAGGTGGTCATCTCCCACTCTCCAATTTTTCCCAATTGTAGTTTTTCACTCTCCATCTATTTCAAGGAACTGCAAATGGGAAAACCCTTGAATTGAGAGCATTATCTCTCCCCCACAGTGCATATAATGAGATATGGAATAGGAGCAGCAAAACGAATGTTCTCCTAAGAAATACTATAACTTGAACTGGTCCTGCTGTCCACACATCCCATTTGTGGCAAAGTAAACAACTCTCTGGTTTAGCAGAAAGCTATTCTGCCTGGCTGGCTGATTATGTTTTTTTTACTAAACCCAAGTGTCCAGGCTAGTGGCTATTTATGAGCCATGTACCAGTATTTTACTGCACCAAGACTTTTTACTTGGGATGAAGGCAAATTTGCTGCATCTGTGAAAGCATTTTTGTACAATAGAAGCATAATGTGAGAAATGGGTGTATATTCCACTTTTAGTACTAAGTAACAAGTGTGCTTTATCGTTTCCTTATTATTGAGATTTGAAAGCAATATTTCTACTTGCCTGGCAAAACAAGATATGACACTTGAATGCATAAATGAAAGGCACATCTCTTTTGTCTGGTGTACCTGAAATACATTTCTCTATTGAAAATGGATGCAACGACTCCAGGTTTATTAATGCCTGGTGTGGAGCATCACAAATATTTTGGACACAGAGAGGAGTGATAAAACTCAGAATTTGTGATTGAAGAACTGAGTACAGGTCATGGTGTTGGTGAGGCTCTACAAAGTCCAGAAGAGAGGGCGGGCCTTTGGTCAGTAGAGGGAAGCTCACATGGCAGAGCTGGGCAGCAGCTTGCGTAACCCTGCCCAGCAGCCAGGAAGCAGCTCCTGCGATCTCACTGGATGACAGGGGAGAAGAGCAAGCACCATGGGAGGAGCAGGAGGCACTTGGCAGTGATGCCAGCCCTTGCCTGTGCTTTGCCAGCCAGGGCGAAGGATTGGAGTCACCTGGCCAAACAAGGGTGGGGCTGGACTCAGTCCATAAGAGGGCCCTCAGGCTGGTCCTGGATGTAGGAGAGGCAGCTGACAGTAGAGTAAGCCACAGGCTGGGTATGAAGACCGAAGGCCAAGTAAGGGGAAGGCAGAAGGCAGAGGCCAAGAGTGCAGCGTGAGGCGAGGCAAAGCCAAGCCGGCCTTTGCTTTGTGCTGCACAAGGCCACTTCCTGTCTATACTGAAGGAAGCTGCACAGAGAAGTGTAAGATGTCCTGCCCTGCCCCCTCTCTGTTAGCCAATCAGAATTGAGTCTTTTCAGACTTAATTCTGATTGGCCGAATGCTTCACTTTGCGTCCCACCCCACTGCACTGATCGCACCCTCTGATTGGGCAAAGTTCAGTTTTCCCAACTTCTGTCGCATGGCAACGCAGCTCTTGTGCATTGCTGTGCGATGTTAGAAAAAAAGACACACCAAACTCTTCGCGTCTCTTGCCGATGCTTGTCTGCGTGCCACAGCACAGCCAGTGTGTCACAGCCTTAATATTCACACATGACACTGCCGGACAGTCTTGTGAGAAATGTTCTGTAAATTGTACAAAATCAAGGAACACATTCCTGGATAATTTCTATTGGAGTATTGAATGCTGTTTGGTTTAAACATCTCTAAAATCTGTTTTCCTTAATATTTTCTGTTTCATTTACTTTTTTAATCTGTTCTTCAGGCTGTGAAATTTGAGCCTTATCACGACAGTGCATTAGCCAGATTTCTTCTGAAACGAGGTTTAAAGGTAAGTAAAGGTTTAAAGGCAATTTTTTTTATTAGATGAAATTTACAAACGTTGCCAAAATCAAGTCAGTCTATTGAGAAGATGTCCTAAGTATTTTAATATATATATATATATACAGTATATTTCACCTCTACCTCTAGAACAAAAGAATTGGACACTTCTTGTTTTGGTTTCTGAGAAGTGAGATTGCACAGTCCATGCACTATCAGCAAAGATTCGCTGTGATCCTAGAAGCTTATCTTAGAGGTTGTGGAAAAATGATGCTGCAAGACTTTCTGAAGCAGGTTCAAGTAACTGAACTGTTGCATAAAGTGACAATGGATATAAAGTCAGTTTCTGGGGAAAGGTGTGATGTCACTCCTCAAGGTATGTGCCATTTTATAAGCACAGGACTTGTTTGTAAATATTTTAGCTTCTGCTGTGTGCAAAAGACAAACCGCTAAGTGTATGGTAACTGTATGGTATGGTAATGACTATGGTGTAATTAACTATTGCTTAAAACTGGACTATAGTTCTTAAGAAAGTTGAAAGAAGTTTGTGAGATGTGTTGCTTCCCATTTTACATATATAAATTTAAAATTTGACCAAAGATGACAGTAGGACAGACGGGTTACTTGTCTTTTTTTTTTTTTTTAACAATACAAAAACCTGCAAATCATGTTTAGCAATGGTGGGTTGAGTACACTCACCATGAGCAGAAACCCCACCTTCAGATCACTCCTGACTAATAGTTTCTTCTTTTGAACTTATTTTTGACCAATTTTCAGTTATTGCACAGCTGAAGCAGAAGCTTGAGAAACTGCAGGATAGTAAGCTTCCTGAATGCTTTAGAGTGCCGTATGATCCTGGACTGAAAGCAGGAGCTCTTGTGGTAAATATATTTGATACTTTCTAGTTTCTTTCCCAAATATGAACTTCTTTGAGCTTAAAAAGCTTTTTGGGACTCTGGCACAAGAGTGGCTTAAAAGGAAACTGCAGAAAAATCTGGGTGATGGAAATAGATTTTTTTTCAAGTGTCTCCCACATCAAAGCCCAGAATGTCTTTTAAAACTCTAGAGTTCAAGACAGCTGAGGAGATAGAAACTCTCTCTCAGAAAATTAGTCATGAATTCCTTAGCTTCTTTTTCTTGTACGAGTCTTGATGCAAGTTATGCTAAACACGTAACATGGCCTGGTGGGTGGTGGTGGGCTGTGGGTTTTTTTAAAAGATAGTGGTTATGGGGGACTACTAAATAGAGCAGAACCATGGTTGGGGGGGCTTTAGGTGTTTGCCGCTGATGCATTTTCAATGGTCGGCCCACCCATGATATAAGCGATGACATTCTCATTGGGTGACCGATTGGGGGAAGTGATGAAGAGATTCCCACTCCAGGCTGGCACCCTCACCTCACTTTTTCCTCCACGGAGGCCATTTGAGGCCAAGCAGAGAGGAGCATACTCCCAGCATGTTTCCTGCTTTGTTCAAAGGGCTCGCATGGAGGTGGCAGGGAAGGAGTCTGATAATCTCTTTCCAAGGATTAGAATACAGCAGTCCTGCTCCTTCCTGCATTTAAACAAAGCACAAAGTATGGAACACCCTGGGAGCCCTCAAATGGAGTGCTTTGCTTAGTGCTGTTTCCTGCTTTGTTTGAAGGGCCCGTGTGGAGGAGGGAGTGAGGTTGGCTGTGTGGGTTTGGGGAGAGCACAGCAGCAAGAGCAGGGAGGGTGACGCTTTAGGGCTGCCTCAGACAGCCCAATAGCTTCAGCCAGCCGTGGTGGTTTCAGTCCCAATTGCATCCTCCTTGTGCGCTATTTTAACGGGAGGGAAGCATCCATTGAATTTTAGTGGCAGCTTTTTTTTCACTTTAAAGAGGCAGATGGAGTCCTAAAGCCCCTACCCCCCCGCCATTGTTCTGTTTCATAGTTTTGCTATTTTAAAAGCCAGCACCACCCACTGACAGCCCGATCCTGCTTAAGATGCGGCGGCTGGCCAAAATGGCCTGCCGCTGCATCCTATAGGCAGGATATGGCCTATGCCAGCGCGGCTGAGGCTTATCTCGGGGAAAATGGACATTCGTCCCCTCCCCCCCCCCCGGTGTAAGCGCCGGAGGTCCCTATGGACCTCCTTGGATGCGTGCCAGCTCAGTCTGAGGGGGTAAGCCCAGCACTGATATCCCCTCCCCCTCCCAGGCCAGGCTGGCCAATGTCCCCCTCCCCCGTCACCCCAGCCCTCCCTCCCCATGCCCTCCTGCCAGCCGGCGCAGCACCTACCTGCATCGGGAGGCGTGGGTCGTTGAGGACGGCGGAGTGAGTGGTGCTGGCCTCCGTCGGTGCTGCTTACTCCTGAGGAGCCGCAAAAGTGCTGTGACACCTTAGGCCGACAGAGCGCTTGCTCTGCCAGCCTAAATTTACACAGGATTGGGCCGTGAGTCGAGCTTAAATTGAAATTTGGTGCTAAGATTTTGAGGGAAATTTAATGTCTTGATTTTTTTGATTGATTTTTGATTGACAGAAGAAAGACGGTTTGACAAGACAGGAGAACTGGATGCAAAAAGCACCATAATGTGCAGCCTCCAGGCCTGCTAAAACCATGATGCTATAAGTTCACTAGCTTCCCTTCACCAGATCATAGCTATTATCTTGGCTACTAGAGGATGAACCAACAAGAAATCCATTGTGTGCAACATAATGGCTGTATTTCAAGAGGAACTACTCCAGTCTTTGGTGCAATGTGACCTAGTTGCTGTTGCGCCAAACAATTGTTGTGTCATCTTCCTCCCACCCTGTTTGAGATTTCTTTAAATAATTTTTGCTTATTTCACTGTATGCATGTTTACTTAGAAGTAAAATCCATTATGTTCAGTGGGGCTTACTTCCTGGAAAATTTGCATAGGATTGCACAGTGAATTACAGGTGGGCCCCCCTATCCACTGATTCGCTATCCACGGTTTCAGTTATCCACGGATCGTGGGGACCCCCCCAGGCTTTTACTTTTTTCCCAGTAAGCTTAGTTTCTTCCTTAAAGTAACAGGAGAAGCAGCCTCTGGCTGCTTATTACAGGCAAGTAGACCGAGACTAAGTACTAGAGAGGCTCTGCAAGGTTAACAGAAACCTTGCAGAGCCTCTCTAGGACTTAGTCTCGTTCTACTTGCCTGCAATGGAGGCTGCTTCTCTGTTTGTTTTTAAGGATAAAACAAAGCTTACTGAAAGAAAAAATAAGAGCTGGGGGGGCAAGCATGCCTGCCTGCAGGGGAGGCAGGGTGGGGGGGCCCCTCAGGAAACCATGGAGGGGGTGTTCGCTCTTATCCACGGTTTCAAGTATCCATGGAGGGGTCTGGAACATATCCCCAGCGGATATGGTGGCCCACCTGTACTGATGGGAATGAATTGCAACCACAAAAGTTGGGCTAAGCAAGACACAGATTCAAACACATAGTCTGTAGTTTTTATAAATAGCAGCTTAGGGACCTACATGCAGGTTTTCATGGCTTGTTATTATATTCAAAGACACAACATTCATGGGATTTCCAGCCATGTAATTTCAGCTCTTAGATTGAAGAAGTAAAGATTAATCTTACGTTGTCAGTTGAAATTCCTCAGTCCTACCGCGATGCAAGGCAATGCAGAGCGGGCAAACGGATTATCCAAAGCTGACAGAATGATAGAAAGTCTTGAATTCTTCCCGCTTGACGTTTCTCCCCAGTCAGTTGGGGTTTCTTCAGAAGCAAAAGAGACTCAGCCACAGGCTGAAAGATGTCCATAACAAGTGCATGCAAGACAAGGTTATGGACATCTTTCAGCTTGTGGCTGAGTCTCTTTTGCTTCTGAAGAAACCCCAACTGACTGGGGAGAAACGTCAAGCGGGAAGAATTCAAGACTTTCTATCGTTCTGTCAGCTTTGGATAATCCGTTTGCCCGCTCTGCATTGCCTTGCATCGCGGTAGGACTGAGGAATTTCAACTGACAACGTAAGATTAATCTTTACTTCTTCAATCTAAGAGCTGAAATTACATGGCTGGAAATCCCATGAATGTTGTGTCTTTGAATAGCTTAGGGACCATTATCCAGATTGAAACTGCAGCATCAAGACAGGTGGATTTAAGGCTTTTCTGTTATGGTGATGAAAATTTCCCCCCTCACAACTGCCATTTGTCTGCAGTGTATGGGGGGGGAGGGGGAATGGAATGGATAAGATTCCTTAAATATGTATTTCACCAGAGACAGGTAACTTCAAAGACAATTTTAACTTGATTCACTTTGAGAGTAGATGCATGACCTTAAAAGATGTCTAAAAATGAAAAGCTATCATCTGTTTTGGCTGTAGGAAATACAATACATATTATCTCTTGCAGATAGAAAAGTGTAAAGTAATGGCTTCCAAGAAAAAACCACTTTGGCTAGAATTTAAATGTGCAGATCCTACATCACTGTCCAATGAAACCATTGGTATTATCTTCAAACATGGAGATGACCTGCGGCAGGACATGCTTATTCTACAGGTATTGTCTGACTAACATGCTATTGAAAACTACGTTGATCCCTAGAGAGTTTCTTTTGTTTCAAAATTTTATTTTAGTTTTATTTTATTTTAAAAAATTATACCCCGCCTTATCCTATGCCGAAGGCAAATGCCCAAGGCGGCTTACAACAGAAATTAAAATACATAATTTAAAATAATACATAAAATAAGTTTAAACAATACATAACCGTACATAAACTAAAAACAATAAAATCCACGGGGGGGGGGGAGCGACAGTATGGAGCAGAGAAGCAGCATGGCAGAGCATCTTGAGACACAAGAGGCAGACCACAACCCATCACCCAAACGCTAGACGAAACAAATGTTTTGAGCCCTCATCCCATCCTTACCAACATCCCATCCTTCCCTGTGCCCAGTCTATCAGAGAACGTGCTGTATGGGTACTTTTGTGAAAATCTCCTGCATCCTTCCTCATTTATTGGGATGATATTGGTGGCCATTACCCCCCCCCCAAGAGGATGATTTTCCATCTATGCACCCACACACGACAGTTTTAGAAGTTCTGACTTCCTCTGGAGGAGAAAGCACTGGAGATTTACAGTGTCTGTGTAATATTTTGCTTTATTTACAAATATACAGTTGTGAGCATTTGGATAGTTAGGATGTGCACACTTGCAAGCAACATGGAATCATATGTCTAGCCGGCAGCCTTGGGCCCAGTGTGCCTGGTTGCTGGCTCACTCTTCCCAGCTTCTTCATGTTAATGTGTTGCCACTAAGAGAGACAAAAAACCTATCTGCACCTAAGCCAAAATGTTGTGGTTACTCTTTCTACTGGAGAGGATGGAGAAAAGGAAACGCCTTGCACATCGGCCCTTCCTCTCAGGTCTGATGACATACAGTCTTGCAAATGAGAATGAAGTTGCCCATCCAGGAGTACTTTCTGTACTTTGAGGGAACGCCAAGAACCATTAACTAGCCTTCTGGATTATTTTTAATTTAACAAAAGCGCTGACCGGCCAGCATTCCTGTCTGCTAACCTGTTATAGCATTGTCTTAATTTTTTAAGGTACGCTTTAGCTCTTCTTGCGGCATGTTAGTGTCTACCAATTCACACTTTGAGAATCTTTGTGATACATAGGTTATGATGATTTACAAGTGTGAAAGCTACGGTTTGTATACATTTTACATTTAGATTTTTTTTTCTGAATTCTACTACACATTTTATTAAGAGACCCAGTCATGGTTGCTTGTTCTTTCAGGTTTATTTGACAAAATGGATATAACTTGTTTGCTTTCAAGCTTTTCTTACTTTTTTTAAAGACATCTAAGCAGTAATGATAAAGTTTTTGTGGGTTTTTTGTTTTGTTTTCCTAGATACTTAGAATAATGGAGTCAATCTGGGAAGAAGAATCCTTAGATTTATGTCTGTTGCCATATGGCTGCATTTCTACAGGAAATAAAATAGGTATTGTACTTAAAGACAACTACTTAAATGTTTTTTGTTCTGTTATACTCCAGTCTTAGTGGACATCCCCTTTCACCAGAAATTACATTAACATTCCAGGCAGAGAAATATGAATGAAGGAAACGACATAGGACAAACATTTTCATTTCTCTATCCACTCGTGTGAGTGAGTCCCCCCACAGCATTACCTGTATACATGAGACAATTTTGATCTGTAAACTAGCCCCACTTTGATCTGACACAGATAGCTGCTTTGCACATCATCCTGCATGGAAGAACTTCTGTAAAGGAAATGTAATGAGTTGTACATGTAGCACATCTCGGTAAATCCACCTGCATCTAATCAAACTTGGACTCCACATCTGAGAAACTGTCCTTGTAGGACCATTCTTGGTGCTTCCTGATCACAGTAGGCATTTGGACCAGTTTCAGTTACCATGAGGAAATGCAGTTCTTTCCCCAGGAAGTGCCTATGTTCCATTTGCTATTGATAAACATATTGTAGTTGCACAAATTATAGACACACATTGGTGCTTATGATATTACTGGGGATCTATAATATACTCCCCCAGGGCCAGCCCAAGACCTTCTAGGGCAGCATGCCAAATGCCGCCCCCCACCTTACCCAATGATGTGCCAGCCTCTGCTCCTCCCACTCTCCAATGTACAAACTCAGCACTCTCCTCCTCTCTGTCCCCCTCTTCATTTTCTAATCCAGGGTGGAAGGAGGAGGAAGAACAGTGGAGGCGAGTGGGTGGACAGAGATGGGTGCCTCCCCACCAATCTGTAGCCTGATGTGACCAGTTGCCCTCATGAATGGACCAAATTTGTATTCCCCTCGCCCAAAATCAAGTTTTGCACTCTTTTGAGAACTTGGGGTGGTGGTAAATTTTCTCACAATTTTAGAGGTTAAGTGCCTACAGCTATAATACTTCAGTGCATGTAAGGGCACTTTGCATGTAACCTTTTTAAAAAACATTTTTTTATTTTATTCAGTTAACATTCCATGACAATTCAGAACAATAACATAAATGACATTCTGACATATAACAAATATAGTTATCTTAATAAATAAGTGACCAATATACCAGTGGATTATCGACTCCGTTCATTTCCATATCTGTTTCCCTATCCAGTTTTAACAAGGGGTACCAAATTTTACTGAAATTATCTATTTTAATCTCTCCTCTTAAAAATCTGTCTTTTATAGTCAATTTCTCCATCCAAGCTGTTTCCCATAATTTAACTAAATATCTTTGGAAAGAAAGACTCTTTAGATCCTTCCAACTATTAGCAATCTCTAATCTTGCTGTTCCAATGAGAAGCGCAATCAGATCTTTATTATTCAATTGTTCATTCCCTTCTGTAAATAGGGTTGTGCATGTAACCTTTAAAGATTTGTACTGGAAAGTGTCTACTGCAGTGGTCCTCGATCTCTGCCCTGACGTGACTCACTTCATTCTTTTGCGCCAGGCCTGGGACACACTCCCTGGGCCTCTGCAGGCCTCAGAACGCCTCTGGAAGTGATCGTAAGTCACTTCCAAGAAACTGGAAGACTAGTAAACCAGAAGTGACTGAGTCGCTTCCAGAGGCATTCTGAAGCCCGCAGAGGCCCAGGGAGTGTGTCGCACAGCCGATGTGACCCAGGAACGGCCTCCAATTGCATCCAGATGGCTCCAATTTGGAGCCAACTGGATGCAAGGGCAGGTGAGCGAGTCATCTTTGTGACCCGCCTCACATTGGACCATGACCCACAGTTTGGGAAGTGTTGGTCTAGTGAATATCAGTGAGAGTGTAGGGAAGCAGCAGCAACACCCTGATATTGTGTGAACTCCCCCCCCCTTACATCTTAGCTGTTATGATCTACCTTTTCAGTACCATATACATTGTGTGTGGACTACATACTAGACTACTTGTATTTCAGATTGCCTTGGGGAAGCATTTAGTTAAAACAGATACAGGATTGAATAAAAATAAAAGCTGGAAAAATAGATTTTACATTGTACCCAGCATAAACCCAGAGACAAGAGAACCATCACAAAACCTTTATTGGCATACAGATAACAGAACCCAGTTAGAGAGAGCGACGTCTATGACCAAGGACTGGATCCCTATGGGACCTATCTAGAGAAGAGGTTAGCCTCTAAAATGGAGGCTGATGGTGGCACAGAAGGTCTTGGAGGGGATACATTTCATGTATCAAGTTCAGTTCTTTTTTCATTGCAATTCGTCATCTTTTAATATTCACGTTTTGAGGCATTATTACAGGTCAAAGGGTACTCTAACATGAGAATACATCACCATGTTGTCTTTTTATAGGAATGATTGAAATTGTAAAAGATGCTACAACAATTGCCAAAATCCAGCAAAGCACAGTTGGGAACACTGGAGCATTTAAAGATGAAATACTAAACCAGTGGCTAAGGGAGAGGTGTGTTATTGAAGAAAAGGTAAGTATTCCTTTTGTTTGTTGTTTGTGCCATTGGTGTTCATGGCACTATACAGAATGAGAGGACAGGTCACTGCCCTGAAGGAACAGGTTGCTGTGGGACATTTATTTGTAAATGCTGGGTTCTGTGGCGATCAACTGTTTGCCAAGGAAATAACTGCTTTCTACTAATTAATTGCACATTGGCTAACAGTTTGCCAAATTTGCAAGTTAATACAATGAGTTATTGCCTCTTTTTCAAAGCATAGATTCTCTTGATTTTCATATTAATCATGTATGAGCCTGTCGGGGTCCAGAGAGGGGCTGCCAGTGACCACACAATGATCCAGAGCAGTAGCGCCTAGTGCAGTGATTGCAAATCTAGGACACACGTGTCAAAGGTGACACATCACAATGTTTTGGGTGACATACCAACACCCAACAACTACAGGATTTCAGTATCCGTGGATAAAAAGTAAAAAGTCAGAAGAAGACTTCCCTACTGTTGTACGGCAAAATCATGCTGTTTGCAGACCTGCAAGGCCGTCTTTCTGTGCTCCTGGAAGCCAGTTCCAGGTTGCGCGATCCCCTTCCTTTCACTCTAGCTCGCCCCAGAATGCATTGCACTGGGCAAGCCAGGGTGAAGGGAGGGGATTGCATGACTCAGGCTTCCGGAAACGCAGAAGACTACCCTGGAAACAGTGCGATTTTGCCTTGTGAAGGTAGGGAAGGCTTTTTCTGACTTTTACTTTTTAAAATGGTTTTTAAAAGGGATCCACAGCATCTGCGGTTCCGTGTTATCCGTGGGGTGTGTGTGTGTCCGGACACACTATCAGTGTTAGTGTGAAATCAGCTTTTGCGTTCGTGTAAACAAGAAGAATTGTTTTTCTTTTATTCGGGGGGGGGGTGGTGGGTGACATGCTGGCAGAGTCAAGTTAGGCATTTTTCAAATTTTTGACACACCGACCCCAAAAGGTCATCACTGGCTTAGTGTTTGGCACTCATTCCCTTCCCATTTCCTTCTCTGTTTGGACATGCAGCTTACCAGGGAAAAGCCTTGGTAGTTTGAATCTACTGCCACCAATCCAGGCAATCCGACTAGCCAGAGGGGAGGGCTCCCTGGGCAGAACCCCCCTCCTAGAACAGTACTGATCCTCAGGGGTCTTTATTAAAATCACTCTCATAGTAGTGCCTGCAGAGCGAAGAGATGCGACAATCCACTGATTTTCCTTTGCCAGGAACTAGACAGATTCAGAGTAAAAATGTAAAAGAGTTTATTAAAAGAAATAGGAAACAACAAAATCAAATGAACAAGAACAAAAGTAAGAAGCATTGACTTTGGCAATAAAAGGGTTGAGTCAACCTATAAACCTACAGACCAGTGAAAATAGTAGACAATCAGCAGATTGAACTGAGGCACTGCAGAATCTCACATGTCCGTTTTAACTCAGAGCTGCTGCCCGCGAAGTTTGAATGAGCTTATGAGGCACAGTGAAGACAGACTAAAATCAACCTAAAATCTTACGGTTTCTGGCTAATACTGATTCCTATCTTTGTACCTGGATGCTGGAACCACCAGCCTCCCCTTGCATTCCCCAAGGGTGCTGGTGGCTCTCCCTGTCCAGAACTCCCTGCTGGAGCCTGTGCTAGCTGGAGGAGGAGAAGAGAGAGACTTCCGTCTGCTTGGGAGTTATCATTCAGCTAGAACGATTTCCTCCTGCTCTCTAATTGGAGGAGTGCCAGCCACCTGACCACACACTAGTTTTGCTGGTCTTAGCCGCTTTCTAATCTGCTTTTCCTCTCAACTCAAACTGTCCAGCAGCTTTTGCCATTTGCCTCCCAGCTCTGAAGGACAGAGGCTGGTACTATTGAGTTTTAAGCTGGCTCTTGCATGAAAAAATAGACAAAATACACCCAGAAAAACACATAAAATATAGACATGTTATGACAGGGCCCTGCTATGGTTGCTATTTAACTTTTTAAAAATCAATAACAGGGTCAAACTACGCATTTCATGTAATGTAGTTGAATCCTAAGAAGGAGCCATGGCCAATCCCAGCTCCTTGGTGCATTTTTCTGCAGAGTGCATGCATTTGCAAATACATGTCTGTCTCATTCACACATTGCATATTTAAGGTGTATTCTAAAATGCTGTACATGTACACATATAAATATATTGCGTGAATGGAAGTACGACAATATTTTACATAGCTGCTTGTGCAGGAGCGTTAGTTATTCTAGCTCAATATTTTCTAATCTGACTTGCGGTGGCTCTCTGGGATCTCATAATTTACCAGTCCTGCTCCCCAAACTACAGCAATACCTTGCACTTTTGTCTGGTTAGGGACCAGAGCATGGATGAAAGTAAAAAATGGACGAATGTCAAATCCAGTCCACCCCACCTTTGCGGGTAAAGGTTTGGTTTTTTTTAATTGCACAGGCAATCTTTAAACAATTTGGAGTAAATCCACTTGTACTCAGGGTTACTTCTGGGTACAAATGCACAGAATAAGAACTCACATCTCACTCTTCTTCTTTCTCCCTTTCCTCCGAATCCCACCTTCTTAAGGCCGTGCCTTGGAAGCTTTTAGATGGCCAGGTTTGCAGGGCTCCTGCTGTTTCTTGATACACAGAAGCGAGGCCCACTCTTCTCATCTCCTGCAGATTGATCGGCAGCAGAGACAGCTGATCCTTTAAGATGTGCTTCTACACTCCAATCATTTAAGATGCTCAAGTAACCGCTGGCCAGATGGTGGATTGCTGGGCTGCGGGAGCCACGCTGGGGCACAAGGAATGCTGGGGTACTACCCAGCTCTTAAATTGAATATACAGTCAGACCTCTGTATCCGGTTTAGCGCGGATACGAGGTCACTTAAAAATGCTTTAATAAAGAAAAAAAGTTAAGAGTAGCATTCCTTACCTTTTTGCTGGCAAACTGCTCTGTTTGCAGGGCTGTAGACAGTGAAATTGTGCTCCTACAGCCTCTTCCAGGTCGCTCGACATCTGCCCTCCCTTCCCCAGGCTTGCCCCAATGCATTCTGGGGCAACCTTGGGGAAGGGAGGGGGGAAGTTGAGCAACCAGGATGGAAGAGGCTGTAGGAGTGTGATTTCACTGTCTACAGCCCTGCAAATGGAGCAGTTTGCCAGTGAAAAGGTAAGGAACGCTATTTTTTACTTTTTTTCTTGAGATTCTCATAGTGGCCCCCGTATCTATCTACGTTGAGACAAATCCGTGAGACAAATGCGCGGGTGCCGGATCTGCGGATAGCGAGGGCCGACTGTAAATTGAAATGGTCAAAAGAGCAAAGTGACAAAAATCAAGAGGACAAAAGTCAAGGTATTCCTGAACTGGAGGTGCTAGAGATTGATCCTGGTGCCTTCTGCTTCTGCATTCACCATTGAACTTCCAGCTAAGCAGGAAAAAAGATCAAATGAAGTGAAATAATATACAATATCTGAACACTACTCAGAGTGGTTCATATAAGAATATGTTAAGACAATAATTGATGTAAATATTAACGAACTGTTACGTTCTACTGCAGTTTGCTATGTCATGTCAATACATTTAGAACTGTTTTAGTTTGAATGACTAACAGCGCAATCCGACTTAACTTTTGTGCCGGTTTAACTAGCGGCGCAGCGAGAACGGGACACCCCAGATGGAAAAGGGATTCAAATCCCATTTGAATTCCTCTTTTGGAGGGGATTTGAATCCCTTTTCCTTTCTGGGGTCTCCCGTTCTCGCTGCGCTGCTGGTTAAACCAGCACAAAAGTTAAGTCTGATTGCACTGTAAAAGTCTGACCGTCTCCTTATTACTGCATTCTTTAAATTAGTTTCAGGCAGCCGTGGAAAGATTTGTATACTCTTGTGCTGGTTACTGTGTGGCCACTTTTGTACTTGGCATAGGAGACCGGCATAACGACAACATTATGATCACGGAGTCAGGTGAGAGCTTTGATTTTTGCTCCAGTGTGAGGGAAATTTCAGTTAAATGTGGGAACTGGGCTAAAGCCTGTATTCAGTTGCTGTTTTAATATGAATGATTTTTGTTGGTTGTCCACTGTGTTCCTGGAATTCTTTCAAATTCTGCTACTTAAATAGTAGTATCATGTGAAGAGGGTGACTGAACTTGAAGTTGTAGGTAGAATGTAATTCTTTGTTAAAAATTATATATATACACACACACACCAAATTACATTGCCCTACAGTTTTGCAAAATGCTGTATTTCATTCACTTTTGACATGCTGCTTTACCTTCATGGAAAGAAAAAAAAAGGTAAAGGATTTTGTTGTTGTTGTGGTATAAGTCTGAAATTAGTTCAAAGTAGTTCTTGGTCAATAAAATTATAGGCTGCCAGAACAAAATCTTGGCAAGTGTTTTGGCTGTTTGTGCAGACATTCTTAATGGGGGCCATATGCCCCCCTGGGGAGCCCTGGCACATTTGAAGGGGGCCACAGACTGAAAACGGTGAGAAGGGGATATTATGTTTATCCGTGTTGTATCCTTGTTTGACAGAGGGACCCTGGAACCTGAGCTCCTAAAGGAGCAGTTTAGGGACCTTGTTGTTTTAGATTTGATTGTCTCCCAAAAGGAAGAAGTGATATAGAGTGGGAAGGTAGACGGTTCTTTATAATAAAGTAGTAATAAAATAACTTTGTGCGAAGGCAGATATGAAGTCTACTTGCAGCGTGTTCTTCACTTCCACCGAGGACCAAACTAGATGTTTGGAGGAGTAACTTTTTGTGTGCCCCCCTTTTTTTCTTAGTAAGGTCAAGGTATAAACAAACATTTTTGAAAAGTTGCAGAACTCTGTTAGGGGTTGAGGGAAGCGAGGTGTGCTAGTGCCATTGTGCTAGGTGCTGCCCACAGCCATCTTTCCCTTCTTCCTTTAAGTTGATCACTCCAGAATCCTGTAGATTTTTTCCAAATTCACTCCCTCGCCAGAGGAAAAATCTGTGTGTATGCTGAATACCAGGGATACTAGCTGATCATCAGCCTTAAAATAGTATGTCTGTCCTCAACCTTAACATCCTTTATGGCACAATCCTAACATCTATGGGTGCCAGCACTGCGGCCTCGGCACCGGCGCCAGGTGTCAAACGCCATAAGGCATGTTTGGACACTCAGTGCTAACAGGAAGGCCTGTGCTGTCTTGCCGGCGCTGTATCCAGGCCCCACATGTGCCGGAGCAGGTAAGGTTGCTCTGAGCAGCGCGGGAGTTAGGGGAGGGCAGGGAGGGAGAGTAACAGGGTGGGACGTATTGAGTCTGGGAGGGGGGAGGGACCGGCATCCATGTGGGACACTGTATCCCATCCCCCTTTCTAGGCCACAAGCCCGAACACGGGACTGCTTGATTCTTTGCAACTACAGAGCTGACGGAGAACCAAATAGCCCCATTGCGGTGCTTGGAGGTTTACCTGGGGTAAGCAGGCTTTTGCCCACTTACCCCAAGTAGACCTCCAGCCAGTCCCCCAGATAGGATTCAGCATGGGCCGTGCAGCCCACACTGAGGAGCCTGCACCCGGGGGGGGGGGTTAGGATTGGGCTGCCCGTTAAAGAGAGGAGAGGAGAGAACTGCAAAATTACAGTAATTGGAGTATTGAAGGGGGGGAAATGGACAAAACTAGGGAGTTATTTGCATGAAAATATAAGGTAAATGGGGAAGCAGGCCTGATTGTTTTTGATGCTGGGCTGAAATGGGGAAGCAGGGCTGAAGAGGGTTGATTGTTTTTGAAAGAAGTCATACTGGAAACCCTGTTTCAAATGATGCCTAGGTCAAAAAAGGTCGTATAGAATTGCACAATATTGATGCAACTGCAGGTAATTCTTCTTAATGACCCTTCAGCAATAACAATTGATTTTTTTTCTTCCTAAGGTAATCTCTTTCATATTGACTTTGGTCATATTCTTGGAAATTACAAAAGCTTCCTTGGAATTAATAAGGAGAGAGTCCCTTTTGTGTTGACACCAGACTTTCTTTTTGTCATGGGTACATCTGGAAAGAAAACAAGTCAACACTTCCATCATTTCCAGGTACAGAAGCATAATCTGTTGTGAGCGATTATGTTTGTGATTGTCTGTGAGTGATTATTTGTATGTTTGATATGGAAAAATATAAATGTATGCAAGCAACATTGCTGGGCTTCCTTCAGCTTCCCCATTCATGGAATATGTGAAGGGGCTCCTAAGTGCTAGGAATAAAGTTGGATTTGTGTGTGTGTGTGTGTGTGTGTGTGTGTGTGTGTGTGTGTGTGTCTGAAACAGTTTCCCATTTCTGTATTCTTGGAGAATCTGACTGCTTCTGAAACTTTAAGACAGGGGTGGGGAACTTCCGGCCCGCGGGTCGATCCGGCCCGCGGGACCGGAGGCTCCACCGCCCGCCTAGTCACTTTAAAATCGGCCTTTCTGCAGCTGCGCAGATCGCCGTTGAGGCCGAGAGATTGCCCTCTCGGCCTCAACGGCGATCTGCGCAGCTGCAGAAAGGCCGATTTAAACTGGAGCTGACGCGGGAAGGCGGCAGTTGCCGCCGCCCCCCCGGAGCCTCAGGTAAGCGTCCGTGGGTGGGAGGGAGGGAGAGTGGTCCGTGGGTGGGTGGGTTAGAAGGGTAGATTAGCGGGGAGGGTGGTCAAATTTGCGGTGGGGGGCCCCAAAAATTTTGGACGGCCTATCTGCCGGCCCGCAGCCAATTTTCCCAATGGGGAAATGGCCCCCCACCGGAAATAGGTTCCCCACCCCTGCTTTAAGAGATTCTTCCCTTCCCTTGTCAGTTGTAGTGATTTCACATTTAAGCAATTAACTGACAAAATGAATCCTACATGAACATACAACTATGTCCTTGGCACCAGCACGGATTTTCGTTACTCTTAAAACAGACTGCTAGACATGGAGCTACAACTCTTATATGATGAGGCTAATAAAACCTGCTCACCTTTATTTTTACAGCTGCCTTTACACTTTCTCAAATGCTTCAACTATTTTCATTTTCTTGATTGCCCATCGGAACGATGGGCTCTGACTTTGGCCAGGTGCAATCTGGTGCCTTTGAATCTGCTATCCGGCCATTATGGTGGGATAGCTCCCAATCTGAGAGCGTGTATATGCGGCACAGGTGAACCAGAATCCCTACGACATATGGTTCTTTACTGTGATAGATATAGCGAGCTACGCAGGCAATACCTACATGATTTTTTTTAATCTTCTCACACTGGATGGTCTGACAAATCAAAAAATTGTTAGGAGGGCTTGAAAGATTGTTTACCTGTCTGGTTGCCCAATTTATATATTTGGTGATTCAAACTCAACTGAATCTTCCTTTCCTAGGTTCTGAGATCTAAAACTCTGATGACTATGGGGGATTTGGGGGAGCTGGGCTGTTAGACCACATGGGTGAGCTAGAAACGGAGACAGTTGAAATGGGACTTTGGTATTGGGGTTTAGGTGTGTATTGTATAGTTCTGTTTTGTTATGTACTGTTCAATTATTTATGCCAATAAAGGTTATGGTATGGTCAGCTATGTCAGTGGTTAGGGCTTTATGGAAATGTATCAGGAATTCTTCAGTGGGAAGATCAGGAATCTGCAGGGGGGGGGGAGTATTGGATGCATTCTAAGGCACACAAGTTCAGTTCAGGCAAGACAAAAGGAGGTCCAACCAAGAAGCTTGGCCAGCAGCACTCTGTAATATACTTCCTTGAACAAGCCAAGAATCTTCTTCAGTTTGCCGGGGTTCCTTGTCAGAGAAATAACTGCAGAAGTTCTATGAAGTCAGGAAGACTAAAAACCACAGATCAAAGTAGCCCATTGCATGTATTATGTGCATTTTCTCACAAAATATTTTATGAATCTCTTGCAACAAAGTTTAGTGCAAGAAAATTGATTGTGTACTCTTGCACAAATGTTTTACACCCTCAGACAGGGCTTTTTGCATCTGCTTTGGATCCTGTGTCATTTATTTATTTAAAAGATTTCTATACTGTACCGCTTTTCCAATGCTCAAAGTGGTGTACAGCAATTAAAATACAATATAAAATACAATTAATAAAAAAATTAAATAAAACCAATAAAAACATTAAAACAATACTGGTGCACTTTAAAAGATGTAAAAACAGCAATAACATGAAAACAGTAGCAGATGGCCTGTCGGTACTAGATTAAAATATCTGTAGACTCTCTTTCCCCTAGTACTTCATGAAAGGTCGGCAGTTCGAATCCGCGACAAGGTGAGCTCTCGTTGGTTGGCCAGCTCCTGCCAACCTAGCAGTTCCAAAGCATGTTAATGTGAGTAGATAAATAGGTACCGCTTGCGGGAAGGTAAACAGCACTCCGTGTTCCAGCCGCATGCTATGCGCTGTGGCAAGGAGAGTCATGCCGGCCACATGACCACGGAGGCGTCTTCGGACAACGCTGGCTCTTCGGCTTTGAAATGGGGATGAGCACCACACCCTAGAGTCGGACACAACTGGACTTAATTGTCAGGGGTCACCTTTTTACCTTTAGTACATATAGTATATGTATGCATACAATAGTCATTAGTGTGGAGAAGCACTTCTTGCATCAGTGTAACAATTTATCATATGCATTGTGATCGGAGCTATAAAAAGACAAGATAAAATCAGCCTGAACTTGGGTCTAAATGAATTTTTAGTCTTTTCACTCCATAGTATTTAGTTCACTTTTTTTTGTTCTATATAGGATATATGTGTGAAGGCTTACCTTGCTCTTCGAAATCACACAAACCTTCTCATCATCCTGTTCTCCATGATGCTTATGACTGGAATGCCTCAGCTGACCAGCAAAGAGGATATTGAATATATCCGTGATGCCTTAACTGTTGGCAAACATGAAGATGATGCTAAAAGGTTTTTTCTGGATCAGATTGAAGTTTGCAGAGATAAAGGTTGGACTGTACAATTCAATTGGTTTCTACATCTTGTGCTAGGAATCAAACAAGGAGTAGAAAAGCATTCTGCCTAACAACACGTGTACAAGAAACTAGCAAGGTACCTGCTTCCACTTGTAATGGTTCATAATTGAACTGAGATGGTTTAAAGCAGTGTTTCCTAAACTGTGTGTCGCAATGCCTAAGGGCGGCACAGTCACAGGGGCGTCATGAGATGTCCCCGGTAGCTCCTTCTACCTGCTCTCCTGGGCGCCGCCATCTTGGATCGTGCAAAATCTTGTGAGATCCAGATGGTGGCACCCAAATCTGAGATTGGGTGCCGCCATCTGGATCTTGTGAGATAGGTGCCACCATCTTGGATCTCACAATATCTTGGATCTCACAATATATCATGAGATTTGGACGTCACCATCTTGGTTCTTGTGAGATTTCGTGTGATCCAAGATGGTGGCACCCAGGAGAGCAGGGAAGAAGAGGCTGCAGGGGTGTCATGAGCCAGGTAAGTTTGGGAACCACTGGTTTAAAGGCTTTCAGGAGCTACTCCCCTGCTATAAATGCTACTTTTCTTAGAAAATATGATTTTTGGAGTTACGGATGCTCCAAAGCAGCAATTTTAGACAAAGGTTTTGTTGAGGTTTGCCATAGATGTCATTAGATAAACTAAGGTGCAATTAGATAGTGTCACTGAAAAGGAGAAAATGGGCAGGCGGGTGGGCAACTTATTGAGTGATCTCTGTCTGAGGTGCAGGTTAACAGAATGTGCTGGTTAACAAAGTGCTGTTTTTTTTGCAAACTTTTACTGTATTAGTAAGATGAGTCTTTCTACTATTTAAAGATAGGAAGCTGCTGGAAGACATTTTGTCATTCATAGACAAGGAATTAGTTATATCTATTACTGGAATGAGTATGACACAGAAGTTGGAACTAGTTCATGAATCAGCCTGGAAGGCAAAGTACTGTACTGCAGTCCATAGACCTCTCAGTGTTCAACCACTTATAGCATTTATTCAGGTAACTTTTGGGAGGAAAGAGGAGTGAATTGCAGGAGCCAGTTTGTACCTGAAAAAGAAAAAAAAAATTAACTGAGGTTAATATCGAAGTAACTGCCTCATAAAATTTCAGGCTGGTCAATTGTTAAACTTGTGTGAACCTCATGCTACTTCATTTTGATAGAGAAATGAACTATTTTCTTTCTCCTAAGGTTAATTCTTAGCCATGTCTACTAGATTTAAGTGTTTCATAGTATTTCTCCTGAAATTGCTTTTAAGAACGAGTAGCATTTTTAATGGTCCCAAAACATTATACTAATTTATATAGTAATCCAGTGAAGTTTTACCAGGTCCTTAAAAGCTTTACAATGGTGGTACAGTCGATCCTCGGCATATGTGAATTCTCTAATCACAAATTTGCGCGAGGGGCAAGATTGAGACCACCTCGCACCATTCGTGAGGTGGGTCTCGCTTTCTGCAATCTCTGTTGCCTCTGAAAAATCTCTGCTGGCCAGCAGACACCTTCTGGAGGCAGCAGGGACATTCAAAGTGGCACCTGTGACCAGCGCAAAGTGCTTTGAAATGGCTGGGGAAAGCTTCAGGAGGCATCAGGTAAGACACCCCCTAAACCCCGAGTACGGAACCCCACTGATCCCATAGGATCAATGGTTCCATACCAGCGAATTTGCAACCCACAGGGGTTTGCCAGAATTCACAAGCCTGCGGGTAGTGGGGATTAACTATACTTGCTGTCTAGACTCTAGAAGAAACACCAGCTAAGAGTTCTTCCTTTTGCCAAATATTTGACAAACCAAATGGTTGGTTACATCTACAGTGCCAATTTTTAAGTCTTCAAAATACACAACAGTTTCAGTCTATCGAAATGCCATGTCCATGTCCAACAACTTGCATGAGCTCTGTATAACCTGTAACTGCACAGCAGATCCTTCTTTGCCACATAAAACAGAATTTTACTTTCTCCTGAATGTCAGAACTAATTTGCTATGCATCTTGGGGACTAATGTTTGTGAAATAAAAATCTGGGTATCCAGATCTAACCCTATAGTCTTCTGGATTGTGCCACAAATCAAGAATAAAGGGTAAATTCTACATTTGAATGGTAGTTAGGGTTTGGGGCTGTTGTTTTGAAATGGGATATTATTTATATTAGTACTTCACCATGATTAAATAAGAGCTGAAGAGATAATATATTCAAGATAAATATTAGTGTACAAACATTCTCTAGAAAGATACTGGGAATTTATAATAGATTCTGTAACTATAAAATGACAGTAACATTGTTGATATAAATTTTGTCTGTGACTTGAATTTTTATACAGATATTTTTGCCAAAGCAAATACATCTTGAACATTTGTTTCCATGTTATGCAACACGCCAGTTCATTAATATGTCACACGGTGTGTACATGAAATATAGTAATAGCTTAAGTTTTTTCTAGTTTCCATGAGTGACTTAACATCGTGGCTCAAATTGTAACAAAGGTCAACTGTAACTTTTCTGCTTTTGAGACTCTAACCAATTAGTTATTTCCTTGTTTAAATTGTTGCCCTATGTGTAGGAATTATATGTATCAAATATACATTGGAAAGGCTAGAGTTATTAAAAGTTAGACCTAATAGGAAAGCATTTTCTAACTGCTTCTTGTATACATTTTAAAATTCAGACTGTGGTATAATTATTTGTACTGTAGCTGTAATCTTACTCTTAATTTTAAAATGAATTATTAAATTGTATATAACGAAATGAAACACACGTGTGTCTTTGTGCTCAATTTTTTTCTAAAACCTCTATGATGATGAAAATATACCATTCTGAGACGAACAAGCTGGAGATCGTAGATTTACTGTCTGCCCTTGTGAATCGAGAGTTATGGAGAAGTGAATTTACATTATGGTAATCTAGATTTATACCTGTCTCTTCTTGAATGTCTAATTTTCCATGCATATTACCTGAGTATTGAGAACTAACATAACATGTATTTGGTATATAAAAAAATACATTGTGTTATCTAAATTGGCTAGAATATTCAACTGATCCGCTCTGCATCAACCATATTAACATATACAAAGAAATAGCACAAAACTAAAAGGAACTTTCAGTGTTTGAGAGAGGCTGATTTAGTGCATTTTCATACAAAGTGTGCTCCTAGGAGCCCTGGGCCTCCCTGAGACCCCTTCAGGGGCTCCATGAGCACACCACAAGTAGCTGCCATCTGCTCAATACTGTGCCACTCCACATATGCTGGTAGGGCTCCCCAAGACTCTGTTTAGGAGTTTAAAGTGGTCCAGAGACTGAAAGGTTTGAAAACTGCTGCTCTAAATAAAGTACTAGAGAACTAGCATAGTATAAACAGGTTCCTGTGTGAAAGCACAGAATTTTTATTCCCCCTTGCTGAGGTTACTAGCATTGTGTACCAAAAGTAGAATTTGGAAGTCTGACTTAGACCTGGAAGATCCAGGTTCAAATCCCCGCTCAGCCACGAAACTTCCTGGGTGACCTTGGGCCAGTCACTATCTCTCAGCCCCACCTACCTCACAGGGTTGTTGTGAGGACAAAAGGAGGGGAGGAAATATGTACACCACTCTGAGCTCCTTGGAGGAAGGGCGGTATAAAAATGTGAAAAATAAATAAATAAAAATGTCCTTAATTTGCACAGACTACTCTTACAGCACAATCCTGTGTAAGTATACACGGCCGACCTAAAGGGCCGGCTGCTGTATCCTATCTGGATTGTAGCCTGCCACACCTCAGATTGCGGCTAGGCTGCACCTCGGGAGAAGGGGACTTTTGTCCCCTTCCCTGGGTATAAGCGAGCCCGGGGCCTATGGGCCTCCTCAAATGCATGCCAGATCCAGACCTGCTGTACATTTGTGGAGGCGGTGGCAGGGCGGCGCAGGCTGGGAAGGGGCCTAGGATATCGGCGCCAATATACATGCCTCCTCCCAGCCTGCGATGACCAATGGCTCCCTCCCTCACCGCCCCCCCACCAATTGGCATGGGACATATCTGCAGCGGCCGAAGTCAGGTGAGTTACACAGTGGAGTGAGTGACTCAGGCCCCTGTGCCAGCACCCCTTACTCTACAGGTGTTGAAAACGTGCCTTATGGTACATTTACGACACCCTAGACCAGCGGAATGCTAGGCTTGCCGGTCTATAAGGCAGGATTGCGCCGTTAATTTGTTCATCTTCTACTAGCCTGATCAAGGAACTATACAGGACCTTGGAGCTCAGTCAGGGGATCTGTGAGAAATGTTCCTCCACTGACTCCTGAGATTTCACTAGGGATTGTTCACACATTTCAAGCATATCTTTGCCACCATTTGGGCTAGAAACTTGAGGTTGTATTTTTAAAAAATGAATTTGTGTAAGCACCATTAAAATCAATGAAAGTTAACATATAACTAATTGAAATTAATGGAATTTAGGGTTTACTTTCTTTGGGTAGAACTCTTGGATTAAAAAAACCTGATTCTTTGGAAGTAAAACTGAACAGCAAATATTGTGCCACATGTGTGATTCCATGTGATTTGTCCCTCTTGTATGTTTTGCATCTTGCATGCACTGTCCATCACAGGCAACACAACGAAGTCAGTTGCATACCATTGTAGCTACCCCTGAAAGAGGCTTTGACTAGTATTAAAGTGAAAGCATCTAACAGACTCAAATGATTGTTTGGAATGGTTTAAAACAGGGGTTCTCAACCTTTGGAGGCCCGGGTACCCCTATCATGGTCCAATTTTCTGAAGTACCCCCTGCTAATTAACTGATAATTGATTGATTAATCAATTAATTAGGTAATTAATCATTAAATAAAAAGTACTAAAACAATTTTAAATGTGTAAAAAAGGCCTTATTTAACTCTGTGAGCGTGAGAGAGAGAGACAGACATGCAAGGATCTCTTTTTTCTCCAAGTCTCACTTCCCAAAATCAGCTCCTCCCTCCCCCACCCCACCAAAGTACATTTTCCAAAGTACAAAAATAAGCCCAAAAACAAAATCAGAGAGACACAAGGGCTCCAAAAAATTACAATTTAAAATCCATGTTAATTAACACTTAATTAGCTACTGATGGGGCAGATAAGGGGGCAGGGCTTGGCATACCCCCAGCAAGAGGTCTATGTACCCCTAGGCGTACCTATACCACAGGTTGAGAACCCCTGGTTTAAAACACAGCATATGGCAAAGTTGGGGGACAGCCAACAACATTAGCAACTCTGTTGCAGAACTATGGAAATAAGAAGAGTTGACATAAGCAAGAGGAAATGTAAATAATTGGTATTTGAATCTCCCTTTGCTCTGAACTCACATGGTGGCCTTGGATTAAGCCCCTTACTCAGCCTGCAGTATAGGAATAATACATCTTTCTGGGTGGTTTTGGAGAATAAAAAATATAATTTTGACGTGTTTAACAATTTGCTATTACTATTTAGTTCCATATATGCCTGTTGTAGCTGTCAAGTTGTTAAAGTAGAAAATAATAATGAAGATGAGGGCAAAAATAAGGCCCCTTCCCCCCCCCGCTTTAAATTGCAAATCTAAGCACCCAGTAATACCAGCAATTCTAGTATATCCAACAACAATAAAAAGATTGTCTACCATGGAAAAGGGCAAGTGTTCAGGGTGTGGTATTTAGGCTTAGAAAATTGCTTCTTTGTAAAAAACCATCCTGACCTCAGGAAGCTAGGCATATTTTTAACAGTGTCCTACTGTTTAAAGTGTCTGTGGGAGCGACACTGTGTATCTTGGAAAGCTAAGAAAACTGAAAGATCACCTGGGGTATACAAAAGAAGAGACAGCCTGGAATTGGTATGTGCTGAGATGAACACCGCAATCCTGCCTAAGATCCAGTGGGCAGCCCATGGGCGCCCGCCAGATCCTGTGCACAGGCAGCCAGTGTGACTGCCGGGCGGGACGTCTACCCAGGGAAGGGGACGTTTGGATTTCAGCCAGCTATTTTGCTGGCAGAAGTAGAGGAGGCCGTGTAAAGGTTCTGGCGCCCAGCGGGGGACAGGATTCGGCCAAAGGCCATCTTCCACTCCCTCCTAGGCTGCCGGGGTCAATGGTCACCCTCCCCCGCCCGGCAATCTGTGCCCCCGCCTGCCGGATTCTAATTTACCTGGGTACGGCAGCCGGCAGGAGCTCTGTCATCGCAGCGGTTAAGGCCAGCCTCTGCTCCAGACTTCCCTGCTCGCAAGACTTCCCTGCTCGTGCTGCTTTCCGGCAAGTTTGCGACTACTTCCGGGGACAGAACGCTCGCTCCGTTGCCGGGGGGGTGTTAGTAGGGATTGGGCTGTAAGTTTATGAGAACACAAACGAACATCTGACTCCAGGACAATGTGGCGCATCTCTAGTCAATATAGCTGACTTACACCAAAAAGCACCGAAGAACAAATGCTGCCAGGGCAGTACTAAGGATAAATTTCCCAACTCATCTTTATGTTATACAGTATGTGAAAAGTGCTTTGGAAAAAGTGTCTCGGCAGATAATTCAGTGCTGCCTAGGAATTGTCAACTGTCATATGCTGGTCTAACCCAGGACCAGGTTGTTGAAAGCTCTGGTGTAAAGAGTTGCACAGGGGCACCCCAGTTTACTGGCAACAAACAATGGGCAGCTGAGGGGTAACTGGCTCCTCCCACCCTCCCCATTAATGAATGAAAGGGGATCTGCAGCTGTTGACCAAATTATTGGGTGGAGTTTCAGGGGATTGACCTGGCTGACTGGACCCTGTATTGACATATTGTGGAAGACCATTGTGTATCCAGGAGTTAATGGTGTACCACATACAGCAAGTCCTCACTTAACATTTCTACCCAAGGGTGTATATATGCAACAGGAGTTAAATGCATACACCGGTGAACTGGGAAGAAATAAGTCATTGTTATAAGTCATTTCGTTTTAAAGTTGTTGAGGAAAAAAAATCGATTCCTGGCTGGGGCCACTGTCTGTGGAAAGTTTGAATGTTCTCACCATGTCTGCGTGGTTTCTATAAACGCAAAATTATATTGTGTTGTGCAAAATTATTGTGCTTTTTCTTGTTTTAATATTTATTTATTTATTTGAAAAGATTTCTATACCACTTTTCTAAAACTCAAAGCACTGTACAACGCCATATAGAAACAAAACCAATACATCATTAAAAAAACCCATTAAAACCATCTACAATTAAAATTAAATATTAAAATACAATTAAAAGATAGTTTATGATAGTTATACTGCTTTTAAATAGTTTTCATAACTGTTACGGCCCAATCCTATGGGCTACAGGTGCTGGGTGTTGCAAACATGCCGTAAGGCACGTTTCAACTCCTGGAAAGGAGGCGGTGCCTGCAGGACGGCCTGCGCTGTCCTGCTGGCACCGTGTCCAGGCCCTGCAGGCACCGAAGCAAGTAAGGCTGCTCTGAGTGGCGTGGGGGCTAGGGGAGGTCAGGGAGTGGGTAGACCTGACTTGGGAGGGGGAGGGGACTGGTGTCCATGGCAGATGCCATATCCTATATCCCTCCTCCAGGCCTCCAGCCCTGACATGGGGCTGCTCGGTCCTATGCCAGCTAAAGAGCTGATGTAGAACTGAGTAGCCCCATTGCACAGGCTGGGGGTTTACCCAGGGTAAACAGAAATAAGTCCTATACTGTGTTCAATGGGGCCTACTTGGCCCTGCAATTCTACCACACAAAGAAAAGTCTTCTTTTACTCTTGAAGCTGATCTAGGGAGAAGAAAATCAACTTTGCATCATCATCATCATAGCCATTTCCCCAGCATGTCAGTTCCACAGTGTCAGGACTAAAAATAGCTCACGTTTGCATGCCAGCTGGAGCTTCTTAAATGAGAAGAGAAAGTAATGTGCCTTTCATGGAAAGCGATGGGTGCTACATTCAGGCAACAAGCCAGAAAACATCCACAGCACAATTACAGGTGGGCCCCCATATCCACTGATTCGCTATCCACGGTTTCAGTTATCCACGGATCGTGAGGACCCCCCCAGGCTTTTACTTTTTCCCCCCGGTAGGCTTCATTTCTTCCTTAAACAAACAGGAGAAGGAGCCTCTGGCTGCTTATTACAGGCAAGTAGAACGAGACTAAGTCCTAGAGAGGCTCTGCAAGGTTTCTGTTAACCTTGCAGAGCCTCTCTAGGACTTAGTCTCGTTCTACTTGCCTGCAATGGAGGCTGCTTCTCTGTTTGTTTTAAGGAATAAACAAAGCTTGCTGAAAGAAAAATAAGAGCTGGGGGGGGGGGCAAGCATGCCTGCCTGCAGGGGAGGCAGGGTGGGGGGGGCCCTCAGGAAACCATGGAGGGGGTGTTCGCTCTTATCCACGGTTTCAAGTATCCACGGAGGGGCCTGGAACATATCCTCAGCGGATATGGGAGCCCACCTGTATATGTATCCCAGTAATAGTAAATGAGTTTGTAGCTGACGTTTGCTAGAGAATATAATGGCAAGGGGCGCATTAATAAGATCATACACATTTTAGCTTGAACTAAATGCCACCTGTTGGTTTTCATGTCTGGGGTATTTTTTACTTTTTTCTGAAAAACAAAAACAACCACAAGTCTTGTGACACCTTAAAGATTGTGTTTTTTTTTCCCTTCCGGTTCCTAGTGTCTCTCCTTTCCACATCTTTGTTCTGCCTCTTTTCTTCCCTCCTTCTGTCATATCTGCCTCTGTGCCCTCATGGCCCCATGTGGTCACCACAGCTGCATATTCCAGGGATTCTGCACTGGAATATTAGAGGAATAATCCTTAGGTACTGCAGTCTAAAGAATGTTCAAAGCTCCAAGAAATCTGGGATCAGAGTAAGAAAAGATGGGAGTGTAACCATCCATCTGATGAATCCCATATCCAGCTAGTCTCTCCATATGGCAGAAAGACTGACCTTCCACCACCTGGTGGTTGAAACATCACACCAAAACATACATGTTTGTGTGCACAACTGTGTCAATTTGTTCTCAGTGAAAATCAAAAAGTCATATCACTCTCTGTTACATCATATTTCCTTTCATATAACAGGGACTGGATACCTCAGTCTTAGCATTTTGTCATCTGTATAGAATTAACTCAAGACAAGCAATGTTGGGAATAAGGGACAGACACTAGAATAGAAAGTTCTGGTAAATTCACAAAATGGGTGGGCATTTCCCATAAAGCTGCATAAAAATAGATCATGCTGGAAACAACACTATGATAACTCTGGTCCTGATGTATTCAATATGGCTGGTCCTGTTTACATTCCTCTGCACAAAGGTTAAAGTTAGAAGTTGAGGAAAGCAGTGTGATTTTAAATGTGTGTATATATAACCCCTTTTCTTTGAAAATGATGAAAGCAGCTTAATGACAATGACCATAATCTTATTATCCATGCATGCAGGGCAGGGTGCAAAGGCTCTGCACAAGGAGGCTGGGAAATACCCTATGTTCATGGGAACAGAGCAATGAGTGAAAAGTAGTAGAGAGGTGTAACGAAAGAGGAATGGGGGCAAAATGGGTGCAGCACCTAGCTAGCAGCAGCAGTCCTTTCTCCTTTGCTCTCCACTTCAGTTTTTTTGCTGGTTGGACTCAGGTTATTAGGAAATTGTTAAGGAAGTAGAGGGTAGAGAAGAAGTACGTAAATCCCTTTTAACTACATTTTATTCCCCATTAGCCATTTGGAGGAGAAAAGCATTTTTCCCAACTTAATTTCAGCAGGGCTAGACCAAAACATCTTGTTCTACCTTAAGCAGTGCTGGCGGAAAGGCTTGTGCTGCTGCTCCTCCGGAGCAGTGCTGCGATGGACAGGTAAGACACTGCTGGGTGGCGGACAAACATGGAGAGAGCGGAATGGAGCATTTTGGGATTGGTCAGCCAGGCCTGGGAAGGGGGCATAGGAATGGGGGGCGAGGGAGCGGACTGCCCCCAGGCAGCAGTGGGGGGGCAGCAAACCCACCCCATCTGGGCTGTGATGGTGGCTCCTCCTCGCGCCGCATTTCGCTGACCTTGGCAGCGGTGGCGAGCCTTGCAGCACTGCTGCCAAGGCTTCCGGAGGGCGGGGGGAGGCATTTTCGGCCCACCAGCCCACCCTGTGGCTACCTGTGCGGCACTGGTAGGCCGCGTGATGTCACTTCAGGGGGTGTGGCTTCCAGGCGACGTCATGAGGTGGGGCGGGGCATCAAAATGGCCCCCAGCCCCCAGTAGGTGGCAGCTTCCTACGCCACTAGCTCAGGGATCGGCAGTGGCCTCCTCCACCATATCCTATCTCCCTTCCCAGGCCTGGCCGCCGTAACACGGGGCTCTCGGACTTGTGCCAGCAAAATAGCTGGCGCATATCTGAGTAAGTGAGTAGCACCATTGGAGCGGTTGGCGTGTTACTTGGGGTAAAGGGACAAAATCGTTTTACCCCAGGAGACTTCCAGCTGCGCTGGGGCATGCCCAATCCTGCTCAGGGTGCGGCAGGCACCTTATGTGCCCCGCTGCGTCCTGCTAGACAGGATTGCGCTGCTAGAGTTCCTTGCAACATTACTGCTGTGTACCCTATTTCCACCAATCACCTAGAATTAGCAGCTCGTTTCTTTCCAAGTTCCTAGTTTACTTTTGTGTAAACTGGCACCCCATTACATTACACCCAATCACACACATGCCCTTTTTCTTATGATAGGATGGTGGCCTATCTGACTTCTGGTTGTGTTACCAACCAAGAAATAGGTCTGCCTAGCTAGCCACTCTGCCTTTAACCGCAGCCTGATCTGCCTACAGTTTAATAACCCATGTCTACTACAAGTCAGCCCAGTTGAGTTTACTAATTTGTCACTCATTCATTGTGACTCATAATGTGTCATCACCCACTTACATTACAAGCAAGTAAGTCTGTCTAGGATTGGAGCCTTAGTCATTTGGGATATTTAAATTAAATTTAGGATACTCCCCAATTGTTGCAGATCGAGCTGTTGGCACAGGGGCACGAACCCCTTTCAAAAAGGAAGCGGTTACACCTAGAGATGAGGGGCGAATGACGCTGCGTATGCTCAGAAAGGCACTTGACCACGCGATGCGCCTCAGCATCGCAAACACTTTCCGGGACTGAAGGTCTTTGTCATTATTGCATTTTTAAATGACAGGCGACGCCGCTCCCGCTCCGTGCTCGCCGCTCTAGCAGCAGCAGCAGCAGCGCGCGCCCGCGCGGCGGAAGGTTGTCATGGTTCCCGGGTCACATGCGCGCGAGGTTTCCCCCAGCGCTGGGGGCGGGAGATGCGGCTGCAGCAGTCACCGCCGGGACTGGCTCTTTCCTTGCACGGAGCCGGGAAAGACCTAAAGGGGAGCGGCGGCGTGTGCGCGTCGCCGTTTGACTTGGTCTCCTTTTGTTTGCCCACCCGCTGCCGGCAGGGGAAGGGGGAGGCTCGGGACCCTGCTGGGCTCCCCCCTCCGCCTGAGTCCCGTGCCCCCGCCCCGCCTCATCCCCGGGATGAGCATCTCCATCCCGGATGGGCTGACGGAGCTGCTGCAAGGCTTCACCGTGGAGGTCCTGCGGAGCCAGCCGGGAGACCTGCTGGAATTCGCTCTCCAGTACTTCGGTCGCCTCAAGGCGGAGGCGGCGGGTCAGGGGGCGGGTGAAGGACCAGGAGGCGAGGAGCCGGGAGGAGAAGAGGCGGAGGAGAGCGGCCACCACCACCACCGCTGTTTCAATGCAGCGACGCCTGGCCCCGAGAGGGGGAGCCGTCTGCAGCTCCGGAGGGCCCCCTCCGAGAGCAGGGGGGTCAACTTCGCCGAGGAGCCCATGCAGACAGATTCCGAGAGCCTGGAGGACGACGACGACGAGGCGGAAGAATTCACGGGTAAGCCCTGCCCCCTTCCCGGTGAAGATGCTCTGCTTAGCCCCACTTGCCAGGGAGAAGACTGGCGTGGGCTTCCAGGCACATGCCCTTAGTGAGTCTCCTCTCAGAGGAAGGAGTTGCCCTGGCGCTGGGGTGCCAAATTGCCCCTCCTCTTCGGACGAGGCACCTGCAACGCTTGTATGGCAGGGAAGACGAGGAAAGGGAGATTATTTATGATTTAATTTTTCACATTTTTATACCACCCTTCCTCCAAGGAGTTCAGAGTGGTGTACATATTTCCTCCCCTCCTTTTTGTCCTCACAACAACCCTGTGAGGTAGGTGGGGCTGAGAGATAGTGACTGGCCCAAGGTCACCCAGGAAGCTTCGTGGCTGAGCAGGGATTTGAACCTGGATCTTCCAGGTCTACGTCCGACTCCCAAACCACTACACCATCCTGGCGATTTTTTTTTGTTAATGAAGCTCTTAAAAGTCACGTGGCCCTTTCAAGACTAACGATGTACTGTACAGTATTTTGACACAGGCTACTTTATCAGGTGCATGTTATGAAAAACGGCTGCTGACAGCTCTGTAGATGTCATAAAGGCACAAGAGCCCTGTTGGCGGAAAAGTTGGCTATGATATCGGGAGGTCTTTGTATTTAATTTTTAGAGCTGCATAAACCAGGTGGTCACCATAATACAATTGGCACTGTCAAGCAGTGAAGACTTCACAATTATGTAGCCCATGTAGGGCTGCCACTTTTTGGGCCAGCCCCTGCTCCTGTGTCTTTATCAGCTCCATCTGCACATGTTCACCATGATTATGTTTATTTCCATGCCATGGCAAATTTCACGTACTCATTTCTGCAGGACAAATTGCTATTAAACGCACATGAGCAGGCTTGGGTAGTTTACTTCTGGCCAGTTGGCAATCCCAGGAACAAGCACTCGGACATTGCCTACAAAATCTAGAAAGAGAAACATAATATTTACATGTGAAACATCTCCACCATTCACAACTTTTGTAAACAAATTTATTTTTCTTATGAATGAATCTGTTAGCAAATGTGTTGCCTCACCAGTGATCACATTTAGAACAAGTGCTAAGAGCCAGATAAAATTGCTTAAAGGCTGTGACACACCAAGCACATCCACGTGCGTCTCATCTGGTGCATTGCCTGAGCTGCCGACGTGCCGGAACACAATGCTACAAACCCCAAGCTGCACGGAGAAGGGAAGACATTCTGTCCCACCCCCCTCTCTCCCTCTCTTTTAGCCAATCAGAATTGAGACTCTTCAGACTCTATTCTGATTGGTTACCGTGTTTGCTCTGCATCCCGCCCCCACCAAACACGGGCTCTGATTGGCTGAACAGTCAGCAAATGATGAGCATGGGTCATCTTAGCGCGCACCAGAACGTGCCTTCCAGCGCTCCTGTGCGTTCCAGCCGGAGGTCAGACACACTAGACGAACGCTGATGCCGCTGGGCGCAATGCACACGGACGTGCTTGGTGTGTCACAGCCTTAAAGGGCTGGTGGTTGTGACCTGCTGGTCATCCTTGGTATACTGTAAGAAGCTATAACATACCAAGGAGTGTGAGAGCAGATCCTTGAATGTCCACTTGAACAGGGCAATTCAGGAGTAAAGGTTCCTCTGCCTTTGCAATGAAGAGTCCATACTCTTTTCTCACTTTCAGAGTGGAGCTACATGTTAAGCTGTTCACATGCTGTGCAGTGTGCTGTGCAGACTCTGCTCTTACAGATGGGGAAGGCTGGAGAGGCATGAAGTACTGGTCTGTTCTCGGTCATGAGCCTCACCCTTAGCACATTGGTTCTTTGCTTGAGAGAAGGAGCTGTTGGCTGTGCTTTTCTCTTCTGTTATGTGTAGCGAACCTACCTTTCCTGCTACTCTCCCATCCAAACTGATAGAGCAACAATCTAAGGAGAAAAGCCCAACCAGCCAAGATGGCTCAGTTTTTGACTGGAAAGGAACTGCTTTATATCAGTCTTCACTTCTGAGGTGGAGAAGGGTTCAACAGTACACCACAATGTAGCCTTGCTCTGCCTGAAATGATAACTTTCTCTGTGCGGAGTCTAAGTCCCTTTCCCTCAATGACTTGCACAGCGCAATCCTGCTCTAAAGATCCGCCGAGCGGCCGAGGCCACCCGCTGGATCCTGATCTCTGCCGTGGGCTGTCCGAGGCCGCCGCGCGTTGCTCCTCCGACCTAAGCCGGCAGCTCGGATCGGGCCTAGCTACCGGCCTAGTCACTCCGAGGCCACCACCGCGGGTCTCTCCTCTGACCTAGGCCGGCTGCTAGGCCCGTTCCGAGCTGCTGGCCTACTCACCTCTGAGAACGCCGGCACCGCCGCCGCACGTCACCTCTCGGCGCTTCCTCCTTGTCCAGCTGCGCAACTCCTTCTGAAAGCGCACTTTCCACTGGATGTCAAAAGTGGTGCTGTCCAGCCTACCAACTCAGGACTTGTAGTGCAATCCTAAGCATGCGTCCCTTGGAAGTGAGCCTTGGAAGTGATGTCATTAAGCAGGAACTGATGTCATTCAGGTGATGACCAGAAATAAGCATTTTGTTCTCACTTAGGAACTCATTAGCTGTAAATGACAGAAGAGAAAATATGCAATCTTGATCATATTTTCAAGATATGGGAGATCCCAATTATCAGGCGGGATGCCCTTTCAGCAACGCCAATTCTGCCAAGGTGTCATTTTGCAGCACAGCAGCTGAGAGGTGCTCTGCAAAGCGATGCCTCAGCAGAAGCAGCACTGATGAAAGGGTGGCTTGCATGATAATCAGACTCTCCCAGCGCCACCCTTTCAGCAGTGCTTCTTCTGCTGATGCATCAATTCAAAGCTCAGCAGCTGAGAGCAGCTGATGGTGGGAGTTATCATGGGGGCCAGATAAAGAGCTTCCGCGGGCCGGCCTTATGTTTAATACCCCTGATCTAAACAGTCCCCAGGAACATGTCATTTTTTAAACCTCAGTACCAAAAAAACCCTGAGTGTAAGTGGCAAAATATTCTGTATTCAGCTGTGAATTGCATGTGTATATTTAAATAGCTAGATTTTCCTTCAAGAAGCTCTGTCCCTTCCTGATCAGTGTTTTTGTATTTACTAAGGGGAATATAAACCTGTACATGGAAGAAAGTTGGTTGTCTTGGGTACAGACAGTGAGTGTGTGAGAATTTTTGGTTGAGAATCATGTCAGTGTTGCAAACATATCTTCTGTAGAAGGACTGGCCTTTAGGAGAAGGATTAAAGTTTTGTTTGTTTATTTTTACAGGGGTATCCACAGATCCGGTATCCGCAAATTCACTTATCAATGGATCCAGGATCCACACCCCCAACACCCATTACCTTCCTCTGTGTAGTGCTGGGGCCAAGCAAGCATGGGTTGTCCTTAAACAAAACGCTATAAGCAGCTTTCTGTTAATGTTTGGAGCCTCTCTAGCACTGAGGCTGCTTGCCATAAGCATTCAGATGCTGTGCTATAAGCGGCATGCTGCTGCTTTATAGCATTTTGAAAGTCCCACGCTTGCTTGGTGCCAGTGCTACACAGAAGAAGGTAATGGGTGCCGGGGGTGTGGGGATAGCATTCGCTCTTTTCCACGATTTCAGTTAACCACGGAAAGAGTGGGAACCTATTCCCTGCAGATACGGGGGTTTCGCCTGTATTTTTCACATTTTTATACTATCCTTCCTCCAAGGAGCTCAGGGTGGTGTACATAATTCCTCCCCTCTCAAGGTCACCAGGAAGCTTCATGGCAGAGCGGGAATTTGAACCTGGATCTTCCAGGTCTTAGTCGAACTCCTGAACCATTACACCATCCTGGCAGATGATTTATAACAATAGTTATGATTCTTCAAGGATGGGAGAGTACATATCAAAAAGGAAGAACTTCTAAAATGTATGTTCATATTTTTCTGCCCTTCTCCAGTGGTTCAGAACAGGTGAAAAACTGTTTTCCCCCACTCTTTGAAATGGGGGACTCCCTTCCTACTGTAAATTTGGTCTTCTTTCTGGCTCCCATGTGCTATTATCTGTTCCACAGGTGAGTGTGCATACAGCCTTCGCCAAGCCTATGTGATGGGCCAGGAAAGCAGTCCCCTTTATCTTAATTGCAGTCCCCTTTATCTTAAGTTAAAGCTAGCATTGCAAATAAACATTCATACCCTGTCCTTGGTGGTCTTTTTATATCCTTCTACTCTTGATAAGGGTGTGTGTGTGTGTGTGTGTGTGTGTGTGTGTGTGTGTGTGTGTGTGTGTGTGTTTCTACAGTATAGACATTATTAACTGCATTTCTCTTGAAAGCTGGCACCCAAAGCGGTATACAAAAACACATCTATCCTGGAGAGATGCCTTCTGGAGGTTGTGTACCTAACTTCCTTTCCTTCACATCTAGCTTTAAAGTGCCAGTAGGTCTTTAAGACTAGAAAGGAGAATGTGGACTTCTTGGGCCACAGGCAACCACACAAGTGGCCAATTGCAAGCCTGAGTTAAATTGCGGCTTTAGAAAGTTTGTCATAAGAGTTAAATGACATTCTGACAGCTACTGCCATCTGGTAAGGCAAGTTCTATATCTCATTATTGTTTCAATTAGTATTGTTGTAGCTGATGGTAACATGGGGTGTGCAATCAATGAAAATGTGTGGGTCTTGATTGGATAGTGCAGTTATACACAGCAGCTTTAAACTCTCTTGAAGCCAGTTATATCATCTGTAACACATTTGGGTGGGGAGAACACCCTGAAAGTAGAGGTGTACTTGCAAGCTGAGGGTGAGAGAGATAATGGGAGTGGATTAAAATACCTACATTCTTTGATTCTGAACATTATGGCTGTCAGACTTGAGACTTACAGTAACGTTAAGAACTCCGTTGATTTTACTGTTGGTAAGTGAAACCTTGTCACATTGTATTTGTGATGGTGGATTTTATTGCATTTATATGCTAATTCCTTCTCGTAGGTGGTTAGGAGAGAGCTATCTAAGAATTGCAAGTGGGTAGCACTGAATTCATATTTTAAATGACCTATTTTTTAAGGGAACAGCTGTTACAAATTACGTCTTTGTGTTTTCAAAACTGTTTAGGAAATAAAATGTTAAAACAAATGACTTTTGAGATAATTTTGTTTCTCTACAGATTTACAGTATTTACAGTTCCCAATAGGGAACAAGTGAATGTGTTAAGGATCTCAGGAGTGTTAATGTCGTGAATGTCTTTGGAACTCAGTCAAATCCCCATTTAAGGAGTGTATTATAGAAACTGGATAGTGACCTGGGTTTGTGATTGATATGAGCTTGTAGTTTGTGGACAGTATATATCAAAACAGTGCTCTGATGTTTGTACATACATATACAGTATTTATTTTATTGGGCTGTAATGGAAGAATACAAATAGCTATGGATGCAGCTATGGCTATTTATCTACACACACACATGCACACTCACTCAATGGTGTGCTAGGTACCATATATAAACTTTGTTCTGACTATCTATGCCTTTTAAAAGAACTGTCTAAAGAATGTAGAATTACGTTATTTTGTAGCTCACAGACCTGACTTCTTCTAAGGTTGGGTATTATTTGTGACCCCTTTCTAGCTTCTAATTGCATAATAGTATGTTTTATTCAATTAAGAATAAGAAACATCTTATTCGTTATATTGAGTTCCAGAAATAGCAGTATTGGATTCCCTTCCCTCACTTTTAAAATGGCTGGATGTGGATGAGAAGGAAGTATATGATATATAGTTGTGCAGTTTATGCATATTTTTACACATGTATAGAATGGGAAGTCGATACTCCAGTGAAGGACATTATTACTTATCATTGTAGTAAAATTGAGGGAGGAAAAAATAAATAAAAACTAGGACTTCTAGAATGAAAGGTGTGTGAATTTTCTAGGAAACCAGAGTTTTATATCTTCAAAAATGATTCCAAAATTACATTGTTGTTGGTTGTACATTACATTGATTTTTTTCTTTTGATTGGGTACATGCACCCTCATCCAGCAAGGAAGCCCCATGTGTCTAAGCATCCTTTTATGCATGCAGCTGATGCAGATATGTAACTGGATGTGCACCCACCCCTAGCCGCATCACAAGGTCTTGTTAAAATGGCTGGATGCATTTTGTGAAAGTGATGTACATCCTCATTCAGGGCCACCAGTTGTTACCTATGAATAGTTGCCTGCAACTAGAATTGGATTGGGACATGGTTTTCTGTGACCTGTTTCTTCTGGAAAACTGCATTCTTAAAGCTTAAACAGATTGGAGCTGGGGGCTTTCACAGTTCATTCGTGACATGCCTTTTGATTGCCTTGCCTTGACATTGACATCAGAATCTACTACATAAAAACATGACATGGATGTTCAGGGCAGAAAAATCTCAGGGGCATGGTTCTTAGACATCTTTAAACAATGTTGGAATTCAATATGTTTCTTAGAGGTGGTTCAGAAAAAATGCCAAACATTGGTTGGGTGCTGTGTGAATGAGTCTGACTTGACTCTAGAGCAGGGTTGTCAAACTCATTTCATACAGTGGGCCGAATAACATTCATGACACCTTCTGAAGGCCAGGAAGTGACATCATTAAGCAGGAAAAGTGATGTCATTAAGCAGAAAGAAATACAACTTTGTTCTCATGTAGGAACTCAGCTGTAAATGGCAAAAGAGAAAATATGTACCGGTAAATCTTGATCATATTTTCAAGATATGGGAGACCCCAATTATCATGCTTCAAAGAGCCCAATTATCATGCAGGCCGCCCTTTCAGCAGTGCCACTTCTGCCGAGGCGTCACTTTGCAGCTCAGCAGCTGAGAGGTGCTCTGTGGAGTGACACCTCAGCAGAAGTCACCTGCTGAAAGGGTGGCCCGTATGGTGATTGGACTCTCCCAGCACCTTGGCAGCATCTCCCTCTCTCACCCCTCTTGGTCTCCCCCTTTCCTCATAGCGTTCCTTGCCTTCTGAAACTTGCTTCTGTTGCTTCCTCCCAGAGCCTCGGCAGAAGCAGTGCTGCTGAAAGAGCAGTGCAGAGAGAGCCCAGTTATCATGTGGGCCAGATAAAGTGTTTCCGGGGGCCATATCCGGCCCATGGGCCATATGTTTGACACCCCTACCCTAGGTGTAAGCATGATCCAACCCTGGTTTCCAATGCTAGTTTGTAAGCTTAAACCATTGTTTGCTAATTTAGACGACAATAGAGTTCGCTTGAAATCCAGAAAGGAATGATGGAATCCCCATGCATGGGGAGAGTGAGTGTGTAAACCCAAAAGTCTGGCCTAGGACAGTCATGTAATGCCAGGACATGATTTGGCATTATATCAACCACCCCTTTGACTTTGGGATTTTCAAAATGCTGTTATTGTTTTCAGTTTGGTTAGAATACCTTTCTTCTGATAGGGCTCCTATAAGAACATATATGATCCCCAAAAAGGCTTCTGTCCCTTTTAAGAGTTGCACAGAAGGCAAAACTCATCACAGTGTTGCAATGTAAGTGCATGGGAGGTGGGCTGGGAGTAATGGAAAGGAACTGGTAGCTGGTTGATTTCTCCCTTCTAGGCAGCTGTTGAGGGTACACATGCTCTCCAGGGGCAGAATGAATGTACAGTATACACTTCTTTCCCCCAAAACTGAATGTTATTGTTGATCAAACTGAATCCAAACAAAATGGTATTTTACTCTTTAGTAACCAAGAATATTTGACCTTTTAAAGCTCTTTATGGTATGGGACTCGGGTATCTGAAGGACTGCCTTCTACCATATCTGCTGACCCATCCCCTAACGTTAGGCTTACCAGATCTCCAACCGGGACAGAGTGGGGCTGAACACAATGGGGCTTGCTTCTGAGTAGACATGCCTAGGATTGTGCTCTAAGGTTTAATAAGCTACACCTGCCCACATTCCTTCTCCTAAAGGTCTAGCACTGTGTCCCGGTTGGAGATCTGGTAAGCCTACCTAACTTCAACAGAAGGAGCCCTTCTGTGTGTGCTGTCTCTGGCTGAGGCCAGGTTAGTGGGAGTAGGGTCTTTTCGGTGTTCCTGGCTGAGGCCACAAGGAGTAGGGTCTTTTCAGTGGTAGTGCCACAATTTTGCAACTCTTTTTCAAATTTAGTTCTGTGCCTTCCCTGTTAACCTTCCAGCAGGCCTTAAGGCTTTTTTTTTGTTCTGTCTGGCCAGTAGCATAGCTGGACTTGCTCCAGTGGGGCGGTGGATGGGGCGACACGTCATTGCCCTGCCACTGGAATGGGCCTGATCCGGAGCCAAACAGATCAGGGCCATTCTGGTGGCAGGGCGATGACACCCACTGCCCCACTTGAACAAGTCCAGCTACGGTACTGTGTCTGGCTTTCCACCTTGGGTTTTTCTGTAGCATTAATCACTGTTTTTGCTTTTGTCTGTAATGAGTGCTGCTAAAGAAATTGTTTTTATGCACTGTGCTCTGCTGCTGTGATCTGCTGACCATTTTCATTGTATCTTATAGCTTTTACTGCCTGTACTGTTATCAGTGTTTTTATTTGCTGCTTGTTTTTCATTGTTTATATTGTGTTTTAATATGCAATTATGTTTTTTAATTCATTGTTGTGAGATGCTTTGGGCAATCCCATTTATTTGGGAGGAAAGGCTGGATAAAAATGCTTTAAAATTATGAAGATGATGATTGATTGTATGCATCAATTCAGTAGAGTCTGTTTGCTTTTTAATAACTCCTTCATAGACCATCAGATACTTTTTCTTACATCGGTGTAATTCTTGATTGCTTGATATTTCCCCTCCTATAGGACTCCCTCCAAACAGAGTTTCATCCATCCCATTTGCTATAGGGCCATATTGGTGCCAATGAACATAAGGGTCTAAAGATAACAGTTGAAAAATTAAACAGTAAAGAATTTCTCAAATTCCAATTTAGTTTGGCAGCATGGCAAAAAATTAATGTTGTGTTCACAAAAATTCTTCAGTCTTCCTGGAAGACTTGGTTATATAGTTTCACCTAGCTAGTTCTTCTCTTCATATTTAGCAACCCGCCAAAAAAATTATTGGAGTAGCTGGAATCTTGTGAGTAGAGATGCTAGCTGAATATCTTGTGGCGCAAAGTAAGCCAGAATGCTTGCATCCTTAAAGAGGGTAAGATATACTCGCTGTCGCTCCATCAGATGCAAAGACTCTTCAATATCAAGAGAAGAATTCTATTTTTAAAAATTCAGTAAGTTATAATGCAACAAGGGAGTGAAATATAGCACAAGCCCAAGGGGAAAAAAATAAGCAAAAGTTATTTTGGTTCAACAGAGGAAAATACCTTTTTCTTTTTTCTTTTTTTTTTTTGGGGGGGGGAAAAGCATCTAAAGATGAAATAGGCTTTAAGCTTTAGTGGCAGTGCTCCCTATTCTGTTCATACCAGTAGTAACACAGAGCACCAACACTGGTGGGACATGAACTCCAGTCAATTAACAGAAAGTACTGGTAAAAGTATCATAAAAGTACTGGTAAATGTTTTAGGAATTAGGCAAAGAGCTTAGTAGTTTTCAACCCCTGAGAATTTCAAATAACAAGAAAGGAACCATACTGGGAGAAGACCAATAAGGGATGAAGTATTCACCTATCATAAAGGCCATAATTAATGGGGGGGGGAGGGGAGAACCCAACTTGTGTTCTTCCATAGCATCCTAGGAACAAAGTACCACCTTTATGGTACAATCCTGGCCAAGTATGTGCGACCAGCCTAAATGGCCGGCCACGGCATTCTGTGCGCATTGTGGCTTGCACCGGTACAGCTCAAGCTCACCTCGGGGGAAGGGGATGTTCGTCCCCTTCCCCTAGTATAAGTGGTGTGGGACCCAATGGGCCTCCTCAGATGCACACCAGCTCTGAAGCTGGCGCACAACCGGGGAGGCCATGTAAGGCCAGCCCAGGCTGCAAAGGGGCATAGGATATCAGTGCAACCCAGCACCGATATTCTTGCCCCCTTCCAGCTTAGGCCAGCCAATGGCCCTCTCCCTCGCCGCCCCTGCCCACCCTCCCCATGCCTCCATCCGCCCCCTGCACCAACCGGCATAGCACTCACCTGTGGCGGCTGGTGTGGGTCCGGGACGGCAGTGGAGTGAGCGGTGCGGGCTTCTGCGCCGGCGCCACTTACTCCCAGGGTGCCAAAAACATGCTTTCCTCTGTGCTGGCGCCACTTACTCCCAGGGTGCCACTTACTCCCACTTACTCCCAGGATTGGGCTGTTAGTCTTTTCTTTGAAAAGCTATTGAGGGAGACAGTGAAGACAGCATCTTTTGTAAATATGTATGATAAAACAAAGCATTTTTCTTCTGAAACATCATAGATTGTTATCCCTTAATTACTGTACTTCAATGTTTTACAGTAAGCGATGTGCAGAGCATAAGGCAGTGACATTAACTGAACTAACTGTTAGAGACATACAAAATTGTATTGTTCTTGCATCTTTCTGTGCATCTAGAAAGGTTTTTGCAAGACCCAGTCAAAAGGGCAATGGTGCAGCTATTACTGTCTATTACTAAAGGCAAAGAACTTGTTACAGGATAAATGTCAGGTTGTACTTTGACTTCACTGTTAGAATATGCCATAATTAGTTTGCCATTTTTATTATTTAATCTTTTAATAATGATGTACTCCATTCTGTGTGTTGTCACATTAAAATATATTCCTCAGTTTTGAAGCAAAAGTTTTGGAAGATCTTCAGAGCAAACTGGAAGATCTTCCAGAATTGCTGCTCTCCCTCAGTCTGAACTACTGTTTGCTGATGGAGGCCAACCAGCTTTCCCCTTGGGCTCCCTAGGCTTGCTGACCACATATTTACCTGATAAGCAGCCATTACATGTAACACACCTTTGCTCCTCTCTGATGCCTGAAGTTATTTCAAGAAATCAGTTTTTATTTGCAGTTGTGGTCTCCCTCACGTACACTACAGTGAATGTTTCCTGATACAGTATTTGTGTCTGTCCAACCTGAAACAGTGCTCTCAATCATCACACTTGTATGCACAGGATCTGGTTTGGGGCTGCTGCCATTGTAGTAGTATGGGAAAAACCTTTCCTATTATTCTGTAGAAACAATGGTGTATAATAGAGCCCGTCTGTGGCTGTATATGGACTTAATTCCCTGAACCTTTTTAATACAAATCCTTGCATAAGGGAAGGGGCAAAGCTCAGCAGTAGAGTGCATGGTTTCATTTAGAAAGTCTTAGGTTCAAAGTTTGGCATCTTCTGTTTTAAAAGGATCTTGAGAAGCAGGACTAGCAAGGTATTCTGACAGAGACCTTGGGAAGCTACTGAGAGTCGGGGTAAGCTGGAGTGGGCTAGATGGAGACGTAGTTTGGCTTGGTGTGCAAGGCAGTTTGCTCATATGTTTTAAAGAAAATAACTGCATCCTCATTGTGTAACCTGTTTTTGTTGTTCTGTCATAAGATGCCAAGAGGTGATGCAGGAATTGCCTATGAATTTGTAAATCCTAGTTGTTTAAATGAGTTTAATGAGCGGGTTTTTTTTTGTAGTTTTCAAGACTGAAGCCCTGTTTTGTAACAACTTTGCAGATATTATTTTACTAGAATTAGTTTCTCATTGCTGGAATAAATATGTAATACTCTGTCAGTGATCAAAGCAGTAGCCTAGTAATATTTGTGACATTTACTTTATGGAGGAAGTTTAGTAATATTTGTGACATTTACTTTATGGAGGAAGTTTTAGACTATCACAGTAGCTTGTCAGCTTTATGTTGTGATAAGTGGCATAGCTATGATTTTTTTCTCTGATTTTAACATCTGTTGCAAGAACAAAAACCCATCTATATTAGTTAAAACAGATAATTTTATCCCAAGCTTGTATTGGGCTGTAACCCTATACATACTTATTTAGGAGTGAGTCCTGTTGAACTCATTGGGGCTGACTTCTGAGTAGACATGCAGAGATGGGTTTCTCACAGTGCAATCCTATCATGAGATGGAGAACCACTGATAATGACATTATTCATTATATCATTTGCTATACATTTGTCTGAAAGATGCTGAGCATATTTACCACTTTCAACAAAGAGTTCTCATAGCAATTTATATAGCAAAGAAATGAGAAAATGACCCTTGTTCCAAAGGGTCTCAATTCTTGTTAAAAGTAAAATATATATAAAAGGAAAGTATAAATAAAACAGTCCCTGGAAAACATACTCAGTTGGGAAGGATAGAAGAATATTTCTCTTCTCAGTATAAGAGAAGCACCACTAAAAGGTGCCTCTTTGCCCAGTTAGCAGGGATGACATAATACACTTACAGACCAATCCTAACCAACTTTCCAGAGCCGATGCAGCCCCAAGGTAAGGGAACAAACGGACCTTGAGAAGGTCTCCGTGACTGCCCCACTCCACTGCAGAATGCAGCGCACACCCTGTTGGCACGACTGCATCAATGCTGGAAATTTGGTTAGAATTGGGCTGTTAATTTAAAACCAGTGCAATCCTGTGTAACCTTGCACCAGTGCAGTGCAATCCTGTGTAACTGGCATAAGTGCACTTACACTGGTGCATCTACTGTTACACTGGTGCAAGGTTACACAGGACTGTGCTGAACATTCATGAGATCTGGGCAGCATTGTGGTTTTGGCTACTACTAATTTGACTTTTTGGTTTATCATCCTTTTTTATATCACTGCTACTATGGGTTCCAGAAAATAATTTTCAAAATAAAAAATTTCAAAATAAAATAAAGAACCTAGGGTATGCAGACATGCCTGGAAGGCTCTGTACTGTCCACTCTGGCTTCTACTGAATTAATTAAATTGTAAACAACAAGGCAGAATACAATTCCTATAACACTACAATATTTTTGTGTGTTCATCAGCTGTCATTGGTAATGTAATAGCTAAAGTACTGAATTATTTCATAATTTTTTACTGCTAGGTAATCTTGAAGATAGTGCTTATCAGTCAACTAATAAGAGAGTCAAATTATATATTTTGCTTTTTTTAAAAAGGAAATAAATAAATCATGAAGGTTCCAGTCTAATTAGCCAGGATGGTGTAGTGGTTTTAGGAGTTGGACGTAAAGCTGTAACAGACCGCACGTCTCATCACCTCCCGGTGCGTTGGGTGTGCAGCTGATGTGCCAGGACAAGAAGCGACGAACCACTGACCTACTGGAGCACAGCTTTGGCTTGCTGGTCCCCAGTGATTGGTTACTTGATGGTCCTCAGTGATTGGTTGCTTGCGGTGGGGGAGGAGCGGTGCTGAGAGTGGGAATGAGAGAGCTTCAGAGTAGATTGCAGATAGGGTTAAACAGAAGACAGTTCCAACTGGATTAAAATCATTCAATCCTGATTGGCTCAAGGCGTTCCTCCTGTCCTGCCTCCACAACACCCTCAAAACGGGTCTGCGCATGCGCGAAAATCCGGGAAATACCCGGATGGACGCGCTGCCTGGAGAAGGCCCTGGAGCGCCGACGGAGCGTCCGAAGGGCGACGCGACGCGGGAGAGAGCCGGGTCGCCCCACCCCCCCGCGCCGCGATAACAGAGCGTCACTAGGGTGACGCGCATCCCCCGCCCCGGGGTGACGCGCGTCCTAGTGACGCTACTGCCTCCCACACTCGACCAACGCAGCTGGAAGCTCTTATCTCTCCTCCTGGAGGCTTTCACAGCTTTTTGCCGGCAGCGTGTCTTGAACTTATCAAGTTTACCGGTCTTTGGGCTTTGAAGGCAGCAGCAATCCCAACTGAGCCAGACTCTTCTGCTGATGAGCAATAACCATTGTGAGCTGTTAGTATTTTAATGGTTTGCAAATGGATGTCTTAGATATTGGCAATTGTAGGCAAGGAATTTTCTTTGAATTTGGTGTGAAAATGTCTGGCACAGAAGCAAACTTTGGGGGAAAGCCATAGTGATCTTTTTTTTTTTTTTAAGGGCCAATTCTGAACACAGGAAATTGCATTTTTACAAAAGGCTGTGGGAAGCTGTGAAGGTACCAGTTCTGGAAAATATACTTAAAATACCATGTGGTAAGATGACAAGTATCAAAGCACTGTCAGTCACTGTCAGTCATTTATAAAACTTGATGAAGATGCACTGCATCATCCTTCAGTTTGGAGGATTATTGAGATTAAAGAACATTGGGATAAACATGTGACTATCAATTGTCATTCAATAAGGACTTAGTGTTTTTGAGTTAATGAAAGTTTCAAATGTACCTCATGCTATTCTGTGTAAAATATTTATCTCATTTCAGGATTCTGGGCATTAACCAAAACACAAGAATGCAGGCTAAATTTTAATTTACCCTTACTATTATAGTTGCAGACACTGAGTGGGAAAAGCAGGGTTTCCCTGAGGAAAAAGGAGATGCTTAGAGCTGTAGCATTACAGTATTAACCTTTTTGTCAAGCAATAGTGACACATCTGATTTAAGTAGGGAAAAAATGGAGATGAAAATACAATAGTGAAGGTTAAAAAAAAGCTGCTTTGCACATTAAGCAGTTGCAAATCTAACTGCAGCTGCTTGACACCAGTTATGCTTTGCCACAATAAGCTATGCAATGGCAGCAAGTAAATTTGGAGGGTTTACACCCCCCACAGTGCTGACTACACATCTGTTCTGTATATAATTTTGTGGCTCCTTGAATTTCTTACTGAGCAACAGGAAACACTTCAGATATCCTTTCTCCCCAATTAAGTACCTCAAATGCAGAATGAAAATCTTCCTGTGGTTGATCTTGCGTTTGAAAACTTATTATTTCCCCCCCCCCCCAAACTGGCTTGTCTTCAAAATATAGGAATGTTGAAATGAACCTGGGCAGATATGTGTTACCTGTATATGAGTTTATCTTTTTGTATGCATCCTTTTTCTGCCACAAGTGCATGTCCAAATTATATGTTTCTGGTTATTTCTAGTAACACCCCTAAAGATAATAGATACTAAAACAAAAGGCTGCACTCCTACAAAGAATTGAGGACTCTGATGCAGTAGAAGCACTTCCTTAAGGAGGACTAGATTTTCAAAGATGCATCTTAGTGAATTAGCTATATGTTGACATACACTGTGGCTTCCAGTTGTGTGCTCAGGAAGGCACTACTGTTGTCTTTAGTTTGAGATGCTGAATGCAGAAAATTTTGGACACCTGACCCTCTTCATTTAAATGCTGCTTGGGTGCATAGACCTTAAGAAAAACATGGCATATTCATAGAATACTTTTGATGACGCAAATCAGTCTCCCTAGCAACGAAACAATAGCTGAGCACTTCCCTCTGAAAGCGTGATGGTACATGTGCCTGAAAAATACAGTTATGATTTCTGTTAAATAGAAATGCTTGCTTTTCCTCTCTATTATTTTCATGTTTCTGTTGCACCTGAGCAGGTTCATAAGTAAGGTACAAAACCCAAGACAAATCACAACACAGGTTCAGCTCTAATGTCTTGAAACTGTAGCCTGTACAGTCAGTGAGCTGTGAAGTTGCCACATTCTTCCCTTGGACAATCTCCTTAAAGTCCTGATCTTTTTTTTTCCCCAGCATTGCTGTAATTTTTGTTATGAATGTTGGATTTTGATTTTAGAGACCCTCTCATTGATGTCTGAAAGTTTTATGAATGCAGGTTCTCCAGTGTGCACCCTGAACTCTCCATCTTTAAGGGATTCCATGTTTGCTTCAGTGGAGCAGGCAAATCTGCATGTGTGAAGGGATGTGTTTGCAAACTTGCCCCCTTCTAAAATTGAGGAAGCCCACTTGCGCACTGAACCATGAGCTATCGATCGAAAGGTCGGCAGTTTGAATCCGTGCGACAGCTCCTGCCAACCTAGCAGTTCGAAAGCAAGAAATTGCAAGTATATTAATAGGTACCGCGTCAGCGGGACGGTAACAGCGTTCCATGCGCCTCGGTGTTGAGTCATGCCGGCCACATGACCATGGAAACATCTTCGGACAGCGCTGGCTCTTCGGCTTTGAAACGGAGATGAGCACCGCTCCCTAGAGTCGGACACGACTGGACTTAATTGTCAAGGGATACCTTTACCTTTTTACTTGCGCAGGAAGTCTGCCTATGCCTTGGTGGGCAGGTTTGAGGCTTCTGGGAGCTACTTGTTTTTGAGCCTTGGGAACCACCGATGCAAAATGGCAGCTTGGAGGAGGTGAAGCAAAATGGTAGCTTGTATAATCATTTACATTTTATGGTTGTACACACACTCCACACACAGTAGTGCACTCTGCATAATATTCCATCCATGCTCCAAACAAGATTAGGATCTGATCTGAGGGGAACACAAGAAAGACATTCAGACCACTGTGGCAGTGTGGGCAGAAGGTTTGGGAGTGACTTTAGGTTGCTGTCTGAGCTACCAGAGATTGCCCCAGGTTGGGAACCACTGTGCTAACTAGTGAATTGAGCGCAGTTTGCCTAATTCAGTAATGTAAATCAGGCAAGCATCTCAATTATTTCATATGAAATTAATGCCGTGCATTGGAGCAAGGCTTGCCAAATTCCACAAGCAATCCAAGCAGTGCTTGGGGCATTAACAGTCCTCTCCGATCCCCTGTCATGTTATAGCATGCAACTATGCAATGGAGAGTGCATGCTATGGGGGGATCAGGAAGTAAGTACATATTTTTACTAACATCCTGGTAGGCTGGTCCTACGGGTCTCCTTGGACCTGCACCAGCCATCTTGCTTGTGCAAATCTGAAGAGAGCTAGGGAGCATGTTGGGTTGCAAAATGGGGGATAGGATCTGCTGTCAGATCCATCCCCTCCTGCCCTCAACATACCCCCAGTTCCTGCCCCTCCCTGCCCGTTACTCCCCCTGCCCTCCCTCTTCCTGGCCATGTACAGCCCCTTCCTCCCTCTGGTGCCAGCCTACCTGGCACTGTTTGGGTTCTGCAACAGCAGGGATCTGCTGCTGCAGTTGCCTTGCGGCAGCGGCCTCAAATGATCCAGCAGTGGTGTGATCTTCGTGCCATTGTAGGGACTTGCCAGCGGGACACTGGTCCATCTGGCGTAAAGGCCCACAGGATTGGGCCATAAGTTTTTTAGAGACACCAATGAATCTACCTTCAGCCTGTAGAAGTACAGTCCATATCCCTTGAAATGTCACAGAGGAGCTTGCTTCTCAGTTGCATAGCAGACCTGCTTGGGCTAGCAAAATACTTACAGCCAGCACCAACCCTGTGCTATCTTGCACTCTTATGTGTTTCTTAATAACGGCATGTGAGGCAGACCTTCCTTGCATGCTGCTTGTTGTTGAGGAAGCAAATTACAGTATCTCTCTAATCTACCCTGTTTCCCCTAAAATAAGACCTCCCCCGAAAGTAAGACCTACCGTCATTTTTTGCATGATTTTTGCTGGCACTCATAAATATAAGACCTCCCCGAAAGTAAGACCTAGCTAGGATCATCAGCCAGACAGACGCGACCCCCCCTGGCACCCCACGACCCTCCCCGGCACTTACTTTGACCGATTTAAGCTTCATTCTTTCCTGAGGGTGAAAGGCTCTGGAAGATCTGCACTTGAGTCCTCCACCATAGAGATGACGTGCTAGAGAGACTCTGCAAAAGTCTCCTTGCAGCCTCCTTGCAGGCCTTGCTGGCCTCTCTAGCACATTGTCTCTATGGTAGAGGACTCAAGTGCAGGCATTCCAGGCCTTGAGGAGCCTTGCCCCCTCAGGAAAGAATGAAGCTTTAATCAGTCAAAGTAAGTGCCCGGGAGGGGGTCGCACCACAGGTTAGGAAAATAAGACCTCCCTGAAAATAAGACCTACAGCATTTTTCGAAGCCAAAATTAATATGACACTGTCTTATTTTCGGGGAAACACGGTAAGGGAGGTGTCAGCAACTATAGGCACCAAGGTTGAATATGTGCTCCGAAGGAGTATCAGCTGGTGTCCATATACTACCCTGAAGGCAAGAGTCATGGAGGGAGTGGTGAATGCAGCAATATAGTTGGCCATCATTCTACTTTAAGGGTCCTGGTCCACCCCCTTCAATTCCCCTTCTCATAATGTCCTTGTAAAACTAGCTGTTAAGGAGAAGAATTAGAAAAACAAAAAACCTAGTTGCTGACTGGGTGTCTAAAAGCAGTCAGCAACTTTATACTTTCTTGCTTGTATGTCCGATTTCTTTCTCCTCTCCACTTTTAAGCTTAAAGTGTCTCTGTGATCTTTTTTTTTTTGTCTGCTTCTGATATTGTTGGAATAGTTGGAAGCCCCTGGACTTCTGTATTAATATTGTGCTAATGTTACTGATTTTTTTCTTTCACGATGTTGGGAATGACTTTGTTTATAAATTCAAGGCATGACTGTAGAAGATGGTTTGATATTCATGCATATTCCCTTGTTGCCATCCCTGTCTCTGTCTTGTGCAGCAAGGAGCCATCATGGTTTCTTACAGGCAGGGCAGAAAGCAGCTCCCTGTGGACCAAAATATCCCCTCCTGTTTGTCACAGTGCATTCTGTTTTCAAACAAACTGTCAGCAAGTGTATCAGCTGGAATCTGTTAAGCAGACAAGATGAACACTCTAGTAGAAATATTTTTTTGGGTCATACTGTATGCAACTTCTTCATACAGTTTGCAACAGTTTTGTGTAACATTGTTTAATCTTATCCTTCCTTAAAATCATATGATAGTACTGTATTGATATTGGCCTTGGTTATTCTATTTAACTTAACAATCTGCTTTTATGACAATTATAATTGCAAACCTGGGATGTAATGTTGGTAAATTGGGATTTGGAAAGGGCTCTGATAGTAAACATTTGGAATTTATTGTTATACATGATTTTTAATGTGCTTTTCCCATCCTTACTTTGGATTGAGAATGATATAGATTCGCAACCCTATTGGGTATAATATAAAGAACTGTTATGAGATTAATTAATGAGTAAGAAGTTGTGTTTAAAGTGTTTAAAATATTAACTGATGACCTGACTTCTTAAATGCAGACTACTGGCTGACCAATTGCTTTCCGTAGATGCAGAGTACTGTACTGTCTGACAGCCAGGAAATCAGTCACAGAGGTGTGAACAATCCAGGATGTTTATCAGGGGGAAACTTGCTTCCCTAGGAGAATGAGAAGTTCCGCTGACCTCCAGTACCCAAAAGGAGGAGCTAATAAGGCTGAAGGTGTAAGAGGACTCATCATTCTCTTCCTCTTCCTCTTCAGGGAGAGGTCAGGGAGAGAACAAAGAAAGCACTACCGGCTTGTAGTTTCTGGTGTGATGTGTATTCTGAATAAGTACAGAGAGAAGAAGCCAAGGCAGGGGGAATGTGTTTACAATCCAAGACCAAAGGCAAGCAATGCAAAAAGATTACTCTGCAGAGCACAAATGCTAACAAGACCCAGTCAAAAAGCTTAAAAGACCCAATTTGAGTGAGTGTGACTCACTCCCTACTCTTCATGAATTGGGAAAGCAAGGAGTTGCGGATAAGCAGCAAGGTGGCCAAGTTTGTGGATGACACTAAACTTTTCTGGGTGGGTGAAGTCTAGAACAAATTGTGAAGAGCTCCAGAAAGACCTGTCCAAACTGGGGGAATGGGTGGCAAAATGGCAAATGAGCTTCAATGTAAGTACAGTAAGTGTAAAGTGGTGCACACTGGGGCAAGAAATCATAATTTCACATATATGCTGATGGGTTCTGAACTGTCTGTGACAGATCAGGAGAGAGATCTTTGGGCACTAGTGGGCACCTCAATGAAGGTATCGACCCAGTGTGCGGTGGGTATGAAGAGGGCCAGTTCCATGTGTGGGATCGTTAACAAAAGGGATTGAGAATAAAATGGCCAATATTTTTATGCCACTGAACAACTCGATGGTAAGGCGGCAGCCACATCTGGAATATTGTATCCAGTTCTGGTTGCCACATCTCAAAAAGGATATAGTGGAACTGGAAAAGGTGCAGAAGAGGGTGATCAAAATGGTTAGTGACTGGGGCACAAGGAAAGGCTACAGCGTTTGGGGCTCTTCAGTCTAGAAAGAAGGTGCATGAGGGGGGACACGATGGAGACATATAAAATTATGTATGGGATGGATAGAAGGAAGTTATTTTCCCTCTTGCACAACACCAGAACCAGGGGATGTCCACTAAAATTGAGTGGAGAGTTAGAACAGACAAAAAAAAAAATTTCCCAGCGAGTAATCTGTGGAACACCTTGCTAAGATACCTTTAGAAGTGGACTAGACAGATTTATGGAGGAAAAGTCCATCACAGGTTATAAGTCATAATGACTGTATGCAGTGTCCCTGTTTTAGAGGTAGCCTCTGAATGCCAGATGCAAGGGAGTGGCAACAGAATACATGTCACTTGTGCTGTGTGCTTCAGGGACATCTGGTGGGCCATTGTGAAATACAGGAAGTAGGACTAGCTGGGTCCTTGGCCTGATCCAGCAAGGCTCTTCTTATGTTCTTATGAATAGTATAAATAAGTAGGGGAATTTCTTTCTGTAGTGAGCTGGCTATTTCCAAGTCCCTATTGTCAATAGGGCGTATTTTTCTAATGTAGCTTTATAATTTGCTGATGTAGTTATGTTTCCAGCATATATTTTTGGACAAAGTTCTCTTTTTAACACCTAGCGGCCAAACAAGGCTATGGTCCCTTTGAACTGTTGATTTCTTTAAAGTGCTGATTTACCCTGCCTTTTGAAATTATGGGATTGTAGGTGAATAAGGAGTTGTACAAAACCTTTTGGTGTAGTTCTTCGTATTTTTATTTCAGGAAAGCTCTGTATGATGTTGGTGTAATTTATTATAAGTGCCTAACAGCACAATCCTAACTAACTTTCCAGTGCCGGTGCAGCCACAATGCAACCCTGAGGTAAGGGAACAAATGTTCCCTCACCTTGAAGAGGCCTCCATGACTGCCCCTACACTGCAAAATGCAGTGTGCGCCCTGTTGGCACAACTACACAGGCGCTGGAAAGTTGGTTAGGATTGCACTCTAATTTACTTACTGGAGCCACCTGGGGTGACAGACGTGGGACCACCAAACCCTTCAACTTGCCTCTGCTTGGCCTCCGTGCCACCGCCGGACAACCTCATGCAGCCCCCCCCGAAGGACAGGCGGCTGAGGAACGCCCGGGAGGCCTCCCAGACAACCGGTTGGGAGGAAACGACCCTGATTGGCCAGGCCGGCCTTCAATCACGGCAACGGCCGTGTCCAGCTGGGCCCGCCCACGCACAGTCACTCCCTGGCATCCGCTGTAGAGCGGAGGAAGGCGCAACGCTGAGGGCGGCAGGGGATTGGGTGGGAGCAGGGGAAGAGGCGGGAACAAAGGGGGTTAGAGGGGTATTTAAGAGAGCTGGTGATGAACGAAGGGCAGTCTGCCTGCGACCACGCTCAGTGGAAGGTCGCAAGACTGGCTCTGGGGATTAGGAGCAGAGCTCGGTGCCTGAAACCACTGCACTAATCCAGGCCTGAGGCTCTACCAGTCACCCCAGGTGCCCCTCTTTCTTCGGACTGGACGCCCCACCAACGACCCCTTCGGGTGACCTCGCCCTTCTGACACCCTTACCGGGCTCCCCCAACGCGGAGTATATAACTTTTGTGCCATTTTTCTGCGAACCCCCCAGCAGCTATTTAACCCCAAACGTGCAATTCTCAGCAGGCATAAAGGGTTAAATACCCTCCACATCTGTGCCATGGTCCTGATCACCTCCCTGTTCAGCTGTTACCTGGAAGCAAACTTAAGCCCCTAACTACCTAGTGATTTACTACTATCTCATGTAATTATTTACATTTCATTAGTCACTTCATTAATCAGTCGTGAGCTGAGTTTTATGAAACCTATTGTTTCAGCCCAGTGTTCTGTTCACCACCATGAGGAATGCCTTGGTAACCTCAAGGCCAGACGTTCGTAAACTTTGAAACTGTTAGTTCAGAATATGACAGCTTATTAGTGGAGCTACTAGGAATATTTAACACCAGTATTAAAAGTGCTGACTGCACAGGCTCTTGACCGGTTTCTGGGCACAATGGAGCATTGGTTTTAATCTTTTAAAGATTTACATAAATTTATCTAGGTTGCCTTAGGGAACATGTTAGGGAACACACTGTGCCCCTTTACACGAAGGACTTTGAAATAGGCCCTGCTTTGCATCCCCTCCTTTGATGAAATTTGACTGTTCGGAACAAAGAGCATGGACTTTTCAGTAGTGGCATCTCCTTTATGGATTTACCTTGCCAAGACATCTGACAGAATAGTTTGCTCCATATTTTTTTTTAAACAAAGGTAAAAACCTCTTTATTCTAGCAGCTCTCTCTCTCTCTCTCTCTCTGTGTGTGTGTGTGTGTGTGTGTGTGTAGACAATTTTTTGTTTGCTGCTATATTATGCTGCTCTGAATCTGGTTTGAATTATTTTAGATTGTTTTCATTTATCATGTCTTGTGATGAGTTTTGTATATTGTGATGAGTATTGTTTTCATTTATCATGTCTTGTGATGAGTTTTGTATATTGTGATGAGTATTGTGTATCAAACGTCAGCTAACTGAAGTACTGTTAACGCCATGTGGTGGGATATGAATTTCACAATAAAGAAATAAAACTTAATAAAAGGAAACAGTTTTAATAAAAGGAAACTATAGGCAGAACAGTCTTTTTCTGTTTCAGGTAGTGGATGAGGTATGAGTGCAATCCTGAGGTGAATTTACTATAATGGGGAAGGGAATTGAGATCAGTAAGAGACAAAATGGAGGAAGAAAGAGCATTGAAGACACTGTGGGAGAGAGCAGCAGAAAGAGGACGTACTGTTGACTATATATTTCAGCAACAATAATATTTTGCTTTTAGCACTGGCGTAGTTAGGGGGTGGAGTGTGCTGTGCCCTGGGTGCCACGCCTCAGATGGTTGCCAGAAGCCTCTTCTAGCACCCCCCTGCTTATCTAGTGCCGAACAGCTGATTGGCGCTACATAAGCGCTTAGGGAGGCTCCGGGGGGGTGCCAGAAGCCTCTTCTAGCAACCCCCTAGAACTCCCCGTCAGCACCCAATCGCCAGTTACTCACCGGGGGGGGGGGGCCCTCTGGAGGCCCGTTCTCCATCAGGCAGAATGGAGAACATCTTCTGCAGGCCTGCCTGATGGAGGCCTCTGGAAGGCCCCCTCGGTGAGTAATTGGTGATCTGATCGGTCCTGGACCCCAGTATCCGCAGGATGTGGATACTAGGGTCCAGCTACCCCCCACATAAAATTTTTTTTAAAAAAAAACCACAGGAGGTGTGACATCACATCTGGAAGTGATGTCACGCCCATGGCACTTCCGGGCATGACATTTTGAATTGTGTCCTGGGTGCCGCAGTGGCTAGCTACGCCACATGGCTTTTAGTAGCATGTATAGCTTAGAAATATTTAACTACAGTGTGTATGTTTGTGATTGAAATTTGACATTTCAGAAATACAATGGAAGGTCCCAAGCTTTGAAGTGCAGAGATTAAGGCATAAAGAGAGCACTTTATTACTGTCCCAGGGCTAGTTCTTGGAAGCACATACTATCTGAAATCCAGACTGTGTACAAGGTTCATTTTATTAGGAGTATGATACTTTGTTTCTTGGTTTAATCCAATCTAACTCTGTGCATCAAACATGGATGTTGTCCAAATCCTGGACTAAAATCAGTATGGTTTCATTGATGGTAGATTTGGCAAGATGTTTTCTCTGAGGTAAACTAGGGGGATTCCAGCCATTATTTGGGTTGGACTAGTAAATTCCAATGTATTTGGAAATGGCATCCCAAGAGTGACTGGTTGCTTACCATTTGCATGGTGAGCTGGGTAAGATTTTCTTTTTTCTTTTTGTATTGGTCCTGACTCCTGTTAACTGCTCAGACTTGGTATATTTTGTGAATGATCTATATTTTCAGTTGTGCTGCGTGTTGAGCCAGCTATATGTCAAAACTGCTGATTAGTTTTTGCAAAGCTATCTGCTCACCCTGGTCATTTCTGTGCCTCCTAGACCCTGGAAATGAGGCATCTATGCACATAGGGAATGCTGCAGTGTTGTTTCAGCTGTCTGTGTCCTTGCTTCAGCCCTTGAGGGGCTCAGAGAAGTAGCTTGGCCAACGTGTGATAATACTGGAGTCTTCCTAGCCTGAGGTGTGTTCTCTCAGTCCTCAGCCTGCGTTGGCAGACAAATGGCTGATTTGCACGCCCGAGCTCAAAGTGCATGCACATTCAAACTATGATAATAACATTATTCATGTACTCATTACATAGCCAAAAAAAAAAAAAAAAAAACAAGCCAGGGAGCTTTGGAAGCTGGGAGATTAAGGAGTCAAAAGAGAAGACACACTGGGGTTCTGTGAGAGTGGTGCTGAAGCTGACCTCAGTGCTGTTAGGAAATTACTTTTAACATGAGAATGTGCCAAAGAGACTTTGAATGCTAAGGACTTGTGAGCTGGACTGTGTTATGACACAAGCGAGGGTCATGCCGTTTGTGTTCCAGCAGTAGCGTCACTAGGACGCGCGTCACCCTGGGGCAGGGGGCGCGCGTCACCCTAGTGATGCTACATCGGCGCGGGGGGGGGACCCGGCTCCCCCCCCCCGCGTCACCCTCCGGACGCTCCGAGGCCGGCCCGGGAGCCGGCCTCGGAGCGTCCGACCCCGTCGGCGCTCCAGGGCCTTCTGAAAGAAGGCCCAGGCAGCGCGTCCATCCGGGTATTTCCCGGATTTTCACGCATGCGCAGACCCGTTTTGAGGGCAAAAAGCTGGCCTCCTGGGCTGGCCTCGGAGCGTCCGAAGGGTGGCGCGCATCACCCCGGGGCGCGCGTCACCCGGGGCGCCCTGCCCCCCCGCCACGCTCCAGCGACGCCCCTGTGTTCCAGCACCATGCACCAGGCTGTAACAGAGTTCCTCCAGAAGGCTAAGAGAAGCCAGGAAGGGAAGGATCTGATCACCATTCAGCATTTCAGCATGCCATGAATCAAGGTGCTCACGGCACGTAGCCACGGAAGCACATTCCATTCTTCCCCCCCCCCATGCCAATGTTGTGCAAACTAGTCTACCAGGAAAGAGACAATATGCTAAAAACCAACTGTCTGGGTCCCAAGGAGGGCCAATCCACATGGGCAACAATGAAGTCATCTGTCCTCTCCCTCCTTCCCACCCTCTCATGCCCCCTCCCACAGATTTACCTCCAGCCCAATCAAGGTATTTCTTTTTGCAGCGTAAGAGCCAAAAAAACTCCTCCCCTGTGTGCAGGTTTAAGAGGGCAGGCAGCCCGCCAACTTTTCTCTCTTGACCCTTACCTCCTGAACTATGACTCTTTGCGTGCCCTCTGGCACCAACCCCTCTTCTTGGCCTAGTCTCTTTGTGCCTCAGGCCTCCTCCTAGCTTGTGCTATGCTGGTTGGAGCCCTAGCCTGGTTGGAGCCCTAGCCATCCCTACCCCTCTCCTTCCTCTCTCTCTCTCTCTCTCTCCCTCCATCACTGCTGCCAAGGACCACTCCAGGCAGTGGGGTCTTCAGGTCTTCTGTCGCCTGGGGCTAGGGGGGCGGGGCTGGCCGAGCGGCCCCCGGACGTCACGTGACGCGTGACATCACGTGATGTCACACGACGCAGTCGCTCCTCGAACTCAAAAGCTGGAGCGCCGCCCGCTATGGCTGCGGGCGGGCGGCGCTCCAGCTTTTGAGTCCAAGGAGCGAGAGAGTCCGAGGCGTCGTTGTCGTCTAGGCAACGCGCACAGCACAGGGTCTGGGCGCGCGCTGCACGTTGCCTAGACGATGACGCTGTAGCTCACCTCGGACTCGAAAGCTGGAGCGCCGCCCGCCCGCTATGGCTGCGGGCGGGCACCGCGCTTCAGCTTCGAGTCCGAGGTGAGCGCCCCCCGGAAGCTCGGCGCCTCGGACCCTGGTCACCAGGGCCCCCTGCGTTACGACGCTTCTGACTCCAGGAACAGGTGAATATTACCCCCAACGCTTCAAAAGGGAACCTGCTAATGCAAATGTCCTCTATACCTTTCTATCTAAGTCTCCCAGATCTGTATGATGTGTATGATTGTATTTGTGTATGACTCTGCCTGAACTATTTAGTAAATATTGGAAAGTAACCACGTGTGTTCTCAATATTATTTAAAACGGAATTCTGTGAAGCTGGACTCTGGTATACACAGGTAAAGATCCCAGAACATGCCAAATTGCTATATTTAAAGCTATTCCCCAAAATTACAAAAGCATTTTGGCTAACAGTGCTGCCATCAGAAACTTCAGCTGCTGCCGTCTCTTGTATGAAGTGATGTTTTGAGACATTATGTTTTGCCCTGTATGATTCTAAAATTATAAGGAAATTTTTGTAAACAAATTTATGCTCAACATAATATTAAGAACTTGGTTCACAGATTCAAAATGTTTTATATTTTTTTAAAGCTTTGAGAGTTCTCTAATAAGATCTTTTCCTTGTTTGTCTTAGCTCCTGTGATCAACCGGTTCACTAGGCGGGCATCAGGTCAGTTTTCTGGATTTGCATATTTTTATTGGCTATGATTATTGAATATTATTTTGTTTTACTTAAGTATGTTAGTATTGGGATGGATCCAAAGGTATCCTTACTCCAGAGAAAGGGCACTTTTGGATCTAACCATTGTCTTACAATGTTGCATCTTGGGTTTTCTTTAATGTCTAAATCTGTGGTGCTGGTTTTTTTTTTTTTAAGCGAAAACTGAAGCATTTGTGCTGCGACAAACACTTATGCATTTTGTGAGCATTGAGCAGCAAGGGAGAGCATACCCTTTCCAGTTGACGTTAAGGGTTTTGAACTGGTCATTGTGGACTTCCCACAGAACCACATGTGCACACGGGCAGCCCAATCATGCCTAAGATGTGGTGGCTGGCCTAAAGGGCCGGCCGCTGCATCCTAGGCCCATTGCAGGCTGCACCACCACGGCAGTGGCTCACCTCGGGGGATGGGGACGTTCGACCCCTTCCCCCGGTGTAAGCGGCATGGACCCCAATGGGCCTCCTCGGATGCATGCCAGCTCTGGAGCTGGCATGTGTCTGGGGAGGCCGTGTAAGGTTGGCCTGGGCTGGGACGGGTCATAGGATATTGACGCAACTCAGCGCTGATATCCCCTCCCCCTCCCAGCCCAGGCAGCCAATGGCCCCCTCCCTCGCATGGGCCCCTGCACCAACTGGCATGGGACCTACCTGTGGCAGTCAACGCAGGTCTGGGTCGATGACTGAGTGAGCGACACTGGCCTCTGTGCCGTCACCGCTTACTCACAAGCAGCCACAAACATGCTTTACAGCACATTTGCGACTCCTTAGGCCAGCGGAGCGCACACTCTGCCGGTCTTTCTTTGTGCTGGATTGGGCCGTTAATCTCACACAGGCAACTACTTGTGCACACACAGGTATATGTGCATCCTCTACAACTTACACTGGTGGTATGCAAGTGTATCTTTTCTCTGATGCATGAAAACAAATTCTCTTATATGCTTAGCAGTCGACTTATGATAACCCCAAATCTTCCTCAACTTGGATAACCCGCCTTCTTTCCTAATACTGGAGCCCAATATGAAGGCACACTAAAAAAAAAATGATAGAATTTTAATTGTTAATTCAAATCATGTTCTTAAATGCATGCCAGAAACATAAACATTAAGGTGTTTCATATTACTATGAATTAGACAGCATAACTTAGAGGAGGCAAACTTAGACAGCATAATAAAAAGCAGAGATATCACCATGCCAACAAAAGTTCGCATAGTCAGGGTGATGGTGTTCCCAGTAGCAATGTATGGTTGCGAGAGTTGGACCATAAGGAAGGCTGAGCGCCGAAGAATAGATGCTTTCGAACTGTGGTGCTGGAGAAGACTCCTGAGAGTCCCTTGGACTGCTAGGAGATCAAATCAGTCAATCCTAAATGAAATCAAGCCTGACTGTTCCCTGGAAGGACAGGTACTGAGGCTGAAGCTCAAATATTTTGGCCACCTAATGCGAAGAGAGGAGTCACTGGAGAAGACTCTGATGCTGGGAAAGATTGAAGGCAAAAGGAGAAGAGGAAGGCAAAGGATGAGATGGTTAGACAGCATCACCGATGCAACGAACATGAAAATGAGCGAACTCAGGAAGATAGTGGAGGACAGGAAGGCCTGGCGGGATATGGTTCATGGGATCACGAAGGGTCGGACACGACTTAACGACCGAACAACAACAATAACATGAGTATGACCCATAAATATGACTTTATGACCCATAAAGGCTGAATCGTAGATTTTAGTCTCCTCCCCTGTAAATTTTGAGCTAGGCATCTTCTGCAGCCCACGGTTGCTTTTTCTATCTAGCAACTCAAATAGTAAAGGATTCTGTTTTGATGTAGCAGTTCAGATTTTGTGAGGCACATTTTGGACCAAGATAGCTGATAGCACAGTTCTTTGCAACAGAGTTAGTAAAATATATTTCTTTGATCTAGCAAGCTGTGTTGATGGGTAGCTTTTATTGCCGATAACATGACCCATTTTTAAGCAAGATCTAATGAGTGTAAAGGGAATAAAGTGGCAATGCAGACTCAACCCCTAATTCATTATAACAACATTATTCATTATAACACTTGAGAGAGTTTGGATGCTGTAATGAATGCACATGGGGCGGAGACTGCTGTGCAATGCTACTCCGCCCCATACATACATTATACCCAGTTTGAACATCTGTGGGGACTGAGGTGAAATTGACCAGAATAAAAGCAACACTAAGAGGCCAGTTTGCTAAGGAGGAAGGGCAGAGATCTACACACTACATTTCATACATCTCCTAAAATTGGAGCAGTTGGTGATAGAGTTGTCTGGGACGTACGCACAGAAATGTCATCATGGAGATGGTAAAAAAAATTAATCTCAAATTCTCTGCTTCTCTCTCTGTCTTTAAAACTAGCTTTAGGATTGCAGCAGATATGACAAGAGTGATCTTTCTGCTGTTGTTTTGGACTATCTTTTTTTCTTATGTTAAGAGGCATGTTTAAGAATGACTTGCTTTTTCTTGGCAGAGCTACCAATTAAATAGAGGTTAATTGCAGAAGCACCTGCTGACAATAATGTGAGCTGTTAATTATTTAGCAGCTATTGCAGCCATCATGCTGTGACTGTTAACATTTTTTTTAATTCCACATAGCCATAATTGGCCACAGCAGCTGTGATGGCACATTTCCACTCAAATCCCACCGTCTGCAAATCTTTATCTTTCACCCTGGCTGCTTCCCTTTCACCAATTTTTGCCAACCCTACCTTTTCCCAAAGTGGGATCTAAATTCAAAAAAAAAACTAGTTTGGGGTTCATTGGGAGGATATGCAGATAAGGAAGCATTTTTTAAAAATAACTCTGATGAGTTGTATCTCAGCCCTCTGGGTTACACCTGCAAATGTCAAGCTCTTTCCAATGGCTGGCTCAATGTACAGCTTTCATGTAAAAGTAGGTATCAATTTCAGAAGAAAAACCTAGTAGAATAAATGTTTGCCCATTCAGCTTGATGCCATGTTCATAAGAACGCCACAGTCCGGTGAAGACTTAATGTTTCCAGTCTCTAATCATGGTTAAGAGATTGGGGCATGAAGGAGTGTGCTTCTTCTTCCCTGCCCTACCTACAATTTTGTTGTACTTTAGAGAAAACATTGAGTCATCTAGGAGAAGGATCCTGAAAGGAAAACAATCATCTACTGTCTGAAAATGGCATTTTTTTTGGGGGGGGGGGGGGAATTACATATCGCAAAAAAAAAAAAAAAAGCTGCTAGTGGTCAGACGTATAGAGCCTGTTTGTGACTTGGAGAGCCAGGTACAACCTTTATTGGACCTTGTAACCACATTTGGTTCTGATGCATAGTTTACTGACTATATTTTAAATTCATTAGTCATGAAATTTTAAATTATTCCTTTGTATTAGAATCTCAGCTGGGGTGGAATGCTAAGCAGTGAAGTTCTGTTCTGACTAAATAATAGATATTAAGTTAAGTTTCACCCAAAAATAAATACCCCATTTCTTCAGAATGCTAAATACAGTAGTTAAATTTATCTATCATTTTTGGATGTGCTAGAAATGTTCTGCACAGATTATTTTATTTTGAAATGCTTGAAAAAGAATCCCATAGCTTCTTTCTTTCTTTCTTTCTTTCTTTCTTTCTTTCTTTCTTTCTTTCTTTCTTTCTTTCTTTCTTTCTTTCTTTCGGAAAAAATGACCTCTTTGTTTAAAATGGAAATAGGTTGTTGCTGCTGGGGTATTATTTCAGTACACTGTATAATTGCATTTCCATTTAATCTATTTTTCTTGCAACCAGTATTAGGAAAACACATTATTCCTTAGGAAAGAAATGAAGTATATTGAAACTATAAAAACTCATCATGGAAATTCAGAAGAAAATGTAAAATAATATTTTCCCTCAGGATCACCTCCATCTCTGTCTATATATACCCCATGTGGATGTATTTATAGTACTTGATTATTAATAATCACTTTTCAAGGAAAAAAAGTTGTTAAAACATTTACATAGCAAAAGCATAAAAGGATAGTTCCATGTCCCAAAAGGGTTCGTAATCTTAAAAATAAGACATGAGGGAGACACCAGTGATTGGCTACTGGGAGAGAGAGAGATACTGTGCTGATGTGAACAGGAACAATTGTGCTCCCCCTGCTAAATATAAGAGAGCTGCTACTTTTTAAACCTTGGTGCGCTAATTTGAAAGCTCAGAGTTCATAAATTTCCAGATAATGATCCCATGAACAAAACTTGGCACCTGCATTTAATAAATAGCCTATCTTAAAATTACCCAGTCCAACCACTGTGGCACCTGAATTACCGGTAACCACAGGAAGGAATGAGGGTCCTCTTGTCTCTCTTTAATCTGGAATGTGAGTGTGGATCTGGGCTTCTCCATGCAGCATTCCCACCCTCTTCCCATCCTCCAGTTTCAATCCCGCAGCCTTCATCTCCGTTCCCACTGCAGCTTCAGATCTGAAGAACAATTTGCCTTCCTATGTATTTTTTTTCCTTGAGCCAACACATTTTACAAATGTGCCACACAAGTTCACAGTAGGAGAATACATCGCTCTGGCGTGTTCTGTAGCAGGGGTAGGCAGACTTTAGGTTTCTGGGAGCTACTTTTTTTATTTGCTATAGCCTTGTGGGCTTCCAGTGCAAAATGGCAGATTAATTTAGAGAGGTGGAGCATGTTGGAAAATGGTGGCTTGAGGAAGTGGAGACAGATAGTTGCAAAATGGTAGTTTATACAGTAATTCTACATTTTGGGTTCTTTTTACACAGACAAGATAAAACTCAATATTTTGTCCATCTTCTAAATAAAGCTGGGCTGGGATTTGAACCTGGACGTCAGGTAGGACATAAGGAAAAAATCATACCACCCAGGCTGGGGGGGGGGGGGCAGGGGCAGGCAAGCAGAAAGATCATTGTCAGAGGCAGAGCTACTAGTAGCTCCAGCATGACCTTCTACCTGCTCCTACTGTATGTGTAGTCTTGGTATGCTTTTGCCTTTAGGGTTTTCTAGGTTGTTGTGTATCAACACAGGTATAATCAACAAAGGCATTTATTTCATCAGCTCAACTTGTATAAATTTATATTTTTAGTCCAAATGTGAAATTTGAAAGAGACTGAATTACTGCGTACTATTAATCCCTCATAAAAATGCTAGTTTAATCATATCTTGATGTCTTAGATACTTAATTGCCCGTAGAAGAAGCTGATGCAATTCAAATGAATTACATGTGTGTCAAGTCAGTTTATGTGCCTTTGCAAAAGGAGAACTTGTCAAAATGAATTATCAAGTTGGTCTGTTGAGTTCTGTGTCAGCTGTGAAACCTAGAAAGGTTTTCTGATGTACTTTATTTTTATCTGCCTTGTATTAAAACGGGCAGGAAGGGAGAAATCCCTTTTGTTTCTCTCCAGATTTTCTAATGGCGAGGAGTGAAATCTGTACAGCAGGAGGGTTTTCTCTCTCACTTGTTTTTTTTTTTCCCTAGTGGAAAATTAAAAACCTAATTAAACAGGATGAGCACCAACAGCTTTTGAGGAAAAGCTTCAAAATCAAAACAAACATGAAATGAAAGCCAACATTTCTAACACAACAAAAATGGTTGCTATTTTTTTCCCATCAGTATTTGGTTTATAAGTGTACTTTAGTACTGTTCAGTAATGTGTTTATTTGAATCCAATATTCAGGTACTGGGGCAGCCCAGTCCTACCGTAACTTCGGCCGGCGGAACGAGCATTCCGCCGGCCAAAGACATCGCAAACGTGCCATAAGGCACATTTGTTTCTAATTCCGAGCAGGGAAGGCCGGCCTTCCCAGCTCCGCCGACGGACTCGCCAGCCCACCGCCAGACCAAGGTAAGGATCCAGCGGCCGGGGGGGCAGTGCGGCTGGGAACGGAGGCCGACCATAGGCCCAGCCGATCGGGGAGGGGGACGACTTCGGCCAAATCCTGTCCCCCACCGATCGGCTGAGCCGTTACACGGCCTCCTCCGACTTCCGCCAGCAAAATAGCTGGCGGAATTCTGAGGAGGCCGATCGGCCCTAGCACCTTTTATACCCGGGGAAGGGGACGAGCGTCGCCTTCCCCGAGTAGACTTTCCACTGCGGGGTGCCTGCCTGCGGCGGAACTCAGGATCCAGCGGGCGGCCTGGGCCGCCTGGCGAAGCCTTACGTGAGGATTGCGCTGTTAGTTATATTACTACACAAACTTTTGTGTGCCTTCGTATATTTGCAGTTTCTGTTAACCTCCGTCTAATAAGCTTCTTTGTAAACACTTCAAGACTACATGTGCTCCCATAACAATTGACACTGAACCTGTTAATTACTGGCCATCTTCTTGCACATCACTTAATGTCTTAGGAATGTGTTTTACCACTAACCTGTTACATTTGAGAGAGCTCAGTTATTTCCAGGCTACCTGTAAGTACAAATTTGTAGTTGTTAAAAGCTGGACTATAAGAAGTAGAGCAGGTGTTTTGTATGCAGAAAGTTCCAGATTTAGCCCCTGGCACCTCCAGTTCAAGGGAACCTGGATAACAGGACTGAAAAAGACCTCTGCCAGGGTTCTGGACAAGCTGCTGCCAGTTGGGGTGGATGGTACCAGGATAGATGAACCAATGGTCTGACTCGGTATGTGACAGATAGTATATGTCGGCCCCTGTCCTCATTTAGTGTAAAACCTTTTCTGGAATTGTTTTTCCATTACTAGAAATAAGGGGATTTGAAAAGAACATATCTTACAATATGAAGAATTTAAATCAAAGTGTTCAAGATATACTAGAGACGTTAGTGAGGAGCACTTGATGTTCAGCATAAGGAAGAATGCTAGTTTAAGATGATGTCAGCAGACCTTTTAAATTATGCAAACAATCTTTCATACAGAACTCATCCCCAAGGAACCTGAAGATGATACATGCTTTGGTGGCATGTATTCTCCATCTTCTGAGAAGGCAGATTTGCTCCTGATACTGTATGCTCCTGATTTGCTTGGCAGAATGGTAGCAACATTTTTCACTGTCAAACTGCTTCCATCCACGTAAACCTAATTACAGTGGCAGATATTTATAACGAATAGGCATGTTGGACTGGGAATGTCTCCAGTGGAAATGAATGGGAGCCTCAAAAAGCATATCAGCTGTGCCTTTGTACAACTCCCATTCTATTCAAAAGGCTTGTACAGGGGAGGAGGGAGTGTGCAGTGCTATTGCTGCCTGCTCTTGATCAATGAGAGCTGGTGTAGTGTAGCTGCTCAGTGATTGAGCTGCAAGTCAAGACTGCCCTCGCTTGAATCTCGTAACCTCCCTGAAGCTTCTGTGCTAGCGTAGCAGCCTGGAAGCTGCAGTAGTCTTTGTCTGAAAGTGCCATTGCCAGACAGCTATGTGTTGGATGTAGATTGGGATCCTTCTTCATGGCTGAAGTAGCCAGGCCTCCAACTGAGACTGCCATGTGTCTACTGATTGGGCAGCCAAACCTGTCTGTCTGAGTAAAGAGGTGGGATGGAAAGACCAGGTGGGTTCCACTCCTTCAATCGGGTAACTCTGTGATTTTATCAAACCTAGGTTATCTAAATTCAAGCACAGGGCTGCTTATGTGTGTGTGTTTTTACCAGGTCTGCCATGAAATTTAGTATTGGTTTGTAGAAGTCACACCTACTTACTGTCCAGTAAGTTCAGAGACTGGGATTCCTGGGACAATGTAATTAGCTATTTATAGGGACTGTATTTCTAGCTAGATGCATTTAGGGAGTTTATTTACAGTATTAATATACCATCTTTTCCCATAGATTCAAGGCAGTTTACATTAGCAGGCTGGCCAAACCCCATATTTACAAAGGTTTTTTAAAAAACAATTATTGTTCTATGAGGAACTCATAATTTTGTTTTATTTCCTCTTTTTATTCTAAGCTAGTTTGCAAACTTAACAATGAGATGGAGATTTGTGTGCTTTGCTCTCGAGTAGCATCCTAGCTCCCTCTGCAGGGTGTTACTAGTTATCACACCCAGTTTGCTCAAACTTTTTCTTTGTGTCCATCCAGCTGAGTTCAGGCATTTTCCATCAGCCTGCTTGTTTTATTTTTCTCTCCCCCTTCCTCCATTTTGTTTAATTATTTTTCTTTTGTGTTTATTAAAAAAAACTGACTATATTTTGACTCTTTGCTTGCCTAGTTCATTCATGAGTGAATCAGTGGGTTGTTGTGTCTGATTATTTGTGGACACTACTGTGGTTTGATTTTAAATAAGAAGTTGTGGGGTTCAGAGCTCTCCTGGGAATGGGGTTTTCCCGAACTGGCCCCTCCCTGCCTTTTATCTAAACCTGGGATGGTGGCAGTGGATAGAACTACCGGTTTCCTCTGTTCTGCTGCTGACCCAGTAAAAAGGGAAACATGAGTGCTAACCAATAAATGCTACTCCCCTTGGTCATTCTGCATTCTCCTAATACCTTCCCTGACAGGGGAGAATACTTATCGTACAGGTAGGTTGTTGTAAGGACTACATAAAGATGATGTATGTGAAGTACTTTGAACTCTTAAAAGCACTATACTGATGCTAATTATTATTCATTAAATAATTTACAGCGCAATCTCACTTAACTTTTGTGCCAGGTTAACCAGTGGCGCAGCAAGAACGGGAGGCCCCAGAACGGAAAAGGGTTTCAAATCCCCTTTGAATTCCTCTTTTGGAGGGGATTTGAATCCCTTTTCCGTTCTGGGGCCTCCCATTCTCACTGCGCCACTGGTTAAACTGGCACAAAAGTTAAGTCGGATTGCGCTGTTAGTGTTCTGTCTGCACTGGGTCTGAAAGTGAAAAAATGCATTTTCCTTGAAACCTGAAGGCTGACAAGAGCACTATTGGAGGCAGGGAACACATGGAATTGTGAATAACCTGGTAACTTTCAAACTATTTTAAGCTTCAGTCTCTGACTTATAGCATGTGGAATCGCTGCCATTTAAATTATATAGGCCTTGAAAAACTACATGAGGTAGTGAGTAAATGAAGGAAAAGGAGACAACAGATGGAGCAGAATGTCTGTAGCCTCATCTACAGCTTGAGCAAAGGTCTCAGGTTCAGTCTCTGACATCTCCAGGTGTGGCTGGGAAAGATCCTTGCTTGAATTCCTGGAAAGCCATTGCTGGTCAATGTAGACCAGGGGTTCCCAACCCCTTCCTGGCTGAGTACCACCTCTGGCACCACTCTCCTTCTGAGTGCCACCAGAAGTGACTGGCAATGACATAATCGTCAATTACGTCTGGGTTTTCAGAGGCCAGAAAACGCAGGGAGGAGGCTCTGGGCAGGTGGGGGGCCCTTCTCAGTGTTCCTGAGAGGCTCGGCCAAAGGCAGGAGCTTCTTGGGAACAAAAACATGCCATGTCTGATTGGGGTTCCAGTGGTCCAGCGCATCGGAGTGGGGTTCCAGTGGTCCAGCGGTCCGAGTACCACTAGCAGTTGGCTGAAGTACCACTGGTGGTACTAGTGCCACATTCTGGGAACCTCTGATGTAGACCATACAGAGCTAGACCAATGAACTGACTTGGAATAAGGAAGCTTTAATATGCTGCTGCTCCCCATAGAAGTGCGCATGTGTTCTGTAATTGGAGATTGCTACATCTGTTTTGGGTTAATGCACCCATGTACTACGTGGGGCAATTTTGTCACTTCATGGTGTGGGCAATGGTGTCGTTTTTAATGGATCCCTCAATGCAGCAATTTCATGAGAGCATCAATGTGCAGGCAGATCAAGTCTCAAATACTCAAACACTTTTCTAGGTTGTCATCATTATTTACCCTTTTTATAATTTAGGGAAACAGTACAGTATTTTGCTTACTGGGGTACACACACTTTCCATAATAAAGAACTAATTTCAAACAAACTAGATTGCACCGGTAAATGCTTAGTGTATTTTACTAACATGCTCCCATAAACGTTAGGAATCTGTCCGAGTTAGAGGTATTGGCCTGTTGTGTGACTTCAGAAAGGTGCACTACTGAAAAGATTCCATTTACCAGTCTCGAAGCTATAATTAAGAGGTCAGCAACATTATGTTATCCTTGGTTATGTCTTGTGTTTTTCTTCATAGGCTGATTTGTTTTTCAGAACAGGGAAAGGTTGTCAAGGAAAAAAGATGGCCTCATTTTCTTCTATTCTAGGTTTAGCACCATGGCTGCTTTCTGGTCCGGTGTCATGCTGTCTTTGGTCAGGAGTTCACTCACACAGTCTTAATTACTGTAACTTCCTGGTGTTTTGATGCAAAGGTTTCTTTCAGTAGTATGCAAGGATTAAAAGAATTTTTGCTGAACCCTAAAAACTAAGGTTGCAAAGGACCACCTGTGTTGAATTCAGAGTTCCTTTTCAACTGGCAGGTGTTTTTTCCTTTGTAGTTTTTCTTTCATTGGCTTTGTCTTAGATTTTCTGTTTGTGAAAGAAATTATGTAGGCACCCCAATAGAGGCTTCTTGGAGATTTAAAAAAAGTCTCTTTAGAGAAGAGGGCCTAACAGTGTCTTATATTAATTTTGACTCAAAAAATGCAGTAGGTCTTATTTTCAGAGAGGTCTTATTTTCCCAACCTGTGGCGCGACCCCCCCAGCACCCCACCCACACACCCCCGGCACTTACTTTGACCGATTTAAAGCTTCATTCTTTCCAGAGGGTGCAAAGCCTAGAAGGCCTGTTCTCGAGTCCTCCATCATGGAGACGATGTGCTAGAGAGACTGCAAGGTTGCAGCCTCCTTGCAGGCCTTGCTGGCCTCTCTAGCACGTCATCTCTATGGTGGAGGATTCAAGTGCAGGCCTTGCAGGCCTTGCAGAGCCTTGCACCCACAGGAAAGAATAAAGCTTAAATAGGTCAAAGTAAGTGTTGTGGGGGGGGGTGCTGGGGGGGGGGTTCGTGTCCGTCTGGCTGATGATCCTAGCTAGGTCTTATTTTCAGGGGAGGTCTTATATTTATGAGTGCCAGCAAAAATCACGCAAAAATGATGGTAGGTTTTACTTTCGGGGGAGGTCTTATTTTCAGGGAAACAGGGTACCACCACCCCTTTCTCCTCTGCCAACATCTAGCTCTGCCGCTCTTCTTCAAGCTGGGTGGTGGAGGAAATTCTCCCAGCATTTCCTTCATTACCACTAGCAGAAGCAGCAGTGGTACTAAACAGAGGAGGAAGTAAACCCTTCCCACCCTCCTCTCACATACTAACTAGTGCATGAAAAGAGGATGGGGCCAGTCGCCAGGCAGTCAGTGGGCTGAGGGAGGTGGCAGGCAGATGCGGGGATATGGGTACCCCCATCAGCTTGCTGCTTTTCCCAGCTTACTGCCTGACAGTTGAAGTTTTCAACTCATCTCATGGTTGGGCTAGTCCTGGTGCGAGTGATTACTGAAAAACTAATGCAGCACATTTGTTTTCTGGACATATTTCTTATTTGGAATATCTTTCTTGGGGATTGACAAGCATGTCATGGGCTTGTGGTGATGCACGTCCTACCTTTTCCAATTATGAGGTTTGGAAAAAAAAAAGCATGGAAGGTCTTACCATGCAGATGGCTGGGATCAAGTGAAGAATCTTCAAGCTCCTGCCCTATATTCCTTGTGGGCATAGTCAGGATCATGGAGATTGTCTGTCTGTGAAATGATAGCCATCTATGTGGTAAGAACTTTGGTATGTTGGAACTAGAAGATAGATGGGGACAGATGTTGTCACAGGGAAACCATTTTTGGCAGCATTCTTATGGCCAAGGAAACATGCAGCATGATTTGGCTCTTAGACCTGAGAAGGCTTGAATATATTCGTGACTAAAGGAAGCTCCCCATTATAAGAACATGGAAACATAAGACACACAAAATTATAGACTTCTTGCCGATGATGATGATGATGATGATGATGATGATGATACAGCTTTTCAACAGTAGTTCACAAAGCAGTTTACATAGTAAAATAAACGGTTCCCTGTCTGCAAAGGGCTCACAATCTTTAAAAAAAGATTGTGGAAAAGACACCACGCTGGGGTGAAAATTATGTGTAGTTAATTATGTGTCGTTTATTAGTTATGTGTAGTTAATATAGTTAAAAATGTGTAGAAAATTATGTGGTTTCTATTACGTGTAGAAAAGAGAAGATGGAGTACTCTGATACAGGAACAGTTGCCTGTAAAAATTGTCTTGATGTGTCATAAAGACAAAAAAAACAAACAAACCCCAACCTCTGCTGGATCAGACGAGGAGCCTGCTTGCATTCTGTTTCCTACTGCAGCCCACCATCTGACTGGAACACCCACAAGCAGGAGAGAGGGGCATATTTATTGGTGTTTTCTTTACCCTTCAAAACAATATACAAGGTGTCTCCTGCTTAATGACGGATCGCTTAATGACGATCCGGATATATGACGGAGGTCCCCCGTAAAAAAGAGCAAAGGATTTAAAAAGATGCATCTTTTAAAACCCCCAGCTCTTCAGCTGTTTCGCAATAGATAAAGGCTTTGAAGTTCAGTGCTGTGCTTAAAGCCCCAGTGCTGAACTCCAAAGCCCTTATCTAAAGCCAAACAACTAATGGGCAAGATAAGAACTTGGATGTTTAACGCTGAGGCTTTAAGCATAATGCTAAACTTCAAAGCACAGCAAGACCCGCTTAGTGATGGCTTAACTTTACAATGGGATTTCAGAACGTATCCCTGTCATTAAGCGGGGGACACCTGTACACCTGTACATTACCACTTTTCCAAATACATCCTTTTGTGGGTTCCACTTTTGTGAACGCCACCTCTGTCACCAGAGACAGCAGCTGTGTACAGGGAGGATCATCAGGCAGCTGCACAGCCACATCTTGCCTACTGGTTAACCACAGCTCCAGCAATTTACATTTGGGCCAGGCCAGGCAGGGCAGAGCCACACAGTCACTGTGACAGTGGTGCTAAGTACTACCTGCCATGCTGTGAAGTACCACTAGAGGTAATGATACCACTGGTTGAAAAGAACTGCAATACAGCACTGATTAGTCATTGCATTATTTTCATTTTGCCATGCATTGTTTCTGCTTTTAGACATTTCTCTATATATTGCAGAGTTTGGAGCAACTCTCCTGTGCAGCGGCTTTCAGCACAATCCGACTTAACTTTTGTGCCAGTGTAACCAGCGGTGCAGCGAGAACGGGAGGCCCAGAACAGAAAAGGGATTCAAATCCCCTCCAAAAGAGGAATTCAAAGGGGATTTGAATCCCTTTTCCGTTCTGTGGCCTCCCGTTCTCGCTGCGTCACTAGTTACACCGGCACAAAAGTTAAGTCAGATTGCGCTTTTTGATTTTAATTAATGACTTGTTGTAGTACTTAAGAGCTAAGGGTTGAAATAGCAGCTCAATCTAGTGCTTATGAGCTTATGCAGTACTTATGAGCTAAGGGTTCAACTAGCAGCCCTTCTCCCCCACTGGTGCAGGCAGAAAGGGAGTCTTTGGAGGGGAAAGGGGATTTAAATCCCCTTTACATTCCCCTTTATTTTGGGATTTAAATCCCCTTTCCCTTCCAAAGCCTCCCGTTCTGCCCTCCCCCCACTGGCTGCACCAGTGGGGGAGAAGGATAGGATTGGGCTGTAGGTAATCTTGTGTTTTTATACAGACAATATTTACTAAGTATATTTTAAAATATGTTTTACCAAATTGAAACCAAAAGACTGATATGTATGTAACACACTACATGGAAAATTACAAGATGCATCACTTTGAGATTAAGAAACCTACTGAATCACTAACATGATACAGGATGAAGAACAACCATTATAATTCTTTCTAATTTCCCCCCATCTGTATTTAATATTGTACAAATGATGAAATGCTTATTGGCTCGATTTCTGTTCTCATATTTGTAGTCTAATGAATCTTCTGATTATGTAAGTGATCTCATACAATATTTATTGAGCATTGAAATTATCTTAATTTTTCATTCCACCGAAAAGATGAGATACTGTATGAATAACATTATCTTTTCTGTGACATTAAAGCCATTTATTTCCATCTTGATTAGCTTCTTAACTCTAATCTTATTTCCCTTTGCTCTTGCAGTATAGGGCTTATTGTATTACACTGATTGATGTAGTTCCTTCTAAATTTCACCTTGCACAAAACATGACTGCTAAAGGCACTATGTATAGATTTGCACTTGGTTGTGCCTCTCTTTGGTTTGTAATATATATTATTGTTTACATTTTCCTGTGTTTATCATTTTTGCAGCAATTGGAGACATATTTCCAAAATGTAATGTGTTTAAATATCCTTTTATGTGTATAAAATAAGTGGGGGGAGGGAGGGGGAGGGAGTAATTGGTTGTTTGCTTGGGGCTATTTACAAGACTGACCTCAAATAAGTCATATTCTCCTGGGGATACTAAAATAGCCAAGAGCCAGAGCTACAGCCTTTTTAAGTGGGCTAACTGGCAGCTCTGCTTTAGCCCAAGTGCAGTGTGTCTCTCAGAAAGTACTCCAGGAGCCTGCAAGATGCTATTCTGGCAGCGCAATCCTAACCAACTTTCCAGCGCCAGTGCAGTCACATTGCAGCCCTGAGGTAAGGGAACAAATGTTCCCTCACCTTGAAGAGGCCTCAGTGATTTCCCCTGCATTGCAAAATGCAATGTGCACCCTCCCCTGTTGGCACTGCTGCATTGGTGCTGGAAAGTTGGTTAGGATTGCGCCGCCAATCACGTTTTCTGTGGCCTACTAAATGGAGTGTTTAATTCGGGTCCATAGCATACTTGCAAGTTTTGCCATGGGCATGCCATTCCCTCAGCCTTAAATTTTGGGGTAAAAAGGACATGGCAACTTAACTTGTGGCAATTAAGATTAATAAAATGAATGGCTGTGTATATGGGGCCTGGGAAGCCACTGGATTGACTGTAGGACCCAGTAATGAATGTCTGCCTAGAATAGATCAAGGAGGACGAATTGGGGTATTCTTCAATTTTATTTCCACATTTTTATACCACCCTTCCTCCAAGGAGCTCAGAGTGGTGTACATATTTCCTCCCCTCCTTTTGTCCTCACAACAACCCTGTGAGGTAGGTGGGGCTGAGAGATAGTGACTGGCCCAAGGTCACCCAGGAAGCTTTGTGGCTGAGCGGGGATTTGAACCTGGATCTTCCAGGTCTAAGTCCGACTCCCAAACCACTACACCATCCTGGCTCTACACCATTCTTCAAGGCACTCATCCTCCTCTGTTCCTTCCATTTACCATACATAAGAGAAGGGCTGAAGTTAAATAATGGAGAATAAGGGCTCAGTCCAGCCCAACTCAGGCACAGTTGAGGCCCAATTGTGCCACAATTGGGGCCTAAAATAGGACCGAGTTAGGCTGCAACTGTGCCTGAGTTAGCCAGGAGGCAAGAGCAGTGGGCCAGGATCGAGGCAAAACTTACCGCAGAGGCAGGCAGGCAGGCACCTGTGGGGAGCTGTCAGTCTTGTGGAAGCGAAGAGCCCCCTCCTGAGCTCGTCTGTGTGCACCTACCACAGCTGCTGCAGCATTCGCAGCAGAGGGGGAGCCACAGGCGGGCCTGTAGGCACTGCGCGTTTGACAGTCAGCTGAAGGGCAGAGGTTGTGCCAGTGCCAGCTGCCCCAGGGCACCCTGGGCATTAGCCACCTGCTGTAGGGGGGAGTGCCACTGCCCTCCCTCCTGCAGAAGGCGATGCCACCCCCAAGCCACGGTGAGGCTGCACGTGGGAGTCATGGGGGGGTGAGCGGGGGAGAGAAGGGAAGGAGGGGGTGGGAACGGCAGGTACAAGGGGGGGTCTCATGAAGTCTGGAACTGCCTCTGCCATGACATGCCCGTGCGCTGCCTGAAGCCCTGGGCCTCTAGGGCCGTGGCAATGCCCACAAAGAAGGTATCCTGGCATGCCTTCTGCTCCGTGCCCCGGCCAAGACCGAGAGATGCCTTGGGCTTGTCTGCTGCGGGCGGGAAGGGCTCACGCAGCTCATCACGCCCCCAGATGGGGCAACGTCAGCACGTCGCGGCAGGCGCTCTGGCGGGGTGGGGGGTGGCCAGCTTCCATCATCAGGGAGTGGGAGGGGAGGCAGACAGACAGGCAGACAGTGGGTGCTGGAGAGGGGCACGGGTGGGTCAGAAACAGACAGACAACAAGGCTGGTGGGAGAGGGATACAGGGAGAGGGGTCTGCAGAGACCAATAGGGACACAGGGGTCACTTCGCAGATGGAGGCAATGCAGGAACGGGCGCCTCTTATGCAGACTGACCGAGGGCAGAACGGACGCCATTGACGGGCGGACCTTGGGCAGAACAGACGCCATTGACGGGCAGACCGAGGGCGGAAACGGACGCCGTTGACGGGCGGACTGAGGGCGGAAACGGATGCCATTGACGGGCGGACCGAGAGCGGGTGAGAGCCCCGGTTGCCGAAAGGGCTCTTCACGGACGTGGCGGACGCGAGCAGATCCAGGATGGGCGCAGTGTCGCCTGTCAGTGTTTGCCTGCCTGAGAGGCCCCCCAACTCCCCACTCCCCCCTGAGCCCTGAGGGACTGGCAGCCACCCTGCTGTGGTCTCCCTGGGAAGGCAGTGGCAGTCCCTGGATGGGAGTCATGCAGGGGCTTGTGTGCTGGGCGCTGTCTCTGGGTGTGGGGGGCAATGCTTGTGAAACACTGGGGACATGTTGTTCAAGGGGCCTTTGCCCAAGGGGCATCTTTATTGTTCTGGAACATTGGCAGAGATGGCCAGGCGAGGCTGCCAGGGGTAGGCACAGCAGCCACTCAGAACGTAGCAGCAGCAGCAGGCGTGCCCCATGGGCCTGGAGATGCTCTTCCCCTGTGGAACCGCAGCCTGCACCATGGAAAGGGGAGGGACAGCAAGTAGGCAGCCAGGGAGGTGGAGCGGCAGCAGCACCAGCAGCTGAGGAGGGTTGCAGGGCAGGCTCCAGGACCTCTGGCAGCAGCGAGGCAGACAACCATGGGGCAACCAGACTGCAGGCCCAGGGGTGCTCCCCGGAAGGTAGGTGGTAGTGGACGTTCCTGGGGAGGCAAAAAACACGGGGGTGTTCCATGGCAGCTGCTGTGTGATAGCAATCGCCACTGAAGACATGCCAGTGTGCCGGTTGCAAAGGCCTGCAGGGAGAGAAATAAAACACAGCTGAGAGGTGTGAGACACATAGCATGGTCTGCGGTCCTTCCCTGGGTGTAAGGTGAGCATGATCCTGTAAAGGGAAAGGGTCAAAGAGAGAGAAGACAACACAACTTGGGGGTCACAACCATGGCAAACCTAGCAATACTGACCTGTCAGTAGACCCTGTGGAGAAAAGGGGGGGGGGAAACAGCTGGTGTCTACATAAGGCTAACGGTTCCACACTTGTGGCATTGTGTGCTCACATGACTACAGGCAGCAATCCGACACAACAGTGGTAAAGAGGCATGTATCTGATATATCATGGCAGGCTATGCAGGCAGCTATGAGAACACATTGGTAAAGAGGCATTTCAGAGAAGGCATTGCAGGCAGCTATGAGACAACACATTGGAAAAGAGGTATATCATTGCAGGCTAGGCAGGCAGCTATGAGACAAGACATTGGTAAAGCGTCATGTATCCTACCTATATTTCTATATACACAGCGGCAGAAGTCAGAACTCATGTCAGCACGTACCCTGCTCTTACCTGCACTTACCTGCTGGTGTTGTTGCCTGTGGGGGGGGGGAGAGAGGGGCTGGGAGAAAGACATGGGTTAGCAAATGGTAGCATGGAGACAGCTGCCCAGGCACAGGAGTAAACAGTTTGGCCACAGGCAGAACAGCCCTCTCTGCCCTAGAGGGGGGCAGAGAGGAGAAGAGAGAAGTGGGGTGTTTGAAAAGTTTTCAAAGTCCCACTTTGTGGCTGCTGGGGGACAGGACCCCACACCACGTGCTCAGAGAGAGAGAGAGAGAGAGAGAGAGAGAGAGAATGGAGGCCTGAGGCTGGGCTTTTGTGGGAAAGAGGCTGGGTGGGGCTGGGTGCTGATAGGGTAACTATTTGGGTCCGTGTCCAGAGTTAGGCCACAACTGTTCCGTCCTAACTCAGGCACAACTCGGGACCAGGGTGTTAGAACTTTTCAGGAGAGGGCTGGTGTGGGTAAGGTAAAATGGCTCCTATGGGTCTCCTCACATTTGAGTCCACCCTTTTTGTTGACCCAAATTTTGTGCCTGAGTTGTGCTCGAGGGGGCGTGTCAGGGGCACTCCAGTGTCTGGAACCGGAACAAATTTCGTTACCGCTCCCGACACGCCCCCGACACGCCCCCAACACACCCACTTTTAGGCCCCAATTGTGCCGGAATAGCTCTTATGCCGAATTTAGGACTGAATTGGTCAACTTTCCTTAACCCGTCCTATGTCAGTCACAATTGCAGCACAAATTCGGCCTCTCCAGCACAATTCAGGCACAACTCGAGCCTAAAGCACTTAGGCTGCAATTGTGCCTGAATTGTGCCGCTGAGGCCTTGGGCTGGACTGGGCTGTAAATGTATTAATATGAAAATGTGGGAATAAATGTCCCACTTGTAAAATACATAGTCCAGCATATGCTCAAGGATTTGCATAACCAGAGATGTAGCATTTCTGTAGCAAGTTACTCTTGAATATACAGATTACAGTATCCTAATTTAGTGTCACGCAGATACAAAATATTTCTTTGTCGATGGGGAAAATTGTTGGCTGAACTTTTCTGTGATGATATATTTGTAGTCAGCTACCAGATTTGAGATGGGAGCAAAGAATGACAGTTCTGGCTAAGAACTTGAACAAGTCAAAATAGTGTTCAGAGGAACATTGTTTGGTATAGCTTTCAAAATGGTGGTGTTGCCATTATTTGACAAGCTAATGGTCAGAACAAGCCATTATAATTTAAAAGGAGGAGTGCAGTTTTCACTTCACTGATAAATCAGACCAATCAATTTCTCTTTTGATTGAAGAGGTTCCGTGAGTGATTCCCTGATTAAAAAAAAAGATTAGATTTCTTTAAAAAAAAACCTTCAGAACTGTAGATGATGGGTGTAATGCTACAAGGGGCTTCTCTTGCTTTCAGGAAGGAATGTCTCATTTTCAAAATGGTGCCTGCTGCAACATGTGCAAGTCTTAACTATTATTATTATTAACAGTATTTATATACCGCTTTTCAACAAAAAGTTCACAAAGCGGTTTACAGACTAACAGCGCAATCCTGTGTAACCTTGCACCGGCGTAACAGCAGATGCACCGGTGTAACAGCAGATGCACCGGCGTAAGTGCACTTATACCGGTGCATCTACTGTTACACTGGTGCAAGGTTACACAGGATTGCACTGAAAATCAAATGAGTAAATGGCTCCCTGTCCCAAAAGGGCTCACAATCTAAAAAAGTTGCAGAACACCACCAGCAAACAACCACCAGAAAAGACACTGTGCTGGGGTGAAAGGGGGGCAACTAAAAACAGAGAGAGAGAGAGAGAGAGAGAGAGAGCTTCTCAGTTACTTTTATGAAATTTGTGCAGATTTACTCAATTAATTAAAACAATTCAGTTAACTTGAGTGACACCCTTAAGTTAAAGAAATGCCACCATGGTGCTATTTAGTGGTGAGGTACTGTGTGTAGACATTTTGTGAGGTAATTTCATTTTGTTGCTAGTATGGAGATACGCTCTTTTCCCCCCCTCAATGTAGTGGTTTGGGAGTAGGACTTAGACCTGGAACATCCAGGTTCAAATCCCCGCTCAGCCACGAAGCTTCCTGTGTGACCTTGGGCCAGTCACTATCTCTCAGCCCCACCTACCTCACAGGGTTGTTGTGAGGACAGAAAGGAGGGGAGGAAATATGTACACCACTCTGAGCTCCTTGGAGGAAGGGTGGTATAAAAATGAGAAAAATAAAAATAAATAAATAAATAAAATGAAGGTACGCTCTTCCCCCTCAATATAACAAAATGATTCAACACAACTGGTCAATCATTACTTACTGGGGAGGAATTTCAACCTAGAACAAGTCTCGGACAGGTTCCCCTCACCCATATCATGAGAAGGCAGAGAAGCCAGTGGTGATCAAATGTTGTGCCTAGTTGTTTTTTTATGACTAAGGAATTCAGAGAAGGAACAAGGACATACATGCTACAAAAGATCACTCTCAGGAAGCTTTTTAAAAATACATTCTGTTTCTGCAAGACACTGGATAGTGTCACAATTCTTACATGGGCTTGTACTTGTGTGCTCTCACACATAGACAGGAACCAGCTGCAGAAAGTGAGACAAGAATGAATGTTTATGACATCCTAACTGCTAAAAAAATGCAGTATTCTTGTTGATGGGAGGCACTTGCTCCCCTTGGAAATTAGAGGTTTTCTTGAAAAGCTATTGTCTTTCTTCATGAAATCTAAGCTAATAAATGTCAATTCTGCAGGATAAACTGCTAGAACCAGTTTAACGTGTTTGAAAACTTGACTTGGCACATAAGCAAAGTGGTTTGGAGTTGAGAGCAAGAGTGAATTGTCAGGGTCACAGACCAGTAGTGGCCCGTACTGTGAGCAGGAGGGACAGCAGGCCGGCCAAACACAGCTAGCCCTTTATTGCTCTCCAGTAGACCCACTGCCACCAAATGGAAGATCTCTGTTTAGCTGCCTCCACTAAAGCAGCTCTATACCCTGGGTAACCTTTTGCGTATGATTAATGACCCAGTCCTATAGGGCCAGTTGCAACATTGTAACACTAGTTATGATGTTGGAAAGGCCGTATGACGTTGTAACGAGCGGGCTGCAGGTGGCCATGTCGGATCCACCATCTGAAATGGCAGCGGCCCATTTCTGCACCTGGCTCCGAAGGGGAGCGCAGGTAAGCTTGCAGGGTGGGTAGGTGAAATGGGGTGTGTAGGGGGCAGGAGGGGGACTGTCCTGGCATGTGCAAACTGCGCTAGAATGCTATCTCCTTCCTTACTTTGCGATACGCCCCCCTTTTCTTCTCAGACATATGTGCCCCTGACCATAGCATGTAGCACAGCCCATTTTGGTATGGCTGCATGCTGTGGCAGGGAAATGGATAGGATTGGGCTGTCAGTGACTGACTGGGCAGATTGAGATTTGGGTAAAACAATGAGAAACCTCCTGCTTAATCCTGACTATTTTTATTTTATTTAAAAATTTTATACCCCACCTTTCCTATACCGAGGCAAATGCCCAAGGCAGCTTACAACAGTTAAAATACATAATTTAAAAAACAGTACATAGAATAAATTTAAAAACAATAAAATCCACTGGTGGGTAATAATGTGAAGCAGAAAGAGCCCTCGCCGAAAAGTCATGAGGGAGGGGGTGGTTCTCAGATCCCCTGGTAGGGAGTTCCACAGTTGTGGCGCCACAGCAGAGAAGGCTCGCCCACATGTTGCCACTCCCCTAACTTGCGATAGAGGTGGCACCCGCAGGAGAGCCCCCTCAGATGACCTAAGAGAGCGGGCCGGAATGTATGGGAGAAGGCGGTCCCTCAGATATCCTGGACCCAAACCGTGAAGGGCTTTAAAGGTCATTACCAACACCTTGAATTGGGCCCAGAAGCGAATGGGCAGCCAATGCAGCCGCTGAAGCAGCAGTTCAACAGAGTCAAACCGCCTAGCTCAGCAACCACCCGCCGCATTCTGCACTAATTGCAGTTTCCGAACCGTCTTCAAGGGTAGCCCCACGTAGAGCGCGTTACAGTAATCCAGTCTTGAAGTCACTAAGGCGTGGACCACCGTGGTCAGGTCCGATCGACTCAAGTACGATGCCCACTGTTGCTCTAGGCATCGACTAGACCTGTTTCTTATTAGAGCCAGGTTTCAAACTGAAGTAGTGTGTATACATGATTCAGCTTTCCAGTTCACCATCTTCCAACAATCTTCCTGACTTTTTCTTTTCTCAGCAGGAGCTCTCTCTGCCTTTTTCTTTTCAAACTTAACAAATTTCTTCATGTTCTGGCTTCACTCAACAGATATAAGAAACCACTGATTCTTCTTACTGGATCTTACCCAATTAGATGGCCAATTTTAAGTTTCATTTCTCCATAGTACTTTTAGCTTATCATTGCAGTGGTGTCACTAGGGCGTGTGCGGCCCCAGGGCGGGGCGCACACGTCACCCTAATGACCCCTCTCCCACACATAACCCCTATAAAATTTTTTGGCATAGCCGCTAGGCCGCGTCGCAGGTTTTTTGGGGGGTGACCCGACGGGACGCTGCCCCGGGTGCCCCCCAACGCTCCCCCCGTTGCAGCCGGCTCCGGGGACATCTTCCCCGGCCAGCTGTCCTGGGCCTTCTGACGAGGCCCACTGTGTCACAACGTTATTTATAATGTTTTTCGCGCATGCGCAGACCGTTCCTGAGGGAAAAGGGCTGCCCCTTTCCCTCAGGAACGGTCTGCGCATGTGTGAAAAACATTATAAATAACGTTGTGACACAGTGGGCCTTAGTCAGAAGGCCCACGAGCGCCGGCCTGGGAGGACGCTCCGAGGCCTTTTCCCGGCCTCGGAGCCTCCAGAGGGCAACGCGCGCGGGTGCGCGTGTCACCCTCCGGCGGTCCGCCCCCCCGCCAAGCTCTAGCGACGCGGGTGCCCCAAAGCCTTTTCCCCATTTATTTAACCGTGCTAGTTTTGGTTTCTGTTTTTGCTGCTTATAACATTTTGATAAATCTGGAAGTGTGCTGGCTTGACCCCCGCTCTATGAAGCTAAAGAAAGGTATTGGGTGCAGGGGGCAGCGGGGATAGTATTCCCCCTTATCCGCAGTTTCTGGTATCCACGAGGGGCTAGGATCCATGCCGGGATCCTACTATATTCAGTAAGTTGCATTCAGGTACTTTTGTTTTCTGCTTATGTTCCAAACTTGTGCTTGCTTTTTGCCAACCACTGACTTGGTCAGTTCTGTTTCCAGTTTTGAGATGAATCTTGTGTTTTGATTCCTCTGCCTCCTGTCTCCATTCCTTGTATTTTTCTTTATTACATGCTTGGTCTCAGTTCATCAAACAGTGACTTGCCATGCTTCCCAGAGAGAGAGAGAGAGAGAGAGAGAGAGAGAGAGAGAGAGAGAGAGAGAGAGAGTGTGTTTCCAAGGTGTTTTCATTGGTCCGGCTTCCCCTATCTTGGTGTTGGAATTGGAGACCTTCCAAATCCCAAATACAGTACCCTCAATATACTCTATAACCAGTAGGAGAGGGAAAAGAGAGAGTTGTCGCTAGTGCGACGGCTAGGTGATGTGACTATTTTGTCGTTCACCTGTGCTTCCAACACATGCTCCATTTTCTGCCACATTATGAACATGCAGCTAGGAAGTGCCTTGTTCAATCAAACCAAGATCTGTCTAGTCTTGCACAGTGACCAACAGATCCTGCTGGAATGGCCTGTGACAGGGCTTGATGGTAATACAGGCATCACCATTTCCAGGATGCGAGTCATCAGAAGTACAGTATACTGGCTCAGAACATGAAGGTTCTATTTGGGACAGTAGCCATTGATACACTTTTTCAACCTCGAATTTGTCTAATCGTTTTTTGTTTTGTTTTGTTTTTTAAAATGCATCATGAGACCAAAGAACACATTCCATTCACCATGCATTTATTCTGACTCCTTGCTCTAAAAATAACATTGGGGTGAGGGTGGGAGCTGTGTGCCTAGAGTTTTATTTAGACTGTGAAGCATCCTGCCTCTCTAGCCAAAGCAAAGCAGAGAATAGTGCATGGTCAGAGAGTCAGCAGCATAGAACATACTGTATCTGTGTTTTGCAAGAATCCTATTAATTGGTAGGAGTTGGATGTTCCAGCCGAAATTGGCCCAAGTTCCATTGGTGGACTGCAGTCTACCCTTCATCCACCTTGGCATGGAACACTGAAGATACAATACTTGAACAATAATGGTTTTTCATTTTGAATTGTTGACACAGAAAAAGTAAAACCCAAAACCAATCTCAACATTGCTTGCATAGATGGTGCTAATCTATTCTGAAACTTTTAGTGTCCAGACAGAGAAAACACCAGGGGCTGTAGAATACTGTAATGCTAAAAGCCTTTCAAATACAGTAGTTTGATGTTTCAGTTCAAGAATGCTTTTTTGTATTCTATTTATGGCATGTTTACTGCATCCTGCTTCTGCTACTAGAAGTCAGTGTAGGGTTTTTGTGAAGATTATTTGGAGGTTTTAATATAGTGTTGATACTGTTGGGCAAAAGGGCGTCACTGATTAGGTCATATTAGCAGGAACGCCATGTATGGAATTTAGGAAGTCACAGAATAACTTTGCTTAGCAGTGGTTGAAGGCATCATATCACATTTGCAAATAATAAGTAAATCATTTAGGTTGAACTGCTGTGCACACTTTCCTGGGAGTAAGCCCCACTGAACACAATGGAACTTACTTCTGAGTAAACTTGCATAGGGCTACTATGCTGTTAGACTGACAGGCCAATCCTGCCTAACTATCCGGCCGGTGGCCAAGGCCGCTCGCCGGATCCTATCCCCGTTTCCCGGGGTCTACTCGGTCACCTCGGGGGAAGGGGACATTCATGTGGAGTGACATGACTTAATGTCAAGGGCTATTATAAAATACAGTAAAGTAAGACGATCCTAAATAAAACCAATTCCAAGTTAATCTAAAACGCGAATACTAACAGTAAATTGCCATTTGAAAATCAATTCATATTTTCATTGTTTTTAGTGTGTGCAGAAGCTTACAATCCTGATGAAGAAGAGGATGACACTGAAACAAGGGTATGTTGATGGTAGATGAAATACATATTTTTATTATCAAAACACATTAATAAAATATATTAATTATAAGAATATATTTTTATGGGTGGGGTCCACAATGACACTCATGGAAGAAGTCAGGGTGCTCTGCAGTGTTGCCCAATTTCTAACGGAAGAGGAACTTTTCAACTTGTACAAGTACTTGTGCAATGAATTTGTGCAAGAGGTAGTGCTTTTATTCCATTTTCCACAATGTCCTTTTCTCACAAGAGTACTTCTCCCAGCGGAGCCTCTGGAAGCCATTTCATATATTTTATATTATAACATATAAATAAAAGCACTTTTTATTGTAATTTCCCTTTATTAGCAGTAGAAAATGTGTTTCTTTCCCTCATGATCTGTGCTAGATCTTTGTAATGTGAGATTTAAAATGCTGAAGTTCTCAGTTATTTCTCTGACAATATATAATAGCGTCTTAAGAAAACTTTGAGAACTCATAAAGTTTCAGAGTTGGAGAAAAATGGATAATTATCATAATCTTCAAAGAGAATTAGATGATAAATTTATGGATAGAAGCACAGCTTCAAAATATGATGGAAAGCTACAAATAATTTTCAGTAGACTGAAGGGTATTGAAAATCAGACATAGGGAGGCTTCTACATCGCCATAGGATGGGACATTGGTTACACTTATAGATGGATCGCTGGAACAGTCAGAGGACCAGGCAAGAATCATTGTGCTTTTTAGACTTAAATCAAAGTATCAAACATCTGATGGGAAACTACACAACACCATTAAATTATATGATAGTGGATTGAAATATCAAGAGTTTGGGAGATAAATGAATTTACACAACTAATCTGTTTCTAAAAACCCGTATTTTATCTGATCTCTGTCTTTTCTGATATGCTAAGAAAGCATAAACATATCCTCTTCTGTGGTGCAGCAAAAGATATGTTGTAGATGGGAACTCCCTTTTCAATGTAACTTTCATAGTAGCACTTTTGTACACCATGTTCGTACGACAGCTGAAGGAACTTTGGTTGTTAGTGAGTTGAATATTGGACTCACTCCATAACTAGAGTAACTGAAAAGTGTTAATTTGGCCCAAAGATTATATACTCATTGGTTTTGGGGTGGTTTTCTATAAAAGTTAGAGAGTTAAATGAAATATTCTAATTTGGTGTTTCAATTTGATTTGCAATGTTGCCTTGGTAAGTTGAGAGAGATTTTGAATGATCATACCAGCTTGATCAATTGTGTGTATCTTTCAAATGTATAAAAAAATAAAAAAATTCCAAGGCTTTATTTTTATTTTTATTTTGCAACAAAACATACCCTTGTGGAAGAAACCTTATTGTCTTGAGTTTGGTGAAGCTTGCAAATTAGAAAACATCTGCCCAAACTGACTATTTTTCAGACAATACAACATGCTTGCTTAATCAGGAAGCCTACCTTGTATATATATTTCATAGTTGAAGAATTAACACACAGAATGCAATCCACACTAAAGATCCAGCGGGCGGGCTTGGGCTGCCTGCTGGATCCTATCTGTGTTCCGGGCCGATCATGATCTGCCCGGAGGTCTACTTGGGGGAAGGGGACATTCGTCCCCTTCTCCCGGTGTAGCACGGGGAGGCCCCAATGGGCATCCTTGGATTTCCATCAGTTATTTAGCTGGTGCAAGTCTGAGGAGGCCGTGTAAAGGCTGTGCCGACCCAGGAAGGGGACGGGAATATGGCAGCTGCCATCCCCTCTCCCCCAGGCTGGCTCGGCCACCGGCCGGCCTTCCTCACTGCCCGGACTGCCCCCGCTGGGGGATCCCTTACCTTCTCCGGCGGTTGCAGGGACGATCAGGCGGTGGAGTAAGGGCTGCTGGCCTCCGCGCCAGCGGCCCTTACTCTAGAGTTGTCACAAATGTGCTTTATGGCATGTTTGCAATGGCTTATTGATTGCTCATCTTGTCTGTGTAAATTGTAAAATTATATAGGTTGTAGTTTTCATAAAATAATAGTCTGCAACTAGATGGGCCATTGTGTCCTTACAGACCCCCTTAATAGCTTTCTTGGCATCAGTGTATATGCAAATAACTGAGACTGAAAGTTCTATAGATGTTTGACAGGGTTAAGGTCTATAAGGAACACATAGGTAGATTGTTTCTGGCAGCTGCTTTTTCCAGCTAAAGGCGACTATTACCCTGAACAATCCAACCTGATTTATATTAAAGTCTGCATTTTCTATCAGAAATGTCTTCGTAGATGTGGAGCACATATGCTCAGATGGTATAAGACCATGATGAAAGACTGGACAAGCGAGAGAGGAAGTCATGTGCTGCTTGAACGATCTCCACTATAAGCAGATTGGCAATAGTTCTTTGTCTTTTCACAAGGCACATGAAAACAGTACTGTAGTATTCATATGAAATACCCATGGAATCTTATTGCTTCCTTTCTTACAAGTGAAATGGATCATTTTTTTCCAGACTTTGATTAAAATTGGATAGAGCCATTTGGGATCAAATAAAATTGCTCCAGAAGCTAGAACCAGTTCATAAGCTAGTTACGTAGCCACTCCTATCCTAGGGCTAAAGCATTTCTTTTATCTGCTATGGACAGGCAGGAGTGGAGAGCCAACTGGCAGTTGTTGGTGGATTTGATTTATGGCCACCAGTTTAAACATTTGACTACCAATGTTATTTGTCTGTAACACTATATTATCACTCCTGCATGGACTCAGCTTTGCTGCACTTATTTTCTCATGAGAACAATTAAACACAAAAATTTGAGCCAGTTCAGAATGAGAAGAGGGGAGTTGGGTGTCATCTGCAAATATTTATTGTTATTGCATACATACCCTGCTCTTCCTTTGAGAAACTCAGAGTGGTTTTCATATACAGTAGTTCCCAGGTGGTTTCCCATTCAGACAGTTTAAAGAGCCCATCTTCCTCTGCTTCAGCAGACCATTCTCTGAGCCTGTTGTTTTCCAGTGATTTCAGCTACATGTTGTATAGGAAGGGACAATTCTATACTTTAAAAATGAATGTGTAGTATTTTTACAGTTCAGGATACTTTCAAAATTCTGTCCTTCCAAGTTTCTCCTTGGGATTTGGGGTTTTTGAATTGCCTGACCTCATTTGTGGAGTGGACCTAATGCAATCTGCTGTTTTTCTGTTTTTGATTTCTAGACTTTGTTCAGACTGTGTGCATGCATAGTTGGCTGTGGTTTTCAGTTTGTGTCTCTTCCTCCCCCCCCCTTTATAGTTTACTGATTCTCAAGAGTGCATATACACTCTTGTATGTATGATGCAAGCATGATATGATTGCATCAAGATTCTTTTTGCATAGTGTTTTAATCAATGCACATATACATTTGATAGCTGGGGTACGACGATACACAAACTGAAATCTGTGGCAAAGTGCATATGTGTCAATTCCAAAATTAGTTTTACAAATTCAAAATTTAAACTGAAAAGTAGTTGGGGTGGAACGTGGTGGGACAAAGCCAACCCAAGGAACAATGAAGATCATGAGACATCTGGACATCCCTATTTACAATATTCAGGTGCAGTATATGTGAGAGACTTGTTGTAATAACCATTTCTGGCAGCACAATGAAAAAGTAACACAGTTGGGTTGTCTTACTGTAATGTAAGCTAGGATGACATCAAACAGATCAAGATGATTTTTTTGTGAAAGACTGGTGCCGTCAGCCAATTTGATACTGTGTTTAAACTCCTCAGCCGTGTTAATTTAGATTGCCCTTTTTAGTATGGCCCTAATGATACCATTATAAATGGTAATGATTTCTTCCAGGTTATTCACCCCAAAACAGATGATCAAAGAAACAGACTACAAGAAGCTTGCAAAGACATTCTTCTATTTAAGAACCTAGATCCGGTAAGAGGTGTCTTTTATACCTTAGAGTAGCAATGATAACAAACAAATGAGAAATTTATCTTCTAGAGAAATTCTGGCATTAAGGATCATTACTGGGAGATTTGTTTCTATAACACGCACACACACACAAGACATAAAAGTCCTGGCAAAAGCCTGTATCAGTATCAAAATAACGGATAATGTTGTATGTATCAAACAATATCAGTATTGTTTAAATAAAAAAAATTCAATTTGTTATATTTGTTGTCAAAGGTTTACTTTTGAAAGCTTAAAAGTGAGTTATGTAGGGTGTGTTTGTTATATATGATTTTTATTGAATGTAAAACATTTTAGAAGAGTGTTGATTCTGCTTATTGATGTAGCTTATTCTCTTTTTTGTGTGCTTGGAGTTAATGTCATTTCTGAATCCATTTTTCATTTACATTTATTTATTAACTCACTAGGCATGTGTGTCACAGTCTGACTAGGAGTCAAATGTCTGTGTGGAATGAGACTTCTGCATATGTATCCCTAGCTGGATAAGAACTGTATGTGCAAACAGATGCATGCAGAGTCCTTGGTCTCCCAGGGAGAAGCATCTTCCGTAATTAAAATGCCTTTTAGCAGGAACTGAGAGGATCAGACCACTCTTTCCCGATTCTTATGTTGCTGGTCTAGGACACGTGGAAAGATATTTTTGTCCACCTCAAAAGATTTCTCCGCTCTTTCAGATGGGAACGGTAAATGGTCTGGAGCAAAATGCTCAGTACCAGAGCCCCACTTGCTGTGGAGTCTTGGCAAAGGGCAAATAATTGTAACAATTGTGGAAAGTGTTAGCAACATTGGGTTTTTTTTTTAATACCTACAGTCCTGTAGCACAGGACCACTAAATCTTGGAAGTGCATCGCCATTATGCCCAACACATTCAGTGAAATTGTATAGCAGTGCTTTTAATTTAAAGCTCTGTTCTTCTCCAATACCTTCTTGCTTGGAGAGCTTGCACAAATTGGGGCTTCAGGTGTGTGTGTGTGTGTGTGTGTGTGTGTGTGTGTGTGTGTGTGTTTGCGTTTGCTGCTGTTTTTACATAGTGCTGTGCAGCATTTTGAAGTAAGCGTGTGTGAAGATTAATTCTGTATAATTACTTCATTACAGCATTCTGAAGGTAAATTACCTTCTTTCCTAAACTCCTGTTTAATTTGAAGCAAGAGAGCAAAGGATGCTGTTTGTATAAGAGTTTTCTTGGAAAGCAAGCAAATAGTGACTTCTGGATTAGCCAGAGGGACCACTTTGCTTCAGCGTGCAGTCTATTTGCATAATATCATGGGAACAAAAGCATCATCTATTCTGAAATGTGCTGAAGGGCTTTGTGGCAGCAGCAGAGACGATGAAGCCTCTGGCACTTATAGGCTGAACGGATGATATCTAAGTGTTGGGAGAATAAAACTGATAGCATAGAATGTTTGCAGGTAGTCTACAACAGCCTGTGAATGAAGTGAAAGATAGTAGCTAGTCCTAAAACATCACATTGACTGTAAAGACCCAAAGGATTTGTGAGGGTGAGGGTGAGGTACAAATGCTGAATGGGAAGAGACACCCCCCCCCCCCGAGTTAAACAGCAGCAGGGTGATTGGAGGCAGGGGAAAAGTAAGCTGTGGACTAAAACGCAGGAACTTGAGGGAAGCATAGGTGTCGGAGAGAGGACAGAGTTTTGAAAGAAGGGGCATGTTCGCATAAGGCCTAAAATACAAAGTGCTTGGTAGGAAAGAGGGCTGTGAAAGGGAGAGAGGAAAGACTAAAAGTTGCTAAGCAGTGAAGGGTGCTGGGTAGAAGTGCGGGTGCTGGGACAAAGCAAAACCTTCAGTCTTGGGATAAAAAGGAGGAACTTGAGGAAACCATGGGCAATAGATGCATGGAGTTCATGCATCTATTAATAAGAGCATCTATTAATTAATTATTAATTAATAACTATTAATAATCTATTCATAAGAGGGCAGGTCCTCTTGTGGATTAGGAACTGGTTGAAGACCAGAAAACAGCGAGTGGGAGTCAATGGGCAATTTTCACAATGGCGAGAGGTGAAAAGCGGTGTGCCCCAAGGATCGGTCTTGGGACCGGTGCTTTTCAACTTGTTCATAAATGACCTGGAGTTGGGGATAGGCAGTGAGGTGGCCAAGTTTGCAGATGACACTAAACTTTTCTGGGTGGTCAAGACCAGCAGGGATTGTGAAGAGCTCCAGAAGGATCTCTCCAAACTGGGAGAATGGGCAGCAAAATGGCAGATGCGCTTCAATGTAAGTAAGTGCAAAGTGATGCACATTGGGGCAAGAAACCAAAATTTCACATATATGCTCATGGGTTCTGAGTTGTCTGTGACGGATCAAGAGAGAGATCTTGGGGTGCTGGTGGACCAGTCGATGAAAGTGTCGACCCAGTGTGCGGCGGCTGTGAAGAAGGCCAATTCCATGCTCGGGATCATTAAAAAAGGGATTGAGAATAAAACGGCCAATATCATTCTGCCTTTGTACAAATCGATGGTAAGGCCACATCTGGAGTATTGTGTCCAGTTCTGGTCACCATACCTCATAAAGGATATAGTTGAATTGGAAAAAGTTCAGAAAAGAGCGACCAGTTTGATTCGTGGGCTGGAGCACCTCCCTTATGAGGAAAGACTACAGTGTCTGGGGCTTTTCAGTCTAGAAAAACGGCGCCTGAGGGGGGACATGATTGAGACGTATAAAATTATGCATGGGATGGAGAGAGTGGATAGAGGGAACTTCTTCTCCCTCTCGCACAACACCAGAACCAGGGGACACGCACTAAAATTGAGTGGAGGGAGAGTTAGAACAGACAAAAGAAAATATTTCTTTACCCAGCGTGTAATTCATCTGTGGAACTCGTTGCCACAGGATGTGGTGATGGCATCTGGCCTAGATGCCTTTTAAAAGGGGTTTGGACAGATTCATGGAGGAAAAGACCATCACAGGTTACAAGCCATAAGCAACCTCCTGGTTTTAGAGGTTTTAGAAGGGGTTTTCTCTGTGCCAGGTGCAAGGGAGTGGCAACGGGAAACAGGTAATCTTGTTGGCTGTGTGCTCCCTGAGGCATCTGGTGGGGCCACTGTGTGATACAGGAAGCTGGACTAGATGGGCTTTTGGCCTGATCCAGCAGGGCTGTTCTTATATTCTTATGAGTTGAAGAAAGAGGGGCCAAAATGTTGACACTTGGGACAAACGTCTTATGGGCAGGAAGGACTGTGAGCAATTGGCAGGAGGGAAATGGAAGGGTCAAGAAGCCAACGGGGCTAAGGTGTCCAGGTCCACCGCTTGAGAGGGTTCCTGTGCTTTTAAGTGTACCTAGAAATGGACAAATCTGCTAAACAAAGCCTTTCCTACTGCCAGTAGCACTAGGATGTGAAAAGCTAGACCTGGTGACATTTTATGCAACTTTTAAGAGTACCAGGGTGTTCTCAGGGTCTGCAGCTAGGAGCCGTTTAATTCTCAGGGTCAAAGTTACACAGGGCACATTTGGGATGATGGCAATACCTGAAACAACACAACCCATCATTCAAATTGAATGAATACGTGAGAAGAGAGAAAACCTGTTCATGCTGAAAAGTGGATACCTCTAGCTATTAATTGGAGTTTGCTCTGCTCAGAAAATTCCCTGACTTGTCTTCCAGAATGTAGAGCTAGATGGACCAATTATTTGATCTAACATTGCTGTTCTTCCTACTTACCGTATTTTTTGCTCCATAAGACGCACTTTTTCCTCCCCCAAAAGTAGGGGGAAATGTCTGTGCGTCCATTGGACCGAATATTGTTTTAAAAAAACCTTTTGCATACCTGTATTTATCAGCATATAACATGCTGAGACTGCCCCTGCTCAGCAGCGCTTGCATTGCTCTCTGGAAAAATAAGCTCCCCCCACCTCAATTAACAAGTTAAGAAGCTCTCCGGGACAGAGTTCATGGAGTGCAGCAGCGTTTAGGTGCTAAAGCTGGATTCACATATGACTGCGGATGTCCCTGTCCAGCATACGCGCTGATCAGGCGTGATCAGGCGCTTGGAGCAGGGGGAGCGTCGCTCTGCTTGTCTTCCCTCCTGCTGTCCCGCCTTCTTAAGAAAGCGCAGCTGTGATTGGTTACACACAACCGCGCTCTGATTGGCTGACGTCTTGTGAACTCTTGTTCTACTTGCCTTTTCCTCTCGGAAGTTCTTGCCCTTACTTCAACCACAAATTTTATATCATTATCCCAGCATGAACTGGGAACATTTTGAGAGTTTTGCAATGACATTTTGCAATAACGAGGCTTGCTCTCTCCTCGGGGGTTTCCCTCTCGGAAGAGCAGTGGAATTGTAACCTCCGACGCGATTGGAGCTACTTGTGATTGGCATGCAACCACTCTCCCCCCCTCTCACGCGATTGGTGGCTGCAGTAGCGCTGTGAACCCGCCCACAAGCTCCACGAGAAAAGCTCCGCCAAAGATGAACCAAACCATCTCTAGCGATTCAAGCGTTGGAGCCCCGGAATGGTGTCCTATTACATGATGAATATGCAAATACAGCGCAGAGCGGGTCCGTGAAGCGCACAGCAGGGACAACGCAGTCAAGTGTGAATGGGGCTTAAATGTTTCAGGCAGCAGAAGCAGCGGCAGCAACAAGCGCTCTCTTTTGGAGCACAAACCTGCAGCCAGAGCTCAGATGGGGTGTGAAAAGCCTTATCAGTGATTTACTGGAGAGTGTGAGGGCAGCAGAGGTTGCTTAAGCCTTAAAGAGACAAAGATATTCAAATTGACTCCTTGTGGCTTCGTGTGCAGTTTAAAATAATGCCGTTTTCAGCAGAACGTGAGCTGAGGGAGAGGTGCCCCTCTTTGCAGTGTGAGGTTTGCCCTGCTTCTGGTGTGTGTGCGTGAGTGTGCGTGCGCGCGCTCTTTCAAATGCATTCCAAACCATATAACCTACACAAGAAGGCATAGATAAGGGGGGGACTGATCTTGGGAAGTAGGAGAGGGAAAAGAGCTTGGAGGAAAAAAAAGATGCTGGCATGTCTTTTTGCACAGCAGCTTAACATGACATCAAGCTGTGTGTGTGTGTGTGCGTTCTCGTTCTCCTTTTTTCTTTGCACTTTTCAAAAATAATTTCAACAGGGGCTGGGAGAGCTTATTTTAAGTGTCATAATTAGGAGGGCTGGCTGCATTTAGCTCTCTTTCCCCCCCCCCCCTCAAAAAAAAAACATTTTTTCTGAAATGGGTCAATTTAGTTCACCATTTGGTTCAGAATATATTTTTCTTGTTTTCTTCCTCTAAAATCTAAGTGCGTCTTAGGGCTCAGTCCAGCCCAACTCAGCCCAACTCAGGCACAATTGAGGCCCAATAGTGGCACAATTGTGGCCCAAAACAGGACCGAGTTAGGCTGCAACTGTGCCTGACTTAGGCAGGAGGCAAGAGCAGTGGGCCAGGATCGAGGCAAAACTTATCGCAGAGGCAGGCAGGCCCCTGTGGGGAGCTGTCCCTCTTGTGGAAGGGAAGAGCCCCCTCCTGAGCTCGTCTGTGTGCACCTACCACAGCTGCTGCAGCGTTCACAGCAGATGGGCAGCCACAGGTGGGCCTGCAGGCACTGGGCGTGCGACAGGCAGCTGAAGGGCTGAGGTTGTGCCAGTGCCAGCTGCCCCAGGGCACCCTGGGCATTAGCCACCTGCCGCAGGGGGGAGTGCCACTGCCCTCCTACCTGCAGAAGGCGATGCCACCCCCAAGCCACGGTGAGGCTGCACGTGGGAGTCATGGGGGGGTGAGCGGGGGAGAGAAGGGAAGGAGGGGGTGGGAACGGCACGCACAAGGGGGGTCTCATGAGGTCTGGAACCGCCTCCGCCATGACATGCCCGTGCGCTGCCTGAAGCCCTGGACCACCACGGCCGTGGCTATGCCCACAAAGAAGGCATCCCAGCATGCCTTCTGCTCCGTGCCCCGGCCAAGACCGAGAGATGCCTTGGGCTTGTCTGCTGCGAGCGGGAAGGGCTCACGCAGCTCATCACACCCCCAGATGGGGCAATGTCGGCGCCTCGCGGCAGGCGCTCTGGCGGGGTGGGGGGTGCCAGCGTCCATCATCAGGGAGTGGGAGGGGAGGCAGGCACACAGGCAGGCGGACAGGGGGTGCTGGGGAGGGACACGGGTGGGTCAGAAACAGACAGACAACAAGGCTGGTGGGAGAGGGATACAGGGAGAGGGGTCTGCAGAGACCAATAGGGACACAGGGGTCACTTCGCAGATGGAGGCAATGCAGGAACAGGTGCCTCTCATGCAGACGGACCGAGGGCGGAAACGGACACCGTTGACTTGCGGAAACGGATGCCGTTGACGGGCGGATTGAGGGCGGAAACGGACGCCGTTGACGGGCGGACACGGACACCGTTGACGGGTGGACCGAGGGTGGGTGAGAGCCCCGGTTGCTGAAAGGGCTCTTCACGGACATGGTGGACGTGCGCCATGTCGCCTGTCAGTGGTTGCCTGCCTGAGAGGCCCCCCAACTCCCCCCTCCCCTCTGAGCCCGGAGGGTCTGGCAGCCCCCCTGCTGTGTTCTCCCTGGGCTGGCTGTGGCAGGCCCTGGCTGGGATTCATGCAGGGCCTTGTGTGCTGGGCGCTATCTCTGTGTGTGTGTGGGTCAGTGCTTGTGTAACATTGGGGTTATGTTGTTCAAGGGGCCTTTGCCCAAGGGGCATCTTTATTGTTCTGGAACATTGGCAGAGATGGCCAGGCGAGGCTGCCAGGGGTAGGCACAGCAGCCACTCAGAACGTAGCAGCAGCAGCAGCAGGCGTGCCCCATGGACCTGGAGATGCAGGCTCTTCCCCTGTGGAACCACAGCCTGCTCCATAGAAAGGGACAGCAAGTAGGCAGCCAGGGAGGTGGAGCAGCAGCAGCAGCTGAGGAGGGTTGCAGGGCAGGCTCCCAGACCTCTGGCAGCATCAAGGTAGACGACAGTGGGGCAAGGCGGGCCCAGGGGTGCTCCCCAGAAGGTGCTGCGGGCCCAGGGGTGCTCCCCAGAAGGTAGGTGGTGGTGGACATTCCTGGGGAGACATAAATCACGGGGGTGTTCCATGGCAGCTGCTGTGTGGTAGCAATCGCCATTGAAGGAATGCCAGTGTGCCGGTTCCAAAGGCCTGCAGGGAGAGAAATCAAACACAGCTGAGAGGTGTGAGACATAGCATGGTCTGCGCTCCTTCCCTGGGTGTAAGGTGAGCATGATCCTGTAAGGGAAAGGGGTCAAAGAGAGAGACAACAACACAACTTGGGGGTCACAACCATGGCAATCCTAGCAATACTGACCTGTCAGTAGACCCTGTGGAGAAAAGAGGGGGGTGGAACAGCTGGTGTCTACATATGGGTTACAGTTCCACACTCATGGCATTGTGTGCTCACATTAATACAGGCAGCTATGAGACAAGACATTGGTAAAGAGGCATATCATGGCAGGCATTGCAGGCAGCTATGAGACAAGACATTGGTAAAGAGGCATATCATGGCAGGCTATGCAGGCAGCTATGAGACAAGACATTGGTATAGAGGCATGTATCCTACCTATATTTCTCTATGCAAAGAGGCAGTAGTCAGACCACATGTCAGCACGAACCCTGCTCTTACCTGCACTTACCTGCTGGTGTTGTTGCCTGTGGGGGGGAGGGGCTGGGAGAAAGACATGGGTTAGCAAACACTTGCATGGAGACAGCTGCCCAGGCACAGGAGTAAACAGTTTGGCCACAGGCAGAACAGCCCTCTCTGCCCTAGAGGGGGGCAGAGAGGAGAAGAGAAGAGAGAAGTGGGGTGTTAGAAAAGTTTTCAAAGTCCCACTTTGTGGCTGCTGGGGGACAGAACCCCACGCCACGTGCTCAGAGAGAGAGAGTGAGTGAGTGGAGGGCTGGGGCTGGGCTTTTGTGGGAAAGAGGCTGGGTGGGGCTGGGTGCTGATAGGGTAACTATTTGGGTCCGTGTCCAGAGTTAGGACGGAACAGTTGTGGCCTAACTCAGGCACAACTCGGGCCCAGGGTGTTAGTACTTTTCAGGAGAGGGCTGGTGTGGGTAAGGTAAAATGGCTCCTATGGGTCTCCTCACATTTGGGTCCACCCTTTTTGTTGACCCAAATTTTGTGCCTGAGTTGGGCTCGAGGGGGCGTGTTGGGGGCTCTCCAGTGTCTGGAACCGGACCAAAATTCGTAACCGCCCCCATCACGCCCCCGACACGCCCACTTTTAGGCCGCAATTGTGCCTGAATTGTGCAGTTGTGCCTGAATTGTGCCGGAACCCAATTCAGTCACAATTGCAGCACAAATTCGGCCTCTCCAGCACAATTCAGGCACAACTCGGGCCTAAAGCGCTTGGGCTGCAATTGTGCCTGAATTGTGCCGCAGAGGCCTTGGGCTGGACTGGGCTGTTAATGTCCGGTGCGTGTTATGGAGCGAAAAATACGGTAATTTCAAATTCTAAACCATTCTAGTGACTCATTAAATATGAACGTATTACAGGAGAGAGATTATTAAATATTTTCTTATTGCGAGGCTACTACCGTCCATTTAGTTCATATGTTACAGGGCCACCAAGTTCCATCCATCAATAGTGGAAACAGGCACATGCTCCACAACACACTCTCTTGTAATATGTGACACAAATTGTGTGTGTATGGGGGGGGGGGTGTACTGTGCATATGACCAATCTTGCAGGCTTATTCTCTTTAAAAAAGGGGGGGAGAGGAGAGTGCTAATGGGGCAATGTACATATATATTTGAGTGCTTAAAGCTGTTGTGTCACACGTTATAGGAGGTATGTAGTGCTGCTACCTTGGCAGTGGGAATGAAGCTCTGACTGTGTGTGTGTGCACGCATGTGCACGCTTGCGTGCACATGCACGTGTGTCGTATTTCCCTCTGCTTGTGTCTTTGGCTCCCAGCCATGGTTCAGCATACCTTAACCACTCTCTTCTTAATCTGCTGAAGTGATTATTTAAAATTATATGTACAGTGGGTCCTCCATATCCGCGACTTCAGCATCCGCAGATTTGACTCAGTGCAGATGCTTTGTGGATATGGGGGCCAAAGTAAAAAGATTTTAAAAAGAAAAGAAAAAGCTTAAAAAGTGCTCTCCTTACCTTTTTGTTGCAAACTGTTTCATTTCCTGGCTTGTAGAAGGTGAAATCGCACTCCGGAAGCCTCTTGCAGGTCGCACAACTCCCCCTTCCCTCTCCCAAGTTCACCCCAGAATACATTGCAATTCATTCTGGGGTGAGCCTGGGAAAGGGATGGGGAGCCACGCAACCTGGAAGAGGCTTCCAGAGCGCGATTTCACCTTCTACAAGTCAAGAAATGAAGCGGTTTGCAACAAAAAGGTAAGGAAAGCACTTTTTAACCTTTTTTCTTTTAAAAACCTTTTTACTTTGGCCCCCATATCTGCAATAGCGAACTTTGCTATCTGCGGGGTTCTGGAAACTGAACCCCCGTGGATTCTGAGGGCCCACTGTAGTGGTTCTAGTCGTGGCCGTATAGATGCAATCTTCTTAGTTAAGCTTTAAAAATTTGAACTGCAAGATGGCTTTGCCTCTTCATCCTGTGTTGGAAATTTAAAAGTAAACTTTTCTTCTTCTGTATTTTCTACGTCTGTTTCCATTAGTGCCTTGTGGGGTATCTAGGATCTGTGTAGTGATGGGTGGAACACCAGATCACTCAAGAAAGATTATGAGGTACTGCTGGTGGCCTGGTAGGTCACATGGACAATGCATTAAGTGCATGGACAATGTACTGTGTGGACCTGAAGTTGGCAGTAGTCTAGAAAAACACACACATAGTAAAAAACACACATAGCAAAAGCCATAGTAAACACAATCCTATTTGCCTTTTAATTTGTCAAAAAGCTTTTGTGGTGGTGTTTGTCAATCTTCAAATCTTTTCAGTTGGCATAAATATACTGTACTGTATAAATCTTAGAGGCTAGGTTTACTGAAAGCTTTGGAAAGCATTAGTATTGGAGCACCAGAAAGCTCAACCATCGATTATATCACTTCTCGGAATGTGTGGTAGTTTGAACTGAATTGAAATAAAAGATAGGGCTAACTAGTGGCATGGGCCATGCTTGATGTTTTTCATGTTTTTTAGGTGTTAATTTTTTTGAAATAAAGCATTTCAGTTATTGTCATGTGTAATTCTTTAAGAAATATAACTTAAGTGCCATATGTCAGAAATGTTTTAAAAAATAGATCCAGCCTATTCCCCCCACCCCACCCCACCCCACCAAATTGGTACTTCTGCAATATTTAATATTTAAACTTTTGTGGAAGAGAATATTTCAGGTGCACTTTCATAATGCAAATGAAAGATTGTGGCCTGGTACACAACACTGTTAACCATGGTTTAACAGACAGGAACAGGCCATATGCTCCTTCTCTAGTGTGAATGTTCCCCACCCCTTCTCAGCATTAGCCATTGATGCACCACCAGCTTAAAGCTAACCCAAGGTTTGCAGACCAATATGAACATTAGCTATGGTTTGTGCCACTGCAGATGTCATGCTACTCTGTGTAGTAGTTATTTCAAATATTTGTATGCTGCATTTCAACAACAACAAGGCATCACAAAGTGGTTTTCATAACTTTTCATTTATTTTGCTAACACTGACGAGAGGAATGGGGGGGGGGATTTCTGCCAAGGAATGAAGCTTGTTCTACATGTATACAATGAATCTAAGAGCCGTTTGTTTCATTTTGTATGCCCAGGCTGCATATTCACATAGCTGGTTCTGTGTCCGGATTGGAAGCCAAAAAGAGGGGCAAAGCCTCAAACTGATGAAAGACAGAGTATGCCCAAGACAGAGTATGCCCTTTCTCAAGGGGAGAGGGGGGGAGATCTTTCTTCATTTGCTGGAGTAGTTCATTGCCTTTTTCTTTTTTGCCTTCCCGTCTACTTGGCATTTACTTTCCCCTTTTTTTGTTCAGACTGGGTTGGCCACAAAAGATCAGTCGGATTTCAAAACAGCCCAAACACCACCATGTGGATCAGTCTTAAGTCATGAATGATGACAGTAACATTACAAATCCTCTCCGTTTATATTCTTGATGTAACAGGAGCAGATGTCTCAGGTATTAGATGCCATGTTTGAAAAGCTGGTGGAAGGAGAGGAGCATGTCATTGATCAAGGTGATGATGGTGACAACTTCTATGTAATTGATCGGTAAGTTATTTTATGAATGGTTAACAGTGTGGAGAATTTGGAGATAATTTACATTATATTAGCACTGTACACACATGTGCATAGTAGAAACCAAATGGAAAATGAATTTTCTCTTATGAAGGAGAATGAAGCACACATTAAGTATGTGCTGCTAAATACTTGAGACCCATTTGTTTCAAAAGGTTGTATGATGGGTTGACCCACCCCTGTTTACTCCAGATATTCTGCTAGAAAACCCATAAACTGTGTCTCTTTGCAAATTGTAAAAAGCCATGAAAACCTGCATGTCACTTTATTCTGCTAGTTGTTCTGACACACACATACCATATGAGTACACTTGTCAGAGGGCCAGGATTAGCTTCGGTTCTCTGTTGAATCTACACTTGGTAGCAAACTTGGGTGGGTTTGCTGTATAATATATGGAAGGGCTGACAAATGTTTACAAGCTACTTAATGTCATAGAATCATACAGTTGGAAGAGTCATTCAAGGCCATCTAGTCCAACCCTCTGCTAGAAGCAGGAAACCCTCTCAGAGCATCTCCAAAAGTTGCCTGTTAAGCCTCTGCTTGAAGACCTCCAGTGAGGGAGAACCCACCCCTCAGTAATCAGTTCTATTGTGGAACAGCTCTTACTGTTAAGAATGTCTTCCTGATATACAACCGAAATCTCCCCTCCTGCAGCTTAAACCCATTAGTTCTAGTACTACTGTCGGGGGCAGCAGAGAATAGATTTTTGCCCTCTTCTATGTGATAGTCCTTCAGGTATTTGAAAAGCACTATCATGTCCCCTCTCAGCCTTCTCTTTTCCAAGCAAAACGTACAGAATTCCCTCAACCTTTCCTCGACTTGCTTTCCAGACCCCTGACCATCTTCATTGCCCTTCTCTGAACCTGCTCCAGTTTGGCTGCATCATTCTTAAGATGTGGCACCCCAAACATTACACAGTACAGCAAGTCCTCACTCAAAGTCATTTAATGATAAGTCGTTTCATTTTAAAGTTGTTGAGAAAAAAAATTGATTCCCAGCTGTATAATATATGGAAGGGCTGACAACTGTCTGTGTGGAGTTTGAATGTTCTTTTCCTATGTCTGCGTGGGTTTTCTCTGGCCTGGAAAGCTCACATTTATTTCAGTATTTAATATTAGAAGTGCTTTGGGTCTTTATTTAGAAGCTTGGTGATGTTTTTGTGACCAGAAATATGCCATAAACTCTTGTTTATGTATATCAATTAGCCTATGGTGACATTGGTTTCATTATAAGTCATTTCACTTAAAGTTGCAGTTTCCAAGAACCTATCAACAACTTTAAGTAATGACTTGTGGTACTCTAGATGAGGTCTAACCAGTGTGGAGTGAAGTGGAACCACTACTTCTTGCTACTCGGAAGCTGTGGTGCTGCTAATGCAGTTTAAATCATATTAGCTTTCTCTGCTGCTACATTACACTGCTGACTCACATTCAGTTTGTGATTCACTGCACCATCGATATCCCTTTCACACAATGTGCTGCCTTGCCAGGTAGTCAGAGATGTCACTAGGGCGCGTGCTGCCCCAGGGCCGGGCACACGTGTCACCCTAGTGACCCCTCCCCCCAGACACCCCCCTTTTAATAACCTTTGGCGCGGCCATAGGGCGCGCCACGATTTGGAGGGGCGCCCAACAGGCTGCCGCTCCGGGCGAGGGCGCCCGGTCCGGGAGCCCCCTCAATCGTTGTAGCCGGCTCGGGGACGTCTTCCCCGGCCGGCTGCCTGGGGCCTTCTGAGGAAGGCCCACTGCGCGAACGTTATTTATAACGTTCTTTTGCACATGCGCAGACTGTTCCTGAGGGAAAAGGGCAGCCGTCCGGGGAAGACGTCCCCGAGCTGGCTCTCCCGACCGGCATCGCTGACCGGCGTCGCTGTAGCCTGGCGAGGCGGGAGGCCCTGAGGCGACGCGCGCATGTGCGCGTACAGGAGAGGCGGCGTGTGTGTGCGTGCGTTACCTTTCTGTGCGCACGTGCGCGCGTCACCTGGGGCCCCCCGCACTCCTCGCCAGGCTACAGCGTCGCCTCTGCAGGTAGTATCACCCATTCTATATCTGTGCCCTTGTTGTTTTTGTCCAAGTTCAGAACCTTGCATTTGTCTCTGTTGAACTTCATTTTGTTAGTTTTAGCATTAGCATTCCATTCTGTTGAGGTCCTCCTGATACTGTCTCTGCAGTATTAGCTATTCCTTTCAGTTTAGTTTCATCTGCAAATTTGATAAGGATTCTTTTTATTTCCTTCATCTAAGTCAGTGGTGGCCAACCTGCAGCATGCCGCGTGCCACTTTTTATTTGGCTCGGCTCCAGGTACTTTCGCGTCTCGGGCAGGAATGGTGGCACATGCCACTTCAGAAGGCTCGGCGTGCCACTAAGTGACACGCGTGCCGCAGGTTGGCCACCTATGATCTAAGTAATTGATAAAGAAGTTGAGGAGAACTGGGACCAAGACAGAGCCCTGGGGTACCCCACTCGAAACTGTCCTTCAGGTTGATGATGAGCCATTGATGAGCTCGCTTTGTGTATGGTTGTCCAACCAATTGTGAATCTATCTAACGGTTGTATTATCTAACCCAGATTTTATTGACTTGTTAATCCAGATGTTGTGGGGAACCCTGTCAAATGCTTTGCTGAAACCAAGGTAAATTATATCCACAACATTCACACCATCCACTCAGTTAGCTACATGATCAAAAAAAGAGATGAGATTTGTCTGGCAAGATTCATTTTCAACAAATCCATGTTGGCTTCTAGTGGTCATTGTATTGATATCCAGGTGTGTACAATACAGACAGACTTTCAGCATTTGTTCTAATATCTTTCCTGGTACTGGAGTTCAGGGGCAGATCTACTATGAAACTAATGAGGCTTAAGCTTCAGGGCCCCTAATCCTGGAGGGGCCCCAGAAGCAGAAGCGACTTTAGTACACATTGCTTAAAATTTTTGGGTCTACTGTGTGAGGAGGGTTTTTAAAATAATAATAATAATAATATAGTGTATATAACAGTGAAGATAAAAATGGTTATGCAGACCGCATTGCTGGTTGCGAAGGGACCCCTATAGCAGTTCAAGCTTCAGGGTCCCAAAAATGTAGGTCCGCCATTGCTGGAATCAGATTGATGAGTCTGTAATTTTCCTGTTTCCCCTTTTTGAAGATCAGGACAACATTAGCCTGTCTTCAGTCTTGTGGCACCTCACCTAGAATTTCTCAAAGAACATTGACAGAGCTTCTGAGAGTACATCATGTTCTTTCAGTGCTGGTTCAAATGACTTGAGTTCATTTAGGCCAGTTGGATACTTTTTAATCGGCCTTTCTGTCAATCCTAATCTGCAGATGTGCCCTGTGTTCACATTACTCTTGTGGGGCCACACACATGCCCACCTCCTCTTGGCCACAGCCAGCATAAATGTTTGCACAATCTCCCTTTTGAGAGAGGATTGATGTAGGATTTGAGCAGTTCTGCCTTCTCTTTTGTCACCAGACAACAATTCCCCATCCTTATGAAGCAGCGATCCTACCATTTCATTCCTCTTTCTCATCTTTTGAATGTACCTTAAAAAACAACAACCCCCTTTTGTTGCTCTTTGCATCTCTGGCCAGCCTCAGCTCATACTGAACTTTAGCATTCCTGACACTCCCTCTATAGGCCTGGGCTACACATCTTTGGTGATCTCTCCTATCGTCCACTTCCTATACATGTCCCTTCTAATCATCAATTTGTCACTAAGCTTTTTGTGCAACCATACTAGCTTCTTGAGATGTCTCTCCTTTTTCTTTTTCTTGGGAATTGTTTTTGATTGTGCCTGTAGAAACTGCTTCTTTAGGAATTCCCATCCATCTTGGGCTTCTTTTCCTATTAGTTCATCTACTCATGATGAAATCCTTCCTAACATTGCTCTGAGCTTATTAAAATCAGCCTTCCTAAAATCTGAGGCACAGGTACAACTATACCTGTTCAAGTCAAACTAACTTTCATGTACTAGAAGTTCAAGCTCATTCTGGTTATTTCCCATACTATGTACATTCGTTTATATGCAATGTAAGGTCTGGAAATTATGTCCTGGTGTCCCTCCTGCTGTTTTAGTTTGGAGATTTCTGGGCACCTCCAAAATTCCCCAGTTACAACTAGTTGCATTGCTAGCAGGGTCACATGGGAGGAGCAAAGCACATCATCGCCTTGCCCCCTGTGCTCCTGGAGTGCTTCATTTGAAACCTTCCAAGAGCCAGGGCGGGTGGGAGGGCTAAAGAAACACACCGATTTTGCCGCGTTTCAGCTCCACAGCTGCTAACACAGCCCTCCGACTGCAAAAAAGCAGCTGCGGAGCCCCCAAAAATTGCTGTGGCTCCTCACAAGGAGACCGTGGTTATCGCCCAGGGGCATTGGCTCCCCCTGGCCCCGCTATAGCGACGCCACAGGTTACAATTGTATCCCTAAGTCCCTACCTGGGGCACTTATCTGTGAATTACACTTCGGGCTTACATCTTCAACCCCCCCCCCCAGCCTTCAGTTTAAAGCTCTCTTGATCAAGTTCACCATGCTTCTTCCAAAAACATTCTTCCCAGTCCTTGCGAGGTGCAGCCCATCTCTTGCCAGCAGCTCTTTGTCCAGAAAGTATAGACCATGGTCCCAGAAGCCAAACCACTCTTGAAGACACCGTCAGTGTAGCCAGTTGTTCACTTGGAGTATTCTTCTCTCTTGCTGACGTTCTCTGCCTATCACCAGGAGAGCAAACGAGAATGCCACCTGGGCCCCAAGATCTTTCCCCTTCTGACCCAAGTAATATACTGTATTATTTCTGTACTATTATCCCTAAAACAAGAAAGGTAAAATGTGGACGACAGAGTAAATTTTGTTTCCATGTGCCCATTTGCAGTTATTTTTAGAATACTTTTCTGAGGGTGTGCCTGATTGGAAGTGTTGAGGGGCAGCGTGGTTTTGTGTGTGTTCTTTGGGTCTGATTGTGTGGAATGCGTTTTTAATGAAAGTTATATAGAAATTTATTTCATTTTAAGCTTCTACAGATTACCACTTTTGAATGTTGGCTTGCACAATCTATGTTCGCTTTGTATATTTTACAGAGGAACTTATGATATCTATGTGAAGTGTGATGGTGTTGGAAGGTGTGTTGGCACCTATGACAACCGTGGGAGCTTTGGTGAATTGGCTTTAATGTACAATACACCTAGGGCAGCTACAATCATTGCTACCTCGCCTGGTGCTGTGTGGGGCTTGGTGAGTAAAACAGAAAGTATCCTTTTATGAGGGCCCAGGCAGACTACAATCAACTCAAGTTGCATTAAACTCAGTGGAAGTCTGCTGTTTCCATGAGGAAAATTGTATCCAGTGGCTTTGGCCAGGGAGCACTATATAGAATGGAACTGTAGCTTGTTTTATATGGCTTACTTCAGATTTAAAATAATATATCTTTAAGATAAAATTGGTTAATATGAACTATTCTATTACAACCAGCATTCCAGATTAACAATTTAAAAGTACACCAATTTTCCATCTAGCAAAGTGTTGTACAAATTATCATTTTAACTCCTCATGAATGTTATATACCGTATTTTCTGGCGTACAAGACGACTTTTTAACCCAGGAAAATCTTCTCAAAAGTCAGGGGTCGTCTTATACGCCCAGTCGTCTTGTACACCGGAAAATACGCACACTGAAAACAAGCCGCGGCGCTCCTTCGGGCTACACAGGAGGATGGGAGAGGAGACTCCGGAAGAAAACGAGTCGGGCTGGCAGCCTCGTAAAAGCCCCGCGCTGAAGCAGCTGACTCACAGCAGCTCATCGGATCGTTGCGTCTGTCGCGTGTGAATGATCCTCAGGCTCAGCGATCGATCTCTCCCGAGGCTGCTGCAGGGCCCTCCCACACTCTCCAGTCCGGAGGCTCCCGAAGAAAGCGCGTCGGGCAACGGCGCTCCTTCGGGCTACACAGGACGGGTGAGAGAGACTTGCCGTTGCCTGACCCGCTTTCTTCGGGAGCCTCTGGACCGGAGAGAGTGGGAGGGCCATGCAGCAGCCTCGGGAGAGATCGATCGCTGAGCCTGAGGATCATTCACACGCGACAGACGCAACAATCCGATGAGCTGCTGTGAGTCAGCTGCTTCAGCGCGGGACTTTTACGAGGCTGCCAGCCCGTCTCGTTTTCTTCCGGAGTCTCCTCTCCTGTGTAGCCCGAAGGAGCGCCGCGGCTTGTTTCAGCGTGTGCACGCAGAAACAAGCCGCGGCGCTCCTTCGGGCTACACAAAGTCCCCTGGGCCTCGGTTACGGCGGCGGCGGGGGACAACGACAAAAGCCCTCGGCCCGGTGGTTGGGGACCCCTGCACTAGATCTATGACTATCTGATATGGCTTGCTTTGATTTACAGTTTTCTGTTATTTACCACCATCAGTGGCCTTGTTATGCTATGAGCAGGTAGATGTCTGCACACATACTTAGAAATCCCTTTGGAACATTCTACAAAATGATTGTAGAATCTTTCCACTCTGTTCCTAAGTATGTTTAATCAGAAATTAGTTCCATTGATTTTACTGGATCTGGCTTCCAAATGAGTATTTTCTAAATACCGTAAATACTTAAAATACCCAAAACAGGTTTTGGGAGAGCCATTTCTCTCCTTGATGCTAAAATTCCTATAAAATACTGTACAATAAGAATTGAAGTATGGGGCTATGAATATCTGCTGAAAGGTCCTAGATGTGAATGTGAGGAAGAGCCCCTTGTGGACTGTAGATTTCATTGCTAAGTTAAAATTTACTGTTGAAAAAGCTGCAGTTGGTTGAATGTAGTTTTTTAAATTTTTATTTGGTGTGCGTTGGAAGAGGGGTAGTCTTATACAGCGAGTATATCCCAAACTCTATATTTTAACTGGAAATGTTGGGGGTCGTCTTGTACGCCCAGTCGTCTTGTACGCCGGAAAATACGGTACTCTGCATTTTTAATATTTTTTTATTTTTACAGGACAGAGTAACATTTCGAAGGATCATTGTAAAAAACAATGCCAAAAAGAGAAGAATGTATGAAAATTTTATTGAGTCATTGCCCTTCCTTAAATCTTTAGAGGTAAGTTTGCTTATTTTATTATTTCAGTAATTTTAACTGTGGTGTTTTTCTTCCCTTTAGCTGTAACTTTATTCCCTAAAACTCTTTCTTGTGCAGTAATTTCAAAATCTGCCAGTTTATCCTCTGCAGTTGGTGAAGTTTGTTTGAAACTGTTAAGTATTAACTACATTATAAGCAACTGTTAATCAGAGGATAGTTTCTCCCTTTCACTGTCTTCAGGACACTTTGCTAAATTGAACGAGTTGTTTTAATTAGTTAGTTAATTAGTTTTAATTATAAAATAGATTTTTTTTGTATAGCCCCATTGGTGTATCCAAAATTGGATATTTCTAATATACGCAGGCACAAAAATGACACAAGAAAACAATGAATTTCAGTTTGAAAGAGCTAATATGTCCTTTGTAGATTTCAGTTCAAATGTACAAAAGAACAGCTCATAACACCAAAATAGTGGTGTAGCTAGCCACTGTGGTACCCAGGGCACAGTTCCAAATGTTACCCCTGGAAGTGATGTGAGTGTGATGTCACACCACCGTAGCTTTTTGAAAAAAAAAATTGAAAGCAAGGAGCAAGGGGACGGCGGTGAAAAAGGAAGTTTGCTCGCCGTGACACTGCCCGCTTGCTGCGCCACCTGTTGCTCCCAGTTGCCGTCTCATCCCCCATCCCAGCCTGTCCCCCTCCCCACTCACCTTTGCCACTGCCGCCAGTCTTTTTTGCCGCTGCCGTCAGCCTCAAGCAAAAAAAAAAAAAAAAAAAAAGTGGCAAAAAGCCAGGAGTTTTTTGCTGGAGATTCAGGCAGCGGCAAAAAAGGTCCGTTGCTCGCCGCCCCCTTGCTCCGCCACCTGCCACACTGCCACTGAGGCTGAGTGCCCTTGCTGCCCAAGCGAGGAATTGTTGCTGCTGCTCCTGCTGGTAGTGGCTCTTTCTCCTCTCCTGGCTTGGTTCAGACAAAGGCCCGTCATGCCGCCTCCGGAGCATATCCAGCTGCCAGACTGGGATGTGCTGAAGCTCTATGCGAGGACTCTGGCTCTCACTAGGTCATGATCTTCATAAGAACATAAGAAGAGCCCTGCTGGATCAGGCCAAAAGCCCATCTAGTCCAGCTTCCTGTGTCACACAGTGGCCCCACCAGATGCCTCAGGGAGCACACGAGACAACAAGATACCTGTGTCCAGTCGCCACTCCCTTGCACCTGGCACAGAGAAAACCCACTTCTAAAAAACAAAAAACAAAAACCCAGGAGGTTGCTTATGGCTTGTAACCTGTGATGGTCTTTTCCTCCATGAATTTGTCCAAACCCCTTTTAAAGGCATCTAGGCCAGGTGCCATCACCACATCCTGTGGCAAGGAGTTCCACAGATGAATCACACGCTGGGTAAAGAAATATTTTCTTTTGTCTGTTCTAACTCTCCCTCCACTCAATTTTAGTGCGTGTCCCCTGGTTCTGGTGTTGTGCGAGAGGGAGAAGAATTTCCCTCTATCCACTCTCTCCATCCCATGCATAATTTTATAAGTCTCAATCATGTCCCCCCTCAGGCGCCTTTTTTCTAGGCTGAAAAGCCCCAGACGCTGTAGCCTTTCCTCGTAAGGGAGGTGCTCCAGCCGACAAATCATTCTGGTCGCTCTTTTCTGCACCTTTTCCAATTCAACTATATCCTTTTTGAGGTATGGTGACCAGAACTGGACACAATACTCCAGATGTGGCCTTACCATCGATTTGTACAAAGGCATAATGATATTGGCCGTTTTATTCTCAATCCCCTTTTTAATGATCCCGAGCATGGAATTGGCCTTCTTCACAGCCGCCGCACACTGGGTCGACACTTTCATCGACCTGTCCACCAGGACCCCAAGATCTCTCTCTTGATCCGTCACAGACAACTCAGAACCCATTAGCGTATATGTGAAATTTTGGTTTCTTGCCCCAATGTGCATCACTTTGCACTTACTTACATTGAAGCGCATCTGCCATTTTGCTGCCCATTCTCCCAGTTTGGAGAGATCCTTCTGGAGCTCTTCACAATCCCTGCTGGTCTTTACCACCCGGTCTTTACCACTTCAGCAAGAACTACTGCCCCTTTTGCAGAAAGGTGAGAGAGGGGAGCAGGAGTTGCCTTGGCAACGATCCCCTGAAGGGGAAAGAAGGACATAAGAACATAAGAAGAGCCCTGCTGGATCAGGCCAAAGGCCCATCTAGTCCAGCTTCCTGTATCACACAGTGGCCCACCAGATGCCTCAGGGAGCACAAGACAACAAGATACTTGTATCCTGTTGCCACTCCCTTGCACCTGACCCGCCTCACCCTCGAAGAGGTGGCCACTGCACTTGTGGGGTCTGCCTGTGATAAGGCTTGCTGTCACACACACACACTGCATGTCGCACACCCCTTCCCAGGCACTACTGGCATGGTACCCAGGGCACAGCTCCCCCACCCCTCCTTAGCTATACCACTGCACCAAAGTATAGTTGTTTTCTATATTTATTTTGGATGCTGCACACACATTCTGAGTTATCAAATGTTAAGAACATAAGAAAAGCCCTGCTGGTTCAGGCCAAAGCAGCATTCTGTTCCCACAGTGGCCCAGTTCCCACAGTTGCCCCTGGGAAGTGCACAAGCAGGATAAAAAGGCATATTTATTTCCCACCATTGCTCCTCTGCACCTGGTATTCAGAGGTGAATCCAAATCAAGCAGGATTTTGCAGCTGCTATTACAATTGTTTCTGCATCTACACAAGTCACTGTAGTGCAGATCATGGCGTTTACAGCTGTGTGAATACAGTATGTGCTGCAACCAGTTCTGTAGATTCTAATAGGACTCTGGAGCAAGGCCATTCATGCAGTATTTTGGAACCAATTAATGATCTGCCAGCTGTACAAGTTGCTGTGGATGGAAGGGGGAAAGCAATGGTTTCACTGAACTTTTCCAAACGAGTGCCACATAACAAGCTCTTGCAGGATGTAATTGCATTGTCCCTAAAATTGGGGCACAAAAGTTTATCTCTTTTAGGTACATCTCTTTTCTTCCCAAATATAGCAGAAAGCACCCATCTCTTTTGATAAGTCAGGTGCAGCATCTCTTTTATACAAGAGAAGTTTAGTTTTCTATAGCAGGTAAGATATTAGTCCTCTAAAAAGACTGCATGAATAGGATGTTATATGTACATGTGCTCCAGTTTTCATCTGTGAAATGCTGGAAGATACGTTTGCATAATTAGCATAACCTGTCTTCCCTTTCGTTACAGCTTTCTGAACGGTTGAAAGTTGTAGATGTGATAGGCACCAAAATATACAAAGATGGAGAACAAATCATTGCTCAGGTATGCCACTCATATTTGGTTTCGTTATTCTGTAAGTGAAATTGCTTAACTGCTAGCAATTTGTTCATAAAATCATCCCAGAAAGACCATTTAGTAGAGAAACATCTGATTATATAAGAAAGGGGATAGAAAAATGTATTTTCTGTGTAACGTAAAAGGTGGTTTGCATTGAAAACTGAAATTCCCAAAGAGATATACAAAAGATTACCGGTATTTGAATGTCAAGAAATAAATAAGTTGGTGGTGGGTGGGTTGCCCCTTTACTGTATTGTATACAACTGTGTGATAGATGACCTGCAAATTTGCTATTAGGTGTTTTTTTTTAAACCAGAAGATGAAGCCATCATCACTTTGTGTGTCCCCAGGTGGAGATTACATATACAAGCCAAAAGTATTAATATGTTGAGCGTTGGCTTATACAGAGTTCCTACAAGTCTCTCTATATTGCTTCAAGCCATTTGTATAGTACTGCATGAATTAGGTCCCTCCTTTTAGCAACCATTTCCTGAGAGAAAGTTAAGGGCCTACCCTCTTCTTGCTTTATAGAAGCAATCTATGGACAACATTTTAGCAGGCTCTTTTTTCAGTAGGGCTCTGCTCTGCTCAGTAAGTAGCATGATTTTTTCGATTTTTTCTTTTTTTATCACATCTCATTAACAGCCTAAGCCTATGGGCTTTGAGCACTGGCAGAATGCTGGCAGCTGAAAAGCAGCTGTAAAGCGCCTTCTAGCAGTGCGCTGAGTAGTGTGCTGCTGGGGCGATGGTGGGAAGGTCAGAGCCTTCCCATGTGCATTGCTGGAGCACCAGCCACCTGCAGAGGAAGGTAAGATGGTGGGGGAGGAACGGGGCAGGGAGGCTGCAGGAGGGGATGGATCCAGCAGTGATGGCACCTGCCAGGTCTTATCCCCTCTGGCGGCAGCCTCCCCGCCCCCTTTCTCTCCTCAGACTTGTGCTAGTGCAGGTCCGAGGAGACCCATTGCGGGGCAGGAAGCTTATGGAGGGGAAACGGGATTTTAATTCCCTTTCCCTTCCAAAGCCTCCTGATTCCCCCCCCCACTGTTTTTGGCGAGGCTGCACCAGTGGGTGGGGAAAAGTAGGATTGGGATTCAAGTTTTATGGATATTGTAAGAATTACTGTCTATAGCTGCAACAGCTGCTCTCTGTCATCACTGTTGCCCTTGGAAAAGTAATCTTCCTTTGTTCTCAACAGGATGAGTAAAGTAAACTATCTTTTTCTTGGCATAGTCCTTGAGAATGGTTAACAAACAAATGCGTAGAGAAGGTACTGGTGGTTTTCATTAACATGCCTGTTTAATTTTGTACAGCACCTGAGAAAATCTTAAATGGTTTATTTCCACCATTTCTCACTGAGAACATTGTGAAGAGGAACCTTCCGGAACAGTTTTCAGATAGCTGAGGTTCTGGCAACCTGCTTTGTTTCTTCCTCCACCCACCCCCCCAACCTTGGCTGCTTCCACTTCCAAATTGATGATTAAAGACTGACTGAATGAAATAACATCTGAATTCCATATTATGCGTTCAGAATGATTTATGGGAACAGACCCAGCAAGCAAGTTGTTAATTATTCTTCCTTTGATTATGTTGGATGTAGGAGCTGCTCAGTTATTCATGACAAAAGAAAAGGATAGTTTCAAACTGTTGCAGTGATCAATCTTTTGGTTTTAAATTGCTTATATGCTATTTTGTTAACAATAAAAACAATATATTCATCTTTTGCTATGTTTATTACTGTTAACAGGGAGATATGGCTGACTGTTTCTTTATTGTTGAATCTGGAGAAGTGAAAATTACAATGAAAAGAAAGGTACAAAATGTGTTAAAACACTGAAAAATCTTGACGTTTTTCAGATGCTTTGCATGAGAAAGGGGATGTATGCAACTTAAATGACAACTTTTTCTTATTGCAGTGTGCTGAATAGTAGCTTGGCTGTAAACCACTGACAGTAAATGTCTTTCTTCCCTACCTGACATTTTAGGGTAAACAGGATGTAGAAGAAAATGAAGCGGTTGAAATAGCCCGGTACACCAGAGGGCAGTATTTTGGTGAACTTGCTCTTGTAACTAACAAACCCCGAGCTGCCTCTGCATTTGCACTTGGCACAGTCAAGTGTTTAGGTAATACTTAATTATATTTTGGCATTTGCTTTGGTTAATAAAGAGAACGGTGCAATTTCTATCAGTAGGCTTATACAGTAGCATATGTTCCCATGTACTATAAAGTTAACCTACATTCCATTAGTAGGATTCTGTTCAAACATGCTAGAACTTATTGTGCCCATTATTGTGATGCTTGATGATATCAGAAGAATTACTTTATTGACAATATGATGAATATGACCCAGATTCGAGGAATTACAACCTCTCTCAATTGGTCAAATCTGGTTTTGTGTGATCAAGTGGACAATGTGATTACAGTGTCCAGATCACGTTATTTTGTTTATTAGTTTGAAAAGTATAACCTTTACTCAATACTTCCAGTGAGTCCAAATATAAATTTGTCATATGGTAGAGATGCAAGTAAAATAATTTGAGATTTTCAAAGTACATGTTTTTTATTTATGTAATCATTCAGTTTGTTGAACACATCTTATAATAATAAAGTATTTAAATTAAAGTGATAGAAATGTAAAACAATCAGATTAGCAGTAAGACTTTCTCCCTATTTTAAAAAAATGCTAGACAGATATGTAGATACCACCTATATTTTACGTAGCATCTAGGTTGCTTTTTAATCCTGAAAGCTTTGGGAAACATGGGCTGGGACCCAAAGTTCTGTTTGTCAAAAAATGCTTTTATACATGCACAGAGACATCTTGAATTTTCATTCAGGAGAAGGCTGGGGAGTGGGGCACAAGATCTTCTGTGGGAAGAGACAAGTCCCAGTTGGTTCAAGGGAGATCCACCCATAGCTGTTTAGATTCTCGCTGTTTTTTGTGTTGATTAAATGAGTGTTGTTGACAATACTGTTATAACCTTCAACTTGGCACAATAAATGTTGTACTTCTTCCTACCCATATAGTTTTAATATACACTATTACCTTTTTTGTTTTACTTTCCTTTTAGTTATGGATGTACAGGCATTTGAAAGGCTTTTGGGCCCTTGTATGGAAATTATGAAAAGGAACATTGCAAACTATGAAGAACAGCTAGTTGCTCTGTTTGGAACAAACATGGACATTTCTGATCCCAGTGCATGAAGTGTAAAGTACAAAACCACAAGATCTGTTATGAGAAATAGCACAGTAGTGGTTAGTCCACTGAAAATGTGTCTATCTTCCTGTAGATGCTAAGCATTTTTCTGTGATTTTTACAGGAGACTGAGTTTCTTTTAATCTTCGTTTTTCCCAATTTTGATTTCCTTATGTACACATTAGTTCAGATGTACCAGTAAATAGAGTAGATACATCGTACCATTGGCCCTGTCTTGTAGAAGCATTGAGCCACCACCAAAACCACCTCAAATTTTAGGCAATGGTCCTGAAAATCACTCCCATGAGTCTTATTTGAGTTCAGTGAGAACCTTTTAAAGTTAGGTCTTTTATAATACAAGTCTTTAAGTTCCATTTTAAAAAAGTCGTAATTGCAAATCTAAACAGTGTGTGCACACCAGTGTGTCCTTTTTTAAATGTTTCCTTCTCTTGACCACAGGCCTTTCTACTGCACAAAAGGATACTCTTAAAGTTCATGTTTACTTTGGGAGTAGCCTATTTGATGGCATGTGGTGTGGCAGGGGCTGCTTTCAGAAAGAGGCCCTGCTTCACCCGAATCTCCCATTATAAAACACTTTAGATTGCCTATGAGTTGATTAAAGCACATTACTGCTTGATAAACAGTGAGTGGTTTCTGTAAAATATCAGAGGATATAAAGAGGAATTGGTTGACGTCTGTGGAATATTTGCCTTGACATTAATAAAGTCAGGGCTTAATCTGTATTGTCAAATAAATGTGGTTTATTTACAGCGCAATCCTGCCCAACTATAGGGCGGTGGAGCAAGCGCTCCACCACCCTAAGCCATCGCAAACGTGCCATAAGGAACGTTTGCGCCGACTCTAGAGTAAGGGCTGGCAGCCCTTACTCTGCCGCCGGATCTCCATGCGGCCGCCGGAGGAAGGTAAGGGATTCCACAGCGGCCGCATGGGTGGTCCGGGTGGCGAGGGAGCAGTAGCGTAGGAATAGGGGGTTTACACCGGGGGAAGGGGACGAACATCCCCTTCCCCCAAGTAGACCTCTGGGCCACTACAGAGCGGCCTGGAACAGGGATAGGATCCGGTGGGCGGCCCTGGGCTGCCCGCCGGATAGTTTGGTAGGATTGCGCTCTTAAAGTGTTAGTGCACCTAGTGTTCACAAATATCTAATACAGAATGCTACACAGCACGTACCTGGTTTGTCGAGTGTTTAAACTGGTACTACAGTATTTAAGGTGGCATTCATAGAAGTTGCAGTTTAAAAAGCCTTCCCAACAATAAATTGCATTCTTGGTAAAATGTACGTACGGCCTGCTAAACCTTCTTGATTTTGGTTTTAAAGTCAACTTTATTTTCTATGAGACATCAAATTCTATTTAAATCTCTATGAAAAATATTATATAACAATTTACAAAATGTGAAAGGTGTATATGTTATGTAGTAGGGTATAGGGTTTTTTTGGTTGCTCTTATTTTATATATATATTTATTTCTTAGACTTACGCCAGGCATTTGCTGGTTTGAAGGGAGAATAAAGGGGAAAAAGTTAACTCTGATTTAAAGAAATGTAACTTTGCAAAGGCTATTACCACATTCTACTTGTGTATAATTTGCATAGGTGTAGTCTCCAGAGCTGCCTTTATGGTAATGTGGTCTGTGATTACTTCTGAGGGTTGCAGCTTCTTAGATCGATCCATCAACCCGAAGTAAAAATTATTTAGATTTGGGGTGTCCATATTCACATGATTTTTCTGTTCTGTGTTTTTTTAATGTTTGGTTTATCTTCCGTTTTAATGGTTTCCCCTAGTTCAGTGAACTTGGACATCCTAGTCCTGAAACTGGCTTTAGCTGCAGTGGTGCAAATGATGACTTGTGCCACTGTAGTTAAAGCTAGATCTAATCTTGCCATGCAGCCCTGCACTAGCATATCTTGTTATTGGTTATAACGAGCACAGAGATGCACTGTCTTCCAGTGGTCCAGAAAGAATTTAGGAACTCTACAATAATAGAGCCATTGAGGGTGTATGGAAAGGGCTAAGGGGCAGAGGTTGGGGGACCCATAAATCTGTCCTCAGTACAGAGGTCATTACATTTGAAATTCATTTTTGACTGTACTGTACTACCAAAATTTAATTGGTGTCTAAAATTAATAATGTAGAAAGAGAGCACTTCGGTTTTAAAAGATAGTGTAGTCTTCCTTAGGAAAAATTCTATTAATACAGGTGTCAGTATTTGTTTTGGTCTTTTAAAGACCAAAGACTCTTCCGTCAACATAAAATGTTACCATTTCACCAAATTGGCATAGTTATTTCTGCCATCTTGGACTGAAGAGAGAGCATTCAATTAACAATGCATATGTACGTTCGTTTAATAATATATCAAACAGTGATTGGTACTCATAAATTTATAAAATTACATTTGAAGGTTATTATTATACAACACGGTTATTAGTATTACCTGTATATAATTTATATCATGCACTATGATATAAAGGATCATGTGTTCACATTTTTACGTAATCTTCCTGATAAGTTTCTTTTGTTCCTTGATTGAAAAAGTGATTGTATCCTGTATTGGAGAGAAAGCAGCAGGCTCCATGGCTTGGGTCCAAAGAACTATGCAACTAACTTCATATGCTGAAGGAAGCTTGGGATTTGTGTTTCTTGAACAGCAGCCAATTGTATCATGCAGTAAAACCTCCTTTGAAAACAAAGGAGCTCTAAGAAGTAGTTTGACATTGTGCTTGGGATGGGGGAGGGAGTTCCAGTGAAAAAGTCAGAAATCCCACTGGGGATGCCCAAGTTTTTAGACATCCCTGAAGTAGTTCCTTGGATCCTAGCTCACAATTTTTGTGGTGTTCACTGATTACAGTTAAATATTATGCATTAGTACAGTGTTGTTTAGAAAAAAAAAAAGTTTACACATTTGACAGTGGCTTCCAATCCAAGTTAACACAAACATCACTCACAGTGTTGTATACAGTGTCCTACACACATGCACACACAGTATTATTTGATGCTTTATGTTTTCACATTTATGAACCAATACAAATGGATTATGCACAATTAACCTTTCTGTATAATTGCACCACTGATTGTAATGAATGTTAGAGCTGCAAAATTCATATGCACACAGCCAATAAGCACGTTTATTGACTTGCTTTTGCTGGTGAGATATTTGGAAAATCAAACTGCCAGGATCTTACTTGGGCCTTCCCATTAGCACGGCTATCAAATAGCACAAGTGAGAGCAATCTGAAAGGGGGAGAGGTTTCTTTGTACAGATTTAGTATACCAAGAGGGGAAAGGGTCACTGCACCTAGCACCTATAAATTAGTATTTTTGTGCTGTGTGTGTAATGTCTTATATAGATTACCAACAGAGTGAGCTTTGATAGAATTGTTAGGTGTAAGCCAGGGAGGCAGGTAGTGGACTCCAGTTGGCACCAAACTCCAGTTGTCCCTCTAACAGGTGGTCTATGCTGTCATAGCTGAGGGAACTCCACAGTTGCTGTTTGGATATGCAGCCATCCTTTTGACTGCTGGTTACTAGTATTGGATTCAAGATGTGAATAGTTGATTGAATTGGTAATCCAGAGTAGCTTAGTTTACTGAAGATGCTCGTATGTTGGGATGTAGGTAGCAAAAGTGTGACACAGGGCAGTGAGGCTTTGTGGTAAACCTCAACAGGAGCAAGATAGCCTGTGGGCCTTATCCAGACATAGAATCAGACCTGCACTTGTTTGCCAATTTGCATGTTTCACACCTTTTAATTCTTCCCTGGCTATAGCCTGTAGCAGACAGTATTAGATGGTGTAGTATTAGACGTCAACTAGGGAAGCCTAGGTTCAAATCCTAGCTCTGCTCTGAAGCTATGCTGGTTCATGGGGTACACTTTTGAGAAATAAAATACATATATCATGAGAAGATGAGTAGGGAGAAGCACCCTGTCTTGAGGGACATACTGGTTTTGTGCAGAGAATGCATCTTTTTTTTTAAGTATTCTATTTCCTGCAGACTTTCATGTGTGAAAAGGAATGCTTGCTTGTTTTTAAATAAGATTCCTTTCCCCATATGCCTAAAAGCATATGTGATCTATATGTTTGGGCAATAGGATTGCACGTCTCCCCTGACTGTGCTGCCAATACGCCTTGTGCCACCTTGCATCCACACATTGCATATAGTGTTGTTGTGGCATCTACACCCGTAGGCCCAGCCTGCTCCATTTTACCCCTGAGACTCTGTGGGGCAAAGATCACACAGGTCAGACATGTGTATTGTGACCCCACTTGTGACTCCACAAGGAAGTATGAGTTTAGAATCCATTGGAATGTGTGGATGTGAAATGGTGTGCGTGGACTGTACACACTTTTGGGTACATGTGCTTGGAGTGCGGAGTTTAAATAATCCAAATGATGGAGGTAGATTTGAGTGAAGGGCCCATAGTTCAGCACATGCTTTGCATGCATAAGGTTCAGTCCTTGGGACCTTCTTGGGTAGCAGAGCTGAGAACTTGGGACTTTGAAGAGCTCCTGCTGGAATAGGCAATACTGAGCTCAATGGTCTAATGATCTGACTGGGCAAGCAGCTATATGTGTGATCGCTCTAGAACTGTGCCATTTCTCCTCAGATAAATTTAACTAAAGCCCAAACAAATACATCTTCCAATAGCATTTACACCACCTTCCTATTTGAGTTGGCTTTAGTGGCTTGGATTAAATTAGTATTGGGGAAGAGGGAGTGCGGAGGAAGGGGCTTTAGGAGTGAGGTGTTTCAATTTTTTTAAAATTTTCCATGTTTTGTTCTAAAAGTATTGTAACCTGCCCTGAACCTTTTAGATAGAGCAGAATTTGAAAAAGAAAAAGAAACAAGAAATATTCCTTGTTTTGTTTTTTCCTAAAGAGATGTGTGCCACTCCCCTTTCCTGACTGTTAATGTTCTGTCTTTTTACTGATGCCTCTTTTTTATGGTACCTATAAATTGTGAAAAATTACAATGTACAAAATTAATAAATAATTTTGAATATAGAATATTTGTCTTGAGTCTGTGGATTGTGCCTTGTCAGTTCAGACATTTCATATGTTTATGAATGTAAGTCCATTCTTGAAGTCTTGGATCTTGAAGCAGAATAAGATGTTGCTTCCTATGAAATGTATTCTTATAAAACTTCTCATTATTTTTATTTCTAGACTAGAGGAGTAAGTCTCTAGCACTCCCTCTGCTGGACATGATTGCATTTCAATACAAACCTTTGAATCCGTATCTTCTCATTTGAATGGAGGAGAGGTTTTTTGCGAATGGAAGATTTTGCATTTGTTGTGGCCTTATCTAGATTTCATATCCATGTTCTTACATGGCAACTCTGATATCTAATACAGTAAATATTATGTAGAAACTCTTGGCATTATTGGATCCCATGTGGAATGAAATCCTTTTAACTTCCATGAAACTTATACAAAGAGAGCTGAGGATCACTACCTAAAACTTGAAATGCTTCGTTTCTTTTAGACATGTTACAATTGATATAGAAGCCAAATGTTCTGTACCAGCTCAGCCAGCTGGCAACAGGATAATAATAGCCTTTAAGAGAAAAAAAATTGCCCCTCCCAAATTGGTTTTTGTTATTTATTTATATAGTAACATCCATGTACATGGTGCTTTTAGATAGAGTGGAAACAACAGGCTCTTGCCCTAAGGGGCATCCACTCTAAATGCTTACACAAGGGAGACAGCAGAGGGAAGGAACGGGGTAGGCAAGTGTAAAAGGGCAAAGCATATGCAATTGTTTCAGTTACATGTACTTACAATAGGGAATAGGGATGGTGCCAATAAGGGGCCCTTCTTGCATTACTTCAGACGTGTGGGATGAGATCCCATTTCATCAGTTACATATATCTGAATCGTGGGCAGAACAGAAGTCAGTTGCTTGGGTCTTTCCCATATTATCATCACCTTCCTTCCCTGCCAAGCAATGCTGAGATGGGAAAGATCCCTGCCTAGGACACACTGCAATAATCCAATTTGGGTGCACCAATTGCATGGATAACTGATACGAGGGAAGTCATCCTCTAGATAGGGTCACAGTTGGAAGACTAGTTGAAGTTTCTAAAAGGTGCTCCTGGATACAGCTTAACAGCTGGGAATGCAGGGACAACTCTGAGTTCAATACGTCACTCTTCAGGTAGAGTACAACCCCACCCAGAGCCTGATGAACCCCACTGTCCAGCACCAGAACCTCTATCTAGTCTAGATCACTTCAGCTTGTTTGCCCTCATCTATCCCAGAACCACTTCCAAACATTGGTAAAAAGTTTTCAGTCTCCCTAGGCTTAGATGTTGAAAAAGTGAGGTGGTAGAGCTTAGTGTCATCAGCATACTGCTGACAACCCAGCCCAACCCTCTGGATGACTTCCCCTAGTGGTTTCATGTTGATATTAAAAGGGATGGGGAGCAAAACTGAGCCTTGTGTCACCCCACAAAACTGAGCCTTGTGTTACCCCACAAAACTGAACCTTGTGTTACCCCGCTCAGAAACATAAGTGGACAGTCTCAACCAGAGGTGTCGCTACAGTGGGGGCGGTACTGTAAGTTCCGCCCCGTCCTAGTCCCCGTTTACTCTTCATTATGAAGTGGTCTCGCTGTCGCAGCCATTCAGTGTGGCGAAGGCAACGGGCAGGGCACTTCGTAACGGAGAGTAGGGGGTGGAACTTACAATACCGCCCCTACCATAGCGACGCCTCTGGTCTCAGCCCTCCACGTAGATTGTCCACATCCTCGGGCAACACAAACTGAAAGATATATGAACTTGACTAACTAGTGAATTAGCTCACAACTCCTCTATTCTGAAAAGTCAAAGTTGGAGCACTTATGAGTAATTTAATATGTGAAATGCTTAGCAAACTGATCACAGTGGGCCACTGGAGGCTTCCTCCCTGTTCACCTGAAGCAGGATGGACTTACCACTCAGAAAAGCTCTGCTGGCCAGCATTGTGCAGATGCAATGATTGTGGAGTAAAATACCTTGACTGCCATCAATGTCACAGAGTAAGCCTTAAAATGGGCTCTAGCCTATGTTTGGTCAGATTTGTTATGAGTCTCACTTTTATTCAATCTGTTGACCAATCACTTGGAATGCCAAAGCTCTGTAGTTCAGTCAAGGATGCTTTGGAATGATTGTATTGATAGATAGGCATCCCAATCCTGTCTAGTACTGGCAGGACTTTTCAAGTACCAAAACCATGCTGTGCTGGATCCTATGCAGGATTGGGCCAGTGCCGGTGCAGCTGGAGCACACCTCGGGGGGGGGGGGAGGAGAGGGACGTTTGTCCCTTTCCCCTGCGTAATGCCCCAGCTGCACCTATGGGTCTTCTCAGATGTGCGCTGGCAAAATGACCGGCGCAAATCCGAGGAGCCCGTGTAGGGCTCCAGGCCCAGGACAGGGGATAGGATTTGGCAGAGTGTGCCACTGAGGATCTCTTCCCCTTCCTGGGCCCGGCAGGCCATTCACCCCTCCCGTTCCACTCCATTCTGCCCTCTCCACATCCCCCCACCGCCCAACACAGGACCTACCTCCATCTGCCAGTGGTGTCCTGTGTGAGCGGCGCCGTTTATTCTCCGGGTGTTGGAAATGTTCCTTACAGCATGTTTGTGACACCCTGGAGTGGCGGAACAATTGTTCCACCACTCCAAAGTTCCACAGGATTGCACTGTGAGTCATTTTCAAATTCCCAACGAAGATAAGGACTTTGGTTTAACACATCACCAGACACATCAACAAGAAACTCCCCGAGAGAGAGCTATCAGGAAACCATCAAGATCCATTCATCTTCAGAGGTGGACAGTCTCAATAATAGGCCTCTCTCCCTTGCAGAGGTCCTGGGCAACTGTTAGTCCAAAACTTACTACTAGATAATGATCTGTCCATGACAAGAGTCATGACTAGCACCCCCAACCAACAGACCAGCATCTTCCCATCCAATACAAAACACCAGATCTAATGTATGTCCTGATGAATGCATTGGGCCTGATGTGATTCAAGACAGGCCCATGGTTGTCATGGAGGTCTTGAAATCCTGAGCTTTTCCTATCAAGGCAATTCAGCATGAATATTGGATGTTTGTTGTTCAGTCGTTAAGTCGTGTCCGACCCTTCGTGATCCCATGAACCATATCCCGCCAGGCCTTCCTGTCCTCCACTATCTTCCTGAGTTCGCTCATTTCCATGTTCGTTGCATCGGTGATGCTGTCTAACCATCTCATCCTTGGCCTTCCCCTTCTCCTTTTGCCTTCAATCTTTCCCAGCATCAGAGTCTTCTCCAGAGAGTCCTCTCTTCGCATTAGGTGGCCAAAATATTTGAGTTTCAGCCTCAGTACCTGTCCTTCCAGGGAACAGTCAGGCTTGATTTCATTTAGAATTGACTGATTTGATCTCCTAGCAGTCCAAGGGACTCTCAGGAGTCTTCTCCAGCACCACAGTTCAAAAGCATCTATTCTTCGGCGCTCAGCCTTCCTTATGGTCCAACTCTCGCAACCATACATTGCTACTGGGAACACCATCGCCCTGACTATACGAACTTTTGTTGGCATGGTGATATCTCTGCTTTTTATTATGCTGTCTAAGTTTGCCATAGCTTTCCTTCCAAGGAGTAAGCGTCTTTTAATTTCATGGCTGCTGTCTCCGTCTGCAGTGATCTTGGAGCCCAGAAAAGTAAAATCTGTTACTGCTTCCATTTCTGCCCCTTCTATTTGCCAGGAATTGATGGGACCAGATGCCATGATCTTAGTTTTATTAATGTTGAGTTTCAAGCCAACTTTTGCACTCTCCTCTTTCACCCTCATCAAGAGGCTCTTTAGTTCTTCTTCACTTTCTGCCATTAGGGTGGTATCGTCTGCATATCTGAGGTTGTTGATATTTCTCCCGGCAATCTTGATTCCGGCTTGCGATTCATTCAGCCCTGCATTTCTCATAATGTACTCTGCATATAAGTTAAATAGGCAGGGTGACAATATACAGCCTTGCCGCACTCCCTTCCCAATTTTGAACCAGTCAGTTGTTCCATGGCCGGTCCGAACTGTTGCTTCTTGACCCACATACAGGTTTCTCAGGAGACAGGTAAGGTGGTCTGGTACCCCCATCTCTTTAAGAATTTGCCACAGTTTGTTGTGATCCACACAATCAAAGGCTTTTGCGTAGTCAATGAAGCAGAAGTAGGTGTTTTTTTGGAACTCTCGTGCTTTCTCCATGATCCAGCGCATGTTGGCAATTTGATCTCTAGTTCCTCTGCCTCTTCGAAACCCAGCTTGTACGTCCGGTAGTTCTCGGTCCACGTACTGCTGAAGCCTAGCTTGTAGGATTTTGAGCATAACCTTGCTAGCATGTGAAATGAGTGCAATTGTACGGTAGTTTGAACACTCTTTGGCACTGCCCTTCTTTGGAATTGGAACGTAAACTGACCTTTTCCAATCCTTTGGCCACTGCTGAGTTTTCCAAATTTGTTGGCATATTGAGTGCAGCACTTTCACAGCATCATCATTTAGGATTTTAAGTAGCTCAGCTGGGATATTATCATCTCCACTAGCTTTGTTGTTAGTAATGCTACCTAAGGCCCACTTGACTTCACTCTCTAGGATGTCCGGCTCTGGGTCAGTGACCACACCAGCGTGGTCATCAGGAACATTAAGATCTTTCTTGTATAGTTCTTCTGTGTATTCTTGCCATCTCTTCTTAATCTCTTCTGCTTCTGTTAGGTCTCTGCCTTTTTTGTCCTTTATCATGCCCATCTTTGCACAAAACGTTCCCTTGATATCTCCAATTTTCTTGAAGAGATCTCTAGTCCTCCCCATTCTGTTGTTTTCCTCAATTTCCTTGCATTGTTCATTTAAGAAGGCCTTCTTATCTCTCCTTGCTATTCTCTGGAACTCTGCATTCAGTTGTTTATATCTTTCCCTTTCACCCTTGCTTTTTGCATTCCTTCTTTCCACAGCTATTTGTAAAGCCTCATCTGACAGCCACTTTGCTTTCTTGCATTTCTTTTTCTTTGGGATGGTTTTCGTTGCTGCCTCCTGTACAATGTTACGAACTTCCGTCCATAGTTCTTCAGGCACTCTGTCTACCAGGTCTAATGCCCTAAATCTATTCTTCACCTCCACTGTATACTCATAAGGGATATGGTTTAGGTCATATCTGACTGGTCTAGTGGTGTTCCCTACATTCTTCAGTTTAAGCCTGAATTTTGCAATAAGAAGCTCATGATCTGAGCCACAGTCAGCTCCAGGTCTTGTTTTTACTGATTGTATAGAGCTTCTCCATCTTTGGCTGCAAAGCACATAATCTATCTGGTTTCGGTATTGACCATCTGGTGATGTCCATGTGTAGTCGCCTCTTGTGTTGTTGGAAAAGAGTGTTTGCTATGACCAGCGTGTTCTCTTGACAGAACTCCGTTAGCCTTTGCCCTGCTTCATTTTGCGCTCCAAGGCCAAACTTGCCTGTTGTTCCATTTATTTCTTGATTTCCTACTTTAGCATTCCAGTCTCCTATGATGTAAAGGACATCTTTTTTGGGTGCTAGTTCTAGAAGGTGTTGTAGGTCTTCATAGAACCGCTCAACTTCATCTTCTTCGGCATCAGTGGTTGGGGCATACACTTGGATTACTGTAATGTTGAATGGTTTGCCTTGGATTCGAACTGAAATCATTCTGTCGTTTTTGAGGTTGCACCCCAGTACTGCCTTTCCCACTCTTTTATTGACTATGAGGGCTACTCCATTTCTTCTAAGGGATTCATGCCCACAGTAGTAGATATGATGGTCACCTGACTTAAATTCGCCCATGCCCGTCCATTTTAGTTCGCTGATTCCCAAGATGTCAATGTTCAGTCTTATCATCTCATTTTTGACCACATCCAGCTTGCCTTGATTCATAGACCTCACATTCCATGTTCCTAAGCAGTATTGCTCCTTGCAGCATTGGATTTTCCTTTCAACCTCAGACACATCCACAGCTGGACGTCCTTTCGGCTTTGGCTCAGCCGCTTCACTCTTTCTGGGTCTACTTGGAATAGTCCTCCGCTCTTCCTCAGTAGCATATTGGACACCTTCCGACCTGAGGGGCTCATCTTCCGGCATCATATCTTTTATCCTTTTGGTACTGTTCATGGGATTTTCTTGGCAAGGTTACTGGAGTGGGTTGCCATTTCCTTCTCCAGTGGATCACTTTTAGTCAGAACTCTCTGCTACGACCTGTCCGTCTTGGGTGTCCCTGCACGGCATAGCTCATGGCTTCATTGAGTTACGCAAGCCCCTTCGCCACGACAAGGCAATGATCCATGGATCCATGATCCATGAATATTGGATGATATGATCCCAAATGATAAGCCTTGGGATCTCCAAGACCACATTAGAGACCAGCTCAGGCAGGGAGACTGTTAGCAGGTGGACAGTACACCAGCAGAACCCCTACCCTTTCTTGACACCCCAATGCTAGGGTGGGAGACCAGGAAAATGATAACTGCTCGTGATAAATATTTTGATTACCTATTGTTACTTTTCTTTCCCTCGTTTCTACATTACTACTATTTAGTGTTTTTTAAAGTTTAATGTGGCTAAATTATATTGAAATTTGAAGATGAAAAGACAACAGAATTATTACTGAGAATTATCAATGTGAGCATGGTGCCTCTTGTCACATGAACTGATGGAAGAGTTCCCAATTAGCTGAAAGAGCAGCAGCAACCTATAGGATTGCAAGTCTAGCTTGGGATACAATTTACTTCAGAACGAGGCAAGGATAATACTTTTGAATCACCTGTGAACGGACAGAAAATGGCTATGACAAAGCTATTATTCTCGGAGTGATTCCGTGCTTTCTTTCTTTTAAGGTAAAGGTGACCCCTGACAATTAAGTCCAGTCGTGTCGGACTCTAGGGTGTGGTGCTCATCCCCATTTCAAAGCCGAAGAGCCAGCGTTGTCCAAAGACGTCTCCGTGGTCATGTGGCCGGCATGATTCTCCTTGCCGCAGTGTGTAGCATGCGGCTGGAACACGGAGCGCTGTTTACCTTCCCGCAAGCGGTACCTATTTATCTAATCACATTAACATGCTTTGGAACTGCTAGGCTGGCAGGAGCTGACCAAGCAACGAGAGCTCACCCCGTTGCGGATTCGAACTGCCGACCTTTCGATCTACAGCTCATGGTTCAGCGGTTTACCACATCCTAAAGTTAGGTTGGATTAAGAAAAGTGTAAGTTTCACTGTGTTTTGGTGACAATCCTGGACACACACAAGAGTTACAGACTGAGCATATTCAGTCAGAACTTAATGGTACTGCGTTGAATGATAGGACTAGCTCCCAAGGTGGCAATGTACTGCAGCCTTCTTCTCAACAAGCTGGTGTACTTTTTAAATAAACTTTTTGAGAGTGTAGAGACAGCACATCCTTAAGTTTACGACCACACTGACGCCAGACCGATCACCAACGCCAGACCCCCTTCCCAAAAAACTAAGAACATCCGGTGGGGTTTTCCCCAGTCACCAAACACTCCTCTTACAGTTATCCTCCCTCCTTAAATTATCATGTATATAGGGCCGCAACCTGCTGGTGGTACAAATACACGTGTCCCTAACCCTGTTGTTTACCATCGACATAGGGCCTTCTGGGAACTGTTGTTCATCAGCGTTCTCGTTCGTTAGTTTACAGAAATAAGAGAAACAACAACTCCCATAACCCTCTGCGGCATGGGAGGCTGCCAGCATGCAACTACAACGCCTCGTTCACCATGACAGGCAAATCGTTCCGTCCAATAAACGGCAGGAAGAACATCAAAACAAGTTTACTTTCTACGAATGATGAGAGGCATTCAGAATGCCCAATGAGAAGAAAGAGTTACGTGACGGATGTTCGCATCAGCCACTCAAAGGTCAGATTTAATGGCAAGTAGGTGGGGCTTCTACGAAAGAGGGAAGAGAGGGCGGAGGGGGGAAAAAACCTGAAGGGAGTCTTGTAATGGCGACGGGTTTGGTAAGCACCTCAGAAGTTTTCGAGTGGAGTCTGGGAGTTGGTGGATTGTTGGGAATGACTTGTTAGGCCTTTTTGTCCTCGCCTAGGGGCTATTATGATAGCAGGGAGGGGCTGCTCTTGCTTCACGTCATGAAGCTGAGGGGACGGAAGAGAGACTCTCTCTCTGAGAGAGTGAAGGGGGCTTACGACTCCACTGAGCACCTGCATTTCTTCATCCCCTGAATAGGATGAAATGCATACAGGAGAGCATTGCCGGACATGATATGGGCTTTTGCTCTGAATAGTGCATTACCTCCCCCGTTGTTTCTCTTTATGGTTTCTTGCTGCTCTGTCGTGTCTTTCTCCGTCTCCCCCCCCCCCCCCCGTCTCTCGTCTGTGGTGAGCTGTTTGGGGGGAGAGCGGGCCAAATCTCGAGCCCTGACCATTTCCCCCTTAGTAGCGGGGTAAGAACCCCTCCCCCACCGCCTTCCCCGCTTGTTACGCACTTCTGAATGAATGGGCCTTTGAGCGCATGCGCCTTACCCCGAGAGAAAAAGTTTATAAACAAGGGCCTTTTCCAGGCATAGACCACGTGACCGAGAAAGGGAGGGGGTTCGGGCTTCTCCGGAGCCTTTGCGCTCCCCTCCCTTTTTCCGGGCTGTGTTAAAGGTACCAATCAGCGCGCCGCCGCTGGCGGGGTTGGGCCGCGTGACTTCTCCAACCGCCGCCCTCGTCGAGTAGCGCGTGACAGAAACTTGGCAAACGGCGTGTGAGTGTGAGATTGTTTTGTGCAAGTCCTGAGACAGTGCGGAGCTGACGGGAACAGGAAAGCTGGCGCTGCTGCTTTAGTAGAAGGGGCAGCAACGCAACGTGTGACTAGCCTTTCTTTATTTCGCCTTCTATACCAAGTGGGAAGCGTTATTAACCGCAGCTCTCTATGGTGCTTCTCGCTGCTTAGGGTGTTATGTAACTGCCTATAAACATGTTTCTGTGACCTGTGCTGTTCTGCGGTTGTAAGCGAACAGTAAAGGCTGTTTCACGAGAAATGGGAGAGAAAAGGTGTCTTTTTAAAGACCTTTTTATGTAGTTAGTTGCTTGACATATGTATGCATAGGTCTTGCATTGGGATATGTGCTTTCCAAACAGGCATTTGTGTTCCCTTTAATGATTTCATGGTATGTCTGTGTGTGAATGCTCAGTAGGAACATGTCAAGCAACCTTAAAGCCTGAGGCACACCGCCCATGTTTCGCGTGCGTCGTGCACGTCACTGAGGGTACGTTGTGAAACACGAAAAGTGCACTGAAATCTGGGCATTGTCCAGGGGAGGCGTCCATGCATCCGTGGCTCCCGGTGGCTGGAACGAAGGCATGTCGTACCACAAAAACGCATGCGCAACCAGACGCACCTTCCGCGATGCACGCGAAACGTGGGTGGTGTGCCTTGGGCTTAAGAGTTTGCATCAATACTTTTATTTATAAATCCTCTTTTTCCCAAAGGCACTTGAGGTGATATGCAAATTTTAAAAGTACAGTTCAAATTAAGACAAAAATCAACTAAAGATCTGTGCTAATACTGTAATATTCCCAGCTAGTGACCTCAGCAGCTAACTAGGATCAACAGAATTTCAGCTATCAGTAAAATCTTTTAAAAATGATGATTGTTTTTAAGGGATGCCATCAGTGAAGTAGCCAGGTATAGGGGCAATTAGACTGATTTGGTACTATTGGACTCCTTGTGCAGCTAGTGGGGGCGTACTTGGATTGCGAAGCTCCAGCCGTGCTTCGCTCTGCCTGTGCTGGAAGGGCCCTCCCTTGCTTCTGATTGGTTTGAAATCGGGGCAATCCAAAAGCAATAGGCTGTGACACGATGTTATGACGTCATCATTTCACTGCCAAACACTTCTGGGTGTGTCCGATAGGGCCCCACATCTGGTAAGGCTGACCCTGAATATCCTTATACACTGTAGACTTGTCCAGTCCTAACAGCACAATTCTATACATGTTTACTCAGAAGTCCCACAGTATTCAATAAGGTTTACACCCTAGTATAACAGCACAATTGTATACAGGTTTGCTTGGTATTTAAGCCCCACTTTGCAGTAGCGTTCTGTGACTGGTGCGGAAGCATACATGTACCAGAATGCTGCTTTGTGCGTGAAAGTGCCCCCCTGCTGGTTGGAGCCATTCCCAGTGGGCGACGGCTACCGCATGGGCGGAATGACTGCCCGTGCAGTAGCCGTCGGCCACTGGGAATAGCTCCGACCCGTGAGGGGGAGGAGCACTCACGCACGAAGCGGCATCCTGCTACACGTACGCTTCTGCACCAGCCTCGGAACGCCACTGCCACTGTGTACAAGGGGGTTTATCTTAGGTAGCCTAACGGGATCGTAGCCCAATCCTGTGCTCAGAAGTAAGTTCCATTGAGTTCAGTGGGAACTACTTCCAATTAAGTATGTGGTTCTTACTCTTTTTTTTGGGTCACGGACTCCTCTGAGAATCTGATGAAGGCTATGGACCCCCTCCCCAGTAAAATGCACATAAACACATACAAATTCTTTTTGCTTCTGGTACATGGACCAGAAGCCCATACTCTCAAAGCCCATCCGTGGACCTTAGGGAAACCCTGGTCTATAGGATTGCAGCCTAAGGGCGCAATCCTGCTTAACTTCCGGGTGGTGGACCTAGCGTTCCGCCTCCCAGAATAGTCGCAAACGTGCCATAAGGCACGTTTGCTGACTACTTTAGAGTCGGGAAGGCCGGCACACGGCCAGCCTTCCCAGCTCCGCCGGCCGAGGACTCAGGCGGCCGCCGGACCCAAGAAAGGTAGGATCTGGCGGACAGTTCGGAGGCTCAGCAGACGGGGGGAGGGACGGCAGAGCCGGGAGGGCAGCCATAGGCCCAGCCACCCCGGGTAGGGGTGGGACATGGCATTCCGCCATATCCCGGTTTCTGCAGGGTGGCTGGGCCGTTATACGGCCGCCTCCGACTTCCTCCAGCAAAACAGCTGGTGGAAATCCAAGGAGGCCTACCGGCCCCAGCCGCCGTTACACTTGGGGAAGGAGACAAGCGTCCCCTTCCTCAAGTAGACTTCCCGCCGCAGGCTGCCTGCTGCAGGCTGTCCGCGGTGGAGCACTGGATCGGGTAGGTGGCCTCGGCTGACCGGCCGATCTTTACGTACGATTGGGCTGTAAGTGTCTTTTTAAATTAATAGTTAACAAGTACAGTGCAGTAATTCTTTTATTGAAGACTTTCAGGACAAGAGAGTGGAAATGTCACCGGGTTACATTTAAAAGGATTTGTGTAGGATCTTAAGGAGTATGAAAAGAATACTAGAATAGTAATATAAGAGAAAATACTCTTGAGCGATTCCTACAAAGCATGCCTTATATGCATCTTCTTAAAATTGTCAAGCAGGGTACATACCAAAGCCCAATCAACTTTTAAGTTGCTAAACTATTCTGGGTAGAAATGGAGGAATGATCATCAAAGTCATCAGATCATCGGGTAGGAAGTACTTGGGATCTTTTAAAAACATCCTAAAATTTCTTATTCAGCATTCAAACATTTTTGGGTTTTAAGAACTGATTGTCCAATTGGGTATATTTTTAATATTGCATATTTATTTATGTGTCATCTGTAACTGAACATTCTCATTGGTCATCACTTCTTCCTATATGCAGTGTTTCTGGTTATTGTCTAGAATAGTTCATGCAGTCAAATGACTATCTTGAGGATTTCAGTTTCCACATACCGGTATATATCACATTGTGGACTTTTCAGGCTCCATATATCAAGGACATATAGCCCTTATGACTGCAGAGAAAAGCTTTTAAATGAAAAAGCAAAATAAAAGATGAAATGTAGTGACTTGAGGAAAATCATTATATTAGAAATGCTTCACAGACCACACCTTTTGTCAAATAAAGATTTGTCCATGTCAAGTTTTGTCCATGTCAAGTTTTCCCAACATTTTTGGTATTGAGCATACCTGCAAAAAAAAAAATAATATACCCTGTCTCCTGAACAATTTACAGATTAGAAGATGGTTGGCAAATTTCTGTGTTATCAAGGGGCCATCCTATTTTCCAGTTTATTGGGGGAGTCAGAGGTATATTTTGCCACAAAACGTGACTCAATTAAAAAAAATTAAAATAGGGGTTTAATGACCGTGTCAGGTAAGTTCTTAAAAACATCAACGTCTTAACGTTACGCTCCGGACGTTGCTGTTTTTAAGAACTGACCTAACAAGGTCATTAAACCCCTATTTAATTTTTTTTAAAATTTAATAAATATGGACCATGAATCTCTAAGACAATATTTAAAACTTGACTTGTTTATGAATCAGGTCCCATAATAAATGTGATGCCATCTGGAAATATGGGTTTCCAGTTATGGAACACATGTATAGAATCACAACGTTTTGTACAACTGTGTATGTTGCAGACCAAATACAAAAGAGAAACGTAACATAAAATGGAATGTGTTTTTTTAGAGGTGAGTTTGTGGGCAAACCTTTACCACACCTTGTTTAAAATTGGATAGTGCCACCAAAACCTGATTAAATTGCAGTGGGAGCTGGATTTGATCTATGGGCTCTCTGGTTGGCCCTCCCTGATCTTAAAAAAACAATTTGTCAATGAATGTCGAGATTTATGATGTAGTATAAATTATTAGTGTAATTAACAAAGTCAATTGACGTTTGCAATTTTTATCTTGCAGAGGTTTTCTGTATGAATTACAACTTAATCTTGTTCTGTAACAGACGTCAACAAATGTAGCAGTTTCAATATGGTTCATTCTACAATGTTGAAAATTTCTTTAATTTCAGGATTCATGGTTTTATACACAGGAGAATGGGGATTGATCTAGTTTGTTTTCTGTCTTGTCATTAATATGTGCTGTCTCTCATGTACAAAAGCCACATGGTTAGCTTGAATACTACTTATTGAGAGCGACAGAGTAACTATCGGACGAGTGGCAAAGTTCCTTTGTTTAGTGGAGAAAAAATTTCGTTCTAGACGACGTTGATCTGTATTTGCAAGTTTTTTTTTGTGTGTGTTTTTCTTGTTTGCTTGTTTTTAAATGTATTATCCCTTAAAATGTGTATTTGCTTGGTTGGTTATGTATGTATATGTCAATAAAGGTCTTTTGGATTGGAGTAGTTACTTTACTTCACTGTTAGATGGAAGGCTAGCAAATGGAATTATAGCAATAAAGATATTTCCTAGGCTGTAGGATACAGCAACTTTTCAAAATAACAATTTTTAGGAAATACTGGGTTGACTCCAAAGGTGCTCTTCTATATGTGGAAGGTGTCTTCTGTTCATAGAAGGGCCAACAAATCTGATATATGGAGTGTTACACTCAATAGACAGGTATACTGTATAGATATACTGTGTGTGTATGTATTCTGTGCACACATGCCAATTGAGGATAAAACTTTGTGCATCTGATTAAGTGGACTCTAGTTCACAAAAGCTTTTGCTGCAATGAATGTTTTTCTTTAAGGTACCACAACTCTTTTTTGTTTTTGTTGCAATAGACCAGTGGTTCTCAATTTTCTCGGTGTCACCTCGTCCTCCATGGTGGGTCACGATGCTGGAATGTCTCACCTGTAGGGTGGGGAGGCCTCTTCCGGGTCCTGCCAGGCTGGCAACTGCAGGTCTCAGAATGGCCTGCAGAAGCCTCGGAACGCCATGTCCGGTTTTCAGAAGCTAACTGGAAGTGGTGTTCTGAGGCTTTTGCGGGCCATTCTGAGGCCAGTAGAGTGGGTTGCTGGTCTGGCATGACCTGGAAGAGACCTCCCCATCTTCCTAGTGAGTAATTCAGCTTCTGGAATCGCCCCGATCTGGAGCCAAACTGGAGCAAGGGTGCATGGGAGAGCCCAGGCCGCGATCCAAAGTGGGTCACAACCCACACTTTGAAAAGCCCTGCAATAGACCAACAGGACTAACCCTCTGGAAATAGTAACCTTTTACTTTAAACAGGAAGTACCTGGGAGAAATTAAAGAAACTAATTTTCAGCATGGTTGTATAAAGAACCATATTGAAACTGCTACAGTTGATGAATGCATCCTAAGCACTGTACTTATGCTAGAAGTTGAATGTAAATTTTGGAGATATTTTAAATTGGTACATTTGGGTGGTGAGTTGATAATGTGAGATATTGGAACCTAGGGTCACACAGTTGTTCCTGCAGCTAAGAGTATTAGACTATGTAATTTTTTTTCCTCCTCAAGTCAGATAATTTGAAGCACCCTACAATGGTCTGGGAGGTGAAGACTAATCAGATGCCTCGTGCAGTACAGAAACTCCTGTTAGTGGTGGATAAGAGAACTTCAGGGATGAATGAATCATTGGAATTACTAAAGTGTAATGAAAACCTCCCAGCCTCTCCTGGATATGCATCTTGTGATGAGCACATGGAGCTTGGTAAGTCATTTATCTTTATCATCCAAGGAAATTCTTATAGAAATCATTGTGTACAGAGGCGTTGTTGGGGGGGGGGGGAGGCCCAGGGCGGTGGGGTGCCACATGGGTGTGTGTGTACTTGTCTTCCGGATTCGCTGCTGGGCCACCGCCACCGCTCCTGTCTTAGTTTTTGTGGCTGTTGCTCCGTCGGGCCACGAGATTGGCCCTCCCACCCACCCTGGAGCTGTTTGGATCCAAAATGCCTCGGAAAAGGGCAGGGGTGTGTTTCGTGCCACGTCGTAACCGAAATTCGGTGGCGGTGCATGAAAATGTCACGCCCCCAGGGGCAGGGCTTGTCGCATCACGTGGGGGTGTTGCGTCAGCGTCCCCCCCCCCACGGAGGGGGGGTAGGAACGCCACTGAGTGTGTACTACATGGATGATTTGGTATCTGGAGTAAGGCGTTAGGGACTCATTCAACCCAAAGACCAAGCTAGGATTCAGCGAGATTCTTAGCAGGGCTGGCCCATCCATGATGCAAATTATGTGGCTTGCATTGAGTGGGGGGGGGGCAAACTTGGGGTTCCCTTCATTCCAAGTCTGCTGCTACCCCCGTCCAGCCTGCTGGAGATGGAGCTGCACCCATCCGCTCTTGAACCCACTCATCTTGCTCTTTCCTTGCCCAGCCCCTTTAAACTTAAAGAGACTTCATGAGGAAGGAGTGAGGTGAGTGGTTAGGAGGGAAAGTGGATTGCTGCTGCCTGCACCTGAAAAAGACCAGACAGGTAGTGGTGATTAATTTCACTCACCTTGCGTGGTCTCCTTAAACTTAACAAGGAGGAAAAGGGAAGCATCCACATACCTCATTCCTATCTCGCAGTCCCTTTTAAATAAAACAGAAAGGTTTTGAATTAATAAAAGGAAGCATTTTCCAGGTTGTTCTGGTCCTTTTATTCAGTTAACAAGACAACAAGGGGTTGTCCTAACGTTTCGCTCCTAAACCATGAGGAGCATTATCAAAGGTGTAGCAACTTGCTGTCTGCTCTAGTTCTTCTTAGCACAAGTTGTTAACAGTTGGAAGATTAACTGCTGCCTTTGCTAGGTTCCTTAAAGTCATACCACCATTTTTATAACAAAGTCCCATAGCTACAAAGATTTTCCAGATATAAAATGAGGCATCAAAGCGCAACAGCCCTCCCTCATGCAGCCGATCGTTGAGAGTTTAAACAGTCACGTACTGTGAAAACTACTTAGGTGCTAAATTATCTGCGATATTATTATTATTTCGATTGCTTCCCTGTTCAGACGGGAACGATATTGCAAAATTAGCTATTTTTTTTAAGGAACCCTAAAGACAGACTGCATTCGTGAACATATGCATGAGGGAGGGCTGTTGCGCTTTGATGTCTCATTTTATATCTGGAAAATCTTTGTAGCTATGGGACTTTGGTGGTATGACTTTAAGGAACCTGGCAAAGGCAGCAGTTAATCTTCCAACTGTTAACAACTTGTGCTAAGAAGAACTAGAGCAGACAGCAAGTTGCTGCACCTTTGATAATGCTCCTCATGGTTTAGGAGCGAAACGTTAGGACAATCCCTTGTTCTCTTGTTAACTGAATAAAACAACCTGGAAAATGCTTCCTTTTATTAATTCAAAGATATGTACCGGTCGCAAAAACCTCAGAACATACAAAACAGAAAGTGTGGGACACACTGGGGGTTTCCAGCATGACCCACACTTCCAGTTTTGTTGAAAATTATCAGGTAGGAAAGAGCAAGGTAAGTGACTGTGTTTTTTTCTACCTGGGTTTTTTTTAGGGGTGGCGGAACTGGCACAAGCAGCATCAGGTGGTGGATACAGTTGTGCCATCCCTGATTCAAAGGAACTGTGTTAGCTTATGGAAAATTTTGATTCTATTTTTTTGAACAGCTGACCCCCATGGTGTATTGCAAACTCTTTTGGAAACCCTTTTCAGTTTAGCATCGGGCATAATACTAAACCACTTCTGACCTCATGGAACTAGTTTCATGGTTCTTTGGATCATGGTCCTTCTTTCAATAACACTGACCTATGTAGACAACATTGTAGTGCATTTGCATGCATGTGGCAGAAACCCGGCCACAACTGGTAAAAGCCTTGCACTGCCTCTGATGCCCTATGATTTCCACATCTTTGATGAAAATGTGGGTCAGTACTGAAACGGATGGGGGCCTTACATTTTATTTTTATTTATTTTATTTACAATATTTTTACCCCGCCTTTCTTCCCGAAGGGACCCAAGGCGGCTTACAACATGGGAGACGGATACATAATACAAAAAAATAATCACATTTAAAACAATAAAAACAATCCACAAAAGCTAGTAAAAATCATCTAAAATTAATAAAAACACATCAAATTACAATTAAAACAAGAGCATAAAAAAGCAGCAGCACTCCACCTGTGCCAGCAGGATGTTAAAAAAGGCAAGGACTCAGAAGGCTTCCTTAAACAGGAAAGTTTTCAAGCCTCGCCGGAAGTTCTCCAGGGAGGGAGCAGTACGTAAATCAAGAGGGAGGGAATTCCATAGGGTTGGTGCCACTACTGAGAAGGCCCTATTTCTGGCCGCCGCCCCTCGCACCTCCCTGGGCGACGGTACCCGCAAAAGGGCCTTCTCTGATGACCTAAGGAGACGAGCCGGAATATATGGAAGTAGGCGGTCTCTCAGATATCCTGGCCCCAGGCCGTATAGGGCTTTAAAGGTCAAAACCAGCACTTTGAATTGGGCCCGGAAACGAATCGGCAGCCAGTGCAGCCGCTGAAGAAGCGGCCCGACAGAATCGAACCGCCTACCCCCAGTAACCACACGGGCCGCCGCATTCTGCACTAATTGCAGTTTCCGAACTGTCTTCAAGGGCAGCCCCACGTAGAGCGCGTTACAATAATCTAATTGCGACGTCACCATGGCATGGATCACCTAATGGATCATTAGGTTGTAGGCTTTGTGTTGTGCGGGAATATATCTGACTTCTTGTATACTTTTTCACAGATGATCTTCCTGAGCTGCAGGCTGTTCACACTGATTCTACTCCACCTGCACTTTTCCAGCTGAGTGCAGATGTCTCGCATCAGGAATACTCAAGGCCTTTGTGGAACCAGCATACCTCAAGCAACAGTTCAGAAAGTGCTTACGCTTGTGAGAATGGAGTGAATTGGTTGACAGAACTAGCGAACATTGCTACTAGTCCACAGAGTCCCCTTATGCAGTGCTCTTTTTATAACAGGTATACTATCATTCTGCAGTTGTTTCCATTCTAGAACTTGCAGCATTGTTATGAAAAGCTCTGTTTTGCACTGAAGTCTGAGAAACGATCCACTTTTCCTTTTGATGATGATCCCTTTCCTGCATAACTGCTGGGTGCACGGGTGGTTGTTTAAAGCTGATGCAGCTGTTCTAAACTGTACCAGGGATAATGTGAACAAGTTATTCTCTAATCACAAACAGCTTAGGTAATGTTTTATTTGTGGTGCTAGAATGAGAGGTAGAAAATGAACAACTTAATTGTATAAAATGCTATTGTTTGCCATGAAGATTGGTTTGAGAGACCTTGACGAAAAGGTAGAGTTTGTATAGGTTAAAAAGTCATGTAAAAATCTTTTAAATATTAAACAAATATGAGGAATTCCAATGTTTTAAAATACACATAAATCATAAAAATATTTTTTGATGATTGTATGTGTATTTTAAAACATTGGAATTCCTCATATATGTTTAATATCTAAAAGATTTTTACATGACTTTTTAACCTATAAAAATTCTACCTTTTCGTCATGATGTCTGGTCATGAAAACATCCATGCTACATTGAGAGACCTTTTTCAAAAAAATAACAATTAATTTCTGGTTATTTAGATTTCTTAGAGGTTTTATTTCCTAATTTTTCAATGAAGAAATTAGCATAAATGCACAAACTCTTGTTGAGAAACCTAGGCATGTGAATATTTTTTTCTAATGTTTTTAAATAATTCAATCTGAAATTAATTCTGTACCTAATATGGCTAGCCCCCTCTTTCTGCAGTTTTCATCGACAGCTTGTAGCTTTTATTTTCTAAGCTTAGTTGCAGAGTTTTTTAAAAATCATCAACTGAAATCGTCATTTAACTTGCCACTCAGCAGTTTTCTCAGTTTTTTAATTAAATTTGTTTTGCTATTTGTTTCTACTTGTACATTGCTTTCAGTGTTTTTACAATATTTATTTAAATGATTTATATCCTTTCCCTCCAAATAAATGGAGCGCTCAAGATGGTGTGTAACAGAGAAAAATAAACTAAGTAAAATGGAAAAATAGGAGCAAAATATAAAGTACAACAGTTGTAAAAACCGTAAAGAATAGTGGAATAAAACAATGAAAACATACAACCGCAAAATCCCAAAGAAACTACCGGTAATTAAAATGGGAAGGCCAGGTGGAAAAGGCAAGTCTTCAGACCTTGCCAGAAGGCTAACAGGAAGGGGGCAACTCTTAATCCCACTGGGAGTTCCATAATACAGATGTTACCACAGAAAAGAACCTGCTCCTCAATGTTGTCAGTGTGGCCTCTGCCAAAGGTGGTATGCACAGCAGGGCCCCCTTGCGGACAGGTCAGTTTTTATGGGAGAAGGCCTCAGATATCCTAGCCTTGAGCCATATAGGGTTTTTAAAGGTCAAAAGCAGCACCTTAAAGATAGAAAAAATAATTCAAACGCATTGGTTTAGGAACCCTAATTTGAGTACCAGCTGTTCCAATAGAAGGGTTTCAAGGGCAAAAGTAATTCTGTACCATTATAGTTGAATTATTTGGTGAGTTAACTTCTTTTCTAGCAATACTTTTTTGTAAAAGAGGGGAGAAGATGGAGCTATGGCAGAGATCTATTAAGGATGGAAGGACTGAAAAAATAAGTAAAGCATTTGCTAATCACTTTACAGAAACATTAGCAGCACAATTTTCTGTCCCCAAAATTGCTTAGACAAAGTGGGGGGGGGGGGGAAAGGCTCAAATATGCACTCAGAGTAACTTATTGGCCCAGAATGTTTCAAGTCTTGTGAATCTTAAGTGGTGTTGTTGTTGTTAACATTTATATAACACTGGCTGAGTGTGCAAAGTGGTTCACATGTAATTATCTTGATTTAGTCCTTAAAGTAACCCTGTAAGGTAAAAAGTATTATTATCCTCATATTGCAGCTGAGGGTGAGAGGGAGTGGTTTGGCCAAGGCTGTATAATTTTGATCTATTCAAACGATAGTATGCAGGATTATTTTAGTTATCTTAGAGTTACCAGTAAACTATTCTCAGTGCACTTTTGAGGTGGTCTTTCCCTTTGACTTTGTACCAGTGTCTTCTGCTTCTTTTTTCCTTGACTAAAATGTGCTTATATGCTTTTTTAAAAAAAATCTTTCTTAGATCATCTCCTGTTCACTTAATAGCTACAAGCAAAAGTTTACATTCCTATGCACGCCCTCCACCAGGATCCTCTCAGAGCAATTCCGGTTTTTCCAAGCATCACATTGATGAAACACCAGTCAGACACGAAAGGGTAAGTTATATTTATTGAACTAAATGAAGACCAGAGAAAAAATGTTTTAGAAGCTGAAATAGCTTTTCTGCTTAAGCTGCTCATTTTAATTTGTTACTCGTTCAGCAATGATAACAATCTATGCAGAGTTTACGTACTATGCCTGTATAGAACCGTATGTACAGAGTTTAGATTCAAAGAGAGGTTCAGAATGAACTAGAAAAGACCAAGCTTTGGAAATTCTTTTATGCTTGGTATAAAAGCAAGTAGATTATTAGAAAAGTTGTGGAAAAAATCAGGGCAAAACACACAAAAGGTTGCTTCCCAGCACTGTCAGTAAACAGAAGGGTTTGCACTCTTGTTCCTAGGCAAATAAAAGCACACTCTGTGAGGGCTTGGGTAAGAGCTTGAACCTTTCCTGGAAGCTCTCCCTGCCTTCCTTGTGTCATTAATACTACATTTTGAGAACTGTTGCCTGGCATTTATTCTGTTTGCCTTGATGGTGTTCCTGGTGTCAGTGGGACAGAATTTGGTCCCAAAGGAATAGAAGCAGTACAGGAATGTTTCCTCAGAACTGGTGACTATGAAGTGTCAGCTAAAACATGCAAAATTAAGAATACTAGATTCTAAATACTAAGTTTTAATGGAGAAAAACTTGGGAATAGTTAGATAAAAAAATGGAACTCGAGGAAGCCGTCTGTGGCAAACAAGTAAGCATTTGTTTGTATGATCATCTGTAGAAATATTCCTGTTTAAAAACCTTCATATGGTTTGTTTTCTCAATAGACAAATAGTGAATCAGAGTCTGGCATTTTCTGTATGTCATCACTGTCGGATGATGATGATCTAGGATGGTGCCATTCTTGGCCTCCAACTGTTTGGCACTGTTTCCTTAAAGGTAAAATACCGTATGTTATGTGGCATGGTCTAATAATCAGGTTTGTCTTTTTGATGACATGACATTATTGTTTTGTTTTAAATCAGGCACACGTTTATGCTTTCACAAAGGACGTAATAAAGAATGGGAAGATGTTGAAGATTTTGCAAGGTCCACAGGCTGTGAAAATGAAGCTGATGATTCATTGGGTACTTGCAAAGTAAGCTTTGTGCTTTTGACACCCATTTGCAATGTAGAGCATAACCATTATACTTGTCAACTGTTGCTGAAGTAATTTGTGAAGGTCAAATGCTTGAATAGGTGTGACATTTTCCAATCTGTTAAATAGGGATTGATAACATGTAGTCCATATATGTGGTCTGTTTTTTATGACAGTTGAAAGGAAGGGGCTAATTATGGTGGAGGATCCTGGTTCCTACACTGATTTTGGCCAGGGGAATCAGATTACTGTGGTCTTCACAAATCTCATTCCTTAAACCATCTAAGGGAGAGACAGTAGAGGGAAGCACTTGCACACAACCACCATAGAATTTTCCCAGTTGAGAAAAGGCAGTTGACTCCAAGGATGGTGTTGCAGTAGTACATGTAGAGGAGGGAGTAAGGTGTCGGCTGGTGAACCTTGCTACTTGATTGCTAACCCAGGGACAGTGGTTACTTGTGCAAGACAAGTGGCAACATTGCACAACTGTGCTTCCAGAGAAAAAATTCCATCTTCTGAAGCATTGGTCCATATGTAGTCAGTTTAAGTTGCAGCACATCCTGCTTCTTGTAATTAATGCTATATGTAGTAGGCAAAGCTAACAACTGAAAGTGGACAGACTTTCCACTAGGTGGCTGAGCCCTGAAGTTTTTGCAGGGAAGAGAAAATGGCTGTTTCCTCCCCAAATTACCGTATTGTCCCAAGTATAGGCCGCACATTCCCCCCCCCAATGTAAGTCTTTAGACCTGGGGTGTGGCCTACAATCAGGATGTTGCAACCCCCCCAATAAAAATACCTTTGAAACTGCAAGCCGAACATTAGCGAAACTGAAAGCGTTGTGCATTTTCTAGCCTCTCCGAGTCTGCTACAGCCAGATAATGCTTGGAATGTTTGTTTGCAGTTTCAAAGGTAAAACGGGGCTTTTTTTTCTTTAACTGAAAAGTGCCATGTTTTCAAGCCTTTACAAGGCTGCTGCAGCCAGAGAATGTCTTCCTATTCATTAAATAAAATACAGTAAGTCCTTGCTTACCTTCCTGCCTTACAATGCCTTGCTATTCAGCCTGGCGGAAAACAGTGACAGTCTGCTGATACGGTAATTAAGCCCTCTAGCTAGCCTCAGCAAGCAGTTGAAAAAATTAACCCTTAAGTTCCAGCCCCAGGACGCTGTGGAAACTTAAGATATTTATTGATCCTGCAGCTTGAAAGTTATTGAGCTTGCCACTTAAGAGAGTGCTATATCTTGCTCCTGCATAGGCTTACCATATCCAAAGGGGGACAGAGTGCCTACCTTTTAACCATTGGAATTTGGGCAGGTGCAGCTCATCATGGAAGGGTGCAACAAGCTACACCTGCCCAAATTCCAAAGGTTAAAAGGTAGGCACTCTGTCCCCCTTTGGATCTGGGACGGCTACTTCTACATTATTATAATGTTGCAATTTTGTTCTAGTAAACATTATTTCAATATAGCATGGATATTTTCATAATCAGACATATTGTAAAAAAGGTAGAGATTTTTATGGGTTAAAAAAACATGTACAAATTTTAAAATATCAACAAGTATCATTATTTCAATGTTTAATATTAGAAGTGTTTTGAGTCTTTATTTAGAAGTTTGGTGATGCTTTTGTGACCAGAAATATGGCCTATACAGGACAATACGGTAATTGTCCCCTCCTACTTGTACTAAGATGAGGGTATCTGCAGTCTCCATAGGTTCACTTGTTTGTTCTAAAAGCTAAACTAAAACCCACCTATTTGACAGGGATATGGTTCTGATGGTTTGAAGCTGATATCACATGAAGAAAGTGTTTCATTTGGCGAGTCAGTACTAAAATTGACTTTTGATCCTGGCACAGTATCAGATGGCTTGCTTACTGTGGAATGCAGATTAGATCATCCTTTTTATGTTAAAAATAAAGGTAAGGAACATTTTTATCACTGATGTAATAGTGGGTATTAGTAATAATGCATGATGAGAAACTGGAGCATCACCATACAATATACTTGTGATTCAAAAGCAATAGCTTCTTATTGACATAAACCTCCATACTCTTTCTGGCCCCTGTTACTGATCTGTGTGTTTCCATTTTTTTTCTGTGTTTCCAACCTTTATCAAGAAGTGATTTGCTGTTGGAGACAGCAGCCTGCTGCTATTGGTTTTTTTTAAATAGTATTTCATAATTACCTCTCAGGCCTGCCACAACTGCATAAAATAAATTCTGATATGATTGCATTACTAGTTTTTATAGTTTATGGAGACAAACTTTATTTAATCTATGTGAAGTAGCATCTGTAGATGACTGCAGTGATTCTCAGAGAATGTTTGGCAGTGACCCCAAATGACAGAATAAGTAGTGATTTTCAACTCTTATTATGCAATTTTCTCATTTTCTTGCATACTGCACAAGATATTACACACGTTTGATAATGCTCTTCATATTGATTAACCAGATTTTTCTCACTCTGTTATCCTCAAGGAAGTGTTGATGATTAAAAACTAACATTTGTAAACACTAGAAAAAGAGTACATTATTTCTCTTCATGTTGTTTGCCATTTGTTCACATTAGATTATTCTGATGTCAGATGACCAGTGTCTAAATCTTACACTAAGATTTCTTAGATTTTGAGTCTGGTGAAAGAATTGCATAAATTGACATGTTTCAGTCTTGTTATTGAGAAGTGGAAAAGAGTGTGCAAGTGAGTGAGTTTAGGTTTATAGCTGTTGAGAGCCAGGTTGACCTTAACTAATCCAGCAGAACGTTATTGCCACTGTATGATTCTCTGGAAGGGAGAAGTGGGGCATTCGGAACGATGGGTAGCCCCTCCCAACTGGAAGGCAGGGTCGGACTTGAAGCTTGCTTCCTCTCCTTGGGAGGGCGCTCTCCTCAACTCCCCAGTCCGACTCTGCCTTCTCAAGAGCTCGGTCGTGTCCTTGGAGCTTCGAGATTAGTCTTCAGACTTTTCTATATTTTTCCTCAGTATCCTCTCCTTTGTTCATTGTTGTGTACCTATCATTGTGTTTCTCCCTTGTTCCTTTAAGTCAGGGGTGGGGAACCTATTTCCGATGGAGGGCCATTTTCCCATGGGGAAAATGTCCCGTGGGCCGTGTGCCCCTCCATCGGAAATAGTTACCCCTGCCCACGCGCGCGCGCTGGGGGGCGCACACCCACCCACCGCCCCCTGCTTTTACCCCCCCTGCTTTTACCTCCCCCCATCTCCTTACCTTTTTCAGGCGGCCGCCGCCGGCCCTGCGCACACTGCTCGCGCGACTCCTTTTGAACTCGGCTGTTTCTGCTCATGCGCAGAAACAGCCAGGCTCCAAAGGAGTCGCGCAAGGTGAGCGCGCTGCGCGCTCTCTCCTCGCGCGACTCCTTTCGAATCCAGCTGCTTCTGCATGCAGCCGGATTCGAAAGGAGTCGCGCCGAGGTGAGCGCGCAGGGGGGCCGGCGGGGCTGGCGGAGCCTACGGTCTGCTCGCGCGGGCCGGACCTGATTGATTCGGGTCCAGTCTTGCGCGGGCCGGACCGCGGGCCGCCGGTTCCCCACCCCTGCTTTAAGTGCTTGATTTCCTCCTGCTCTCTTTCCGTTCGCCTCAGTGTGTGTATTTTTCACCGCTCCTCTTGTTGTTCACCTGTCTGATTTCGGCCAAGCATATTTACGGAGCCCTCGTCGTTGGACCTTCCACAACGAGTCCGCTCATCGTTCTGTTCGCGCTGCTCGCCTCGGAGCCAGCGCGATCGACGCTTGCAACCTCAGGTTCAGGCGGTCAATCGCGGCGTGTATTAAACACAGTGGGACTTGCTTTCAAGTAAATATGCATAAGCCTGTATTGCATGTGGGCCTAGTCCATGAAAGTTTATGGGGAAATAAATTGGTTGGTTAATGTGCCATAAGACTAGGCTTACCATAGTCTCGGTATTCACCGGGACAATCCTGGGCCAACGCTGCAGTCCTGGGCTCCCGGCCAGTCTTGTCTTCGTCCCGGCTAGCCAGGACTGCTCCCACTGCAGCGCTAATGCGGTGCGTCTTCGTCCCAGCTGGGACTTTTCTCATGCCTGCGCAAGGCTGGAAGCTCTTCGGAATCTTCCGAGCTTTCAACCTCGCGCAGGCATGTGCATGTGGATATGTGCTGGAGGGTGCCGGAGACCAGCAGGCAGGGAAAGGGGAGGCGGAGAGACGCGAGGAGGCGCGGGGATGGCCACCAGCGCACCCCAGGTGGACCCAGAGAGGCCAACAGCGGCTGGATCGGGGTGTGGAAAGCCAGCCCGAGCGGGTGCCCTTCGCTACAGAATCGCAGTAGCAAGAGGAGAAGGCAGGCAGGGCAACCGACACGCTCCCCACCACTATGGCTGTGACCTGTCGGGAAGCTCCAGGTCCTAAGCGCGGAGACAGCAAGGGATTTTTTCCTTAAGAAAAAAGGGAGAGGGGAGGAAAGAACGCAAATTGACAGGGGTGGGGAAAGAAAGTGCAAGGTTGACCTCGCCGCCGTGGCTGGGTTGCTCTGCCTCCGCTTTGCTGGGGTGGGGGTCACGCAGTCATGCAAATCCCCTGACCAAGGGAACCCTGTTGCCCTCCTGCAGTGCTCCGGGGTGCCCCTCCCCAACCTGTTTAGCAGTTTGGGAAGGAAGGGGGGGCTTGCCCTCAACCTGTTGCAGGACTGGCAGCGAATGCCCCCTCTCCCTCCAGGTGTGCATCTCTACCCCATGGTAGAACAGCTCCCAGAGCTTGGCCGAAAGCTAGCCCCCCTCTCTTTGGCAACTGCACCGACCCCCATTAAACCAGGGGGCTGAGAAATCCTTTGAGAAATCCTTTTCTTTCCCTCTCCCCCCCCCCCCCTTCCATGTTCTTGACAAAGCACTTGCTTGTCGCTATCTGTCACAGAGTCACTTCAAACCATGTCTTTTTTTCTATGGGGAAAGGAAAATGAGATGAGCAGGGGAAACTTCCAAGGGTTCAGTGGCCTTGGTGTAGCTTCCCTCTCTCCCTCCCCCCCCTTTTTCCTTGTTCTTGACAAGGCACTTGCTTGTCACTATCTGGAGCCACTTCTTCAAACTGTCATTTTTCTATGGGGCAGCAGCGTGGGGGCAGTCCTGGATTCTGAGCTGGGATGAAGACGTTCGTCAGGGCAAAGGCACTCTGCACATGCTCAGAGGCGCCCAGTGAACAGAAAAATGAATAAAAACATAAGGAAAATATTTATTTATTTAAATATGTTGCTTTTATGGAGATTTTACGCCCCCTGTGATGTCACAGGGGTGTACTTCCGGTCGTGCTGGCTGGACACAGTCCTGTGACATCACTTCTGGCGGAAGTGACATCACGGCTCCTTGACCCGCCTCCCATGTTGTCACTTCCGCCCCCTTCGGGTTCCGGAAAATCTGGTAAACCTACATAAGACTCTTTTTGCTGCAACAAACTAAGAAGGGTTGCAGCCCCCCAGCTGCTGAGTAAATTATTACAGAGAGGCTAAGATAATGGCACCTGTGGAATTTATTTTGTGAGCATCACGTTTTGGATCAATAGTAAAAAGATCTGCAATAATTTATCACCTTAATAAAATAAGGTTAGGAATGGATGGATACAGGGGGGCTGCCGTATCCGCGGGGGATATGTTCCAGATCCCCCCGGGAAACTTGAAACCGCGGAAAGGGACGAATGCCTCTGCCGCATTTTTCTGAGCCCCCCCCCCCCGCAGGCACGGGCAGAGGCTCTCTAGGCCCCTAGTCTCCATGGATGGGCTTGCAGGAAGTCGCATGAGACCTGTTCATCACGTTCATGTTGAAGCCTCCAAAGTTAAAAGTAAGTGCCTTGGGGGGTCAGGGGTTGCGTGCGCCCCCTGCCTCGCGACCCACCCAGGCACTTTTAGCATCGGAAACTTCGTTTCTTCTTCAAAAGAAACGCAGCTGCATTCCTTTTGAAGAAGAAACGAAGCTTCCAATGCTAAAAGTTAGTGCCTGGGGGGGTCGCAGAGGGCCATCTGTTATCCGTGGATAACAGGGGACCCTGTAATGGGGGGCCCCTGTAATGGGGGCAAATCCCATTTCCGCAGTCTTTTTTTAGTTTTTTTTTTTTAATTATAGTGAGAATATAATTTTTACAAGAAAAGTATTTTATATTCTTAGGATCCACATTAAAGAGGGGACAACAATGCAGAACTTGGTTTGTGTACCTGACCATCTTTCCCAAATAGAAATTAACCTTCTGGTTTCTCCTGGTCTTCTCCTAAGGCTTTTGCCAAAGAGAAGTCTTCAGTGATCCTTTGATGCATGGCCTCATGTTGCTGTAGGTATTTTTGTGGAGTCTGGGACTTCGGATGTGATCATTGCCTGGGTTGTAGCTGAATCCACTTCATTGAACTGATGGGCCTGCTGCATTTACAGCTGTTTGGTGAGGTTGGGTACAGTCTTGCCATGGATACCCGCCAGGGTCATCCCAATGCCTCAACGAATGAGGTGGCATGACAAATGCTCCCCCCCCATCCAATGATGTGCCCAGCCTCTACTCCCACTCTCCAGTGTTCTAGCTCACCATCCCCTCCCCTCCATATTTCCTCCTGTCTGTCCCCTTCTTCCTTTTCCAATTCAGGGAATAGGAGAAGGAGCATTAGAGGCAAGTAGGTGATGAGCCTCCCCCCCATCTGCTCTTTGAGGTGACCACTTCAATTGATCTCATGGATGGGATGCCCTGATAACCAGCTGAGCGAAGGGCAACAGTGGACAAGGCACCTTTCTCTCAGTTTGCTCAGGCTGCTACAAAGTCTTATTGTAATACAGAAATCTGGCTACAGCAGTTGCCTGGACTGTGTCTCACCCCTCCTGTTGGGCTGTGGGGCTTTGATAAGAGCAGGATTATGACAATGCAAGTTCCTGGTGGCGGAGGGTCCACCTTATCACATGTGATAAAACAGTTGTAAACTATGACAAAAAAGCAACTGAACTCCTGGGATCCAAATTATAAATGTTCCTTTGATTGACATAATATCTGCTTGGGTGGTGATATGCTAAAGCAGGGGTTCTCAACCCCTTCCCGGCCAAGTACCACCTCTGGTGCCACTCCTGCTGCGTACCACTGGAAACGACTGGCGATGACATCATCGCCAGTTACTTCTGGGTTTTCAGATTTTGGGGGGGCAGAAAATGCAGGTAAGAGACTCTGGCCAGGTGGGAGGGCCCTTATCAGCGTTCCTGAGAGGCTCAGCCTAAGGCAGGAGCCTCTCAGGAGCAAAATTGTGCCACTGAAAGTGCCGCATCGGAGCGGGTCCGGTGGTCCGAGTACCACCAGCAATAGCCCGAAGTACCGTTGTTGCACTGGTGGTTACTGCTGTGTTTCCCCTAAGATAAGACCACGTCTTATTAATTTTTGCACAAAAAGAGGCATTAGGGCTTATTTTCGGGGGATGTCTTATTTTTTCATGTTTAACCCGCCTGTATAACCTCCTTTACCTTTTTCGCGATGCTTGGCCACCTGGCCTCCGTTGTTGCTGCCTCCTGTCCCGCAGGCTGGCTGCACCGAGGCCTGCTGGGACTGCCCCTCCATTCAGCATCGCCCTCGTCACTGGACACGGCCACGCTCAACTCCAGGGCACCGAACACCGTCACAAGTCCTCCGGAAGGTCAAGTTCGTTCGGCAACCAGGTGCTTGTTGAGCGTGGCTATGGGCTCTCTGGAAACGTTAGCGTTCACTCGGATGTTCCGGAGAGCCTGCAGCCGCGCTCAAAAGCCTCGCAGGTGTTGAACGCAGCTGCAAGCCCTCTGGAACGTCCGAGTAAACTCGGTCTTTCCGGAGAGCCCGTAGCTGCGCTCAGCGAGGTCCTGGATGCTGAACGAACTCAGACTTCTGGAGGGCTTGTGGCCGTGTTCGGTGCCCAGGGTGACGAGGGTGATGCTGAGTGGGGGTGGCGGTCCTGGCGGGTTGCAGTGCAGCCGGACCATGGAACAGGAGGCAGCAACAATGAGCGGCGGCAACAACGGAGGTCAGGTGGCCAAGCGATGCGGAAAAAGTAAACTGACGATCCTAACTGGGGCTTATTTTCAGGGTAGATCTTATATTATGACCTACTCCGAAAAATCACGCTAGGGCTTATTTTAGGGGTCGGTCTTATTTTCAGGGAAACAAGGTCGTACCACTAGTTGAGAAACCCTGTGCTAAAGTCTTGTTTATTTTGTGTCATCCTCCTGTCTCCTTATCATTGGCTGGCATAGTGAGTCCTAGGGAGTGGGCTGTAAATGTTACCCACCCATGCAGTTTCCAAAGTAAACAACATAAATCCCAAGTACAAAAAAAAAACCCAGACTCAACTCTTACCCCACCCCACCTATGCACAGTTTCCAAGGTCTCCCCAACTAGGCCCAGTTCAGAAGCTTACCCAAGCTGCATTCATTCACGATCGGAGGAGAGCTGGGAGGGCCACGCCCTCTGCAGGTCAGCTGAACTGAACTGAGGAGCACAGCGCCCTCTGCTGGCTGCTGAGAAGCTCAACTCATGCATGTGCATAAATTAAACCCCAGCTGTAGATCGGATAGATTAGTCAGGGAAGAAAGCACAAGGGAACTCTCAGGCTCCGGAAAAAACGCAGTAAGCCCGAAAATACTTTAAAACGGGTGGGGGGGGGGGGGAAAAGGGATTTTTTTAGTATTGGCGTATAAGACGCACCCTTCTATTTTGGGTCACAAATTTAGACGACAAAGTGCGTCTTATACGCCGATAAATACGGTAAATATTTTTCATGACTTTATAGGTTTGGGACTTAACATTGCCCTACTTTTAAATGTATTGCTTTATTTGTTCAAATGTAACTATATAATCTGTGGGAGGTCAGTCCCTGTCCCCCCATATACAGTATAGTCTTGATCTAGTTAAAACTAGTTGTGCTTAATTCCATTGAAAACAGTGGGGCTTATGTTAGTCACCAAAGACTTGTTCCATTGATTTCAGTGAGACTTTAATTCAGGTACCTTTACCTGGATTGGGGCAATGTTGTTTTGAAATGAGGTACAGACAAAGTGTTCAGTTCTTAACTATGCAATATTTTTCTCACAGCTATCTTGCTGGTGAAGTAGAGTGTCCATTCCTTTGTTATTAGGATATGGGTTTTCTAAAGAGTTTAAAAATGAGAGAGAAACACCTGCTCATGTCACTGTTTTTATCTCTTATTTTTGAAGAAAATGCTGAGGTTAATGTTCCACTTTCTTCTCCTTCCCTACAGGCAGGATTCCCTGGTTTTTTCACTTCATTTTCATTTCTGATGGTAGAGCAAAGTACTATTAAAAATGCTAAGCTTGATTTAGCTAAAATCTATTTCAGATTCAATTTTAGGACACTTTTTGTGTCTGTCATTGAAGTGAGAATTGTCTATTGTGTTACAGACTGACTAGCTAGATTCTCAAATAACATTCTTTTTTAATAATTCAGGTTGGTCATCTTTTTATCCAAGCCTGACTGTGGTTCAGCATGGCATTCCATGTTGTGAAATGCATATTGGTGATGTATGTCTACCTCCTGGACACCCTGATGCCATTAATTTTGATGATTCAGGTGTTTTTGATACTTTCAAAAGGTAATTCTCTTTTTTCTTGGCCAGCTTTGTATATAAAAACCCTGAAAGTTGAAGGTTTTTGTTATGTAATATTGGTTATGACATGGTTATGTAATATTGGAAAGAACATATGAGAAAATTTTGAATTATAAATTGAATTATGAGGTACAATTCAAATAGAGATGAACAGACTAAATATCTGAAAAACCCTTAAAGTGAGTGGCAATTTCAAATGGTCTTTTGCTCATTCCTTCATGCTTTTCTTAAATATTTCTCTCCATCGCTAGTTTATTTTAAATTGGGATTTTTCAGGTTCATTTTTTTTAAAAAAAGGCAGTCATGAGTTTTGTGGATTTCTGCTTCTAATAACATCTGAGTGTTGAGCAAGCAACAGAGGCAGATGATAGCAATCCCAAACAACTGAAATGAATGGTTTATATGTTTCTTTAAAAAATCATTTTAGAATAAGGATGTGTTGGATGAGTTTTTAAACATTTTAGATCACAGGAACAATAGTTCAGCCATTTAGCTATTCATGGTTGACTAAATATCACAACTTTATCAATAGAAAATTGTAGAAGTAGTAAACATCTTCTTCTACTAGGAGATGGAATACTGCCAATTTCAAGTTGAGTAAATACAACCTTAAAATTTAAATAGTTATCATTTGACTAAAGTCGTTCTGTTGCCGGGCCAGAGGTCTGCTCAGGGAAGGGGACGCTTGTCCTCTTCCCTGGGTGTAAATCCAGCTCCTCGGATTTCCGCCAGCTGAATAGCTGGTGGAAGTAGAGGAGGCCATGTAACAGCCTAGCCGGCCTGGCGGGGATGGGGATATGGCCAAGGCCATACCCCACCCCACCCCGGGCCGGCTAAGCCAATGGCCCCCCTCCCTTGGCCGCTGAACCACCCCCGCGGCTGCCAGATCCCTACTCACCTTGTTCAGCGGACACTGGCCTCCCTTGCTCCAGAGTAGTCGCAAACATACTTTCCGGCATGTTTGCGACTGCTGCCGGCAATGGAACGCTTGTTCCGTCGCCGGCACGATCGTCAGGATTGCGCCCTAAGTTTAAAAGCAGCTTAGGTTAATTATCAAGGCTACTTTTTTAATGATCTGCTGTCTATATTTTGTAAATGCTACGTTTACATAGCATTTTGTAAACGTAGCATTTTGTAAATGCTACGTTGTAAATGCTACGTTGGAAAGTCTCATAATGTTTCAATGACAGAACATGCAGGCCTGGTACCTCTTACTGGTATGTTGATGTTTCCTGGGCTCCCTTGCCACCTCTCTTTTTGGTTTCTTGTTTTGTTTGGCAGTGAGAAGAGTTCCAAATATAATTTGCTCATAGCTCAAAAATGAAATGTTATGTCAGAGATGGAATATGATTATTCTTCTCTGTCTTCTCATAAAATGAATCCTTTGTGATAATTATCTGGTGTCATCAGGGAAGTCTCTCCCCCCCCAGCAGGTAAATACAGTGGGCCCTCAGTATCCGCAGGGGTTCCGTTCCCGCAACCCTCCATATCCCGCTATTGTGGATATGGAGACCAATCTAAGAAGGTTTTTAAAAAGGTTAAAAAGAGCTTTCCTTATCTTTTAACTGGCAAATTACTTCATTTTCAGGCCTTTAGAAGGTGAAATAGCGCTCCGAAAGCCTCTTCCCGGTCACGCAATGCTCCCTTCCCTTTTCTAGGCTTGCTCCAGAAAGCATTTCTGGTTGAGTCTGGGAAAGGGAGGGGAGAGTTGCATGACCCGGGAGAGGCTTCCGGAGCACGATTTCTCTTCTAAAGGCCTGAAAATGAAGCAGTTTGCAAGCAAGAAGGTAAGGAAAGCTCTTTTTAACATTTTTTTCTTTTTAAAAGCTTTTTACATTGGCCCCCATATCTGCGAGCATCCGCGTTGAGTCAAACCTGCGGATGCTCAAATCGTGGATATGGAGGGCCCCACTGTATTGCTGATTTCCTTATTCTACCATATATAAATGCAGAGTACTGCCATGAGTTCTAAGGGAAGGAGAAGCCAACCGTTAAAAACTACACATGACAGATTCTTTATCTACTCATATTACTGCCACCTGGAAAAAACAAATGAGAGATCAGGGAGAGTTAGTAGTACATGAGGCCTTGTGACCATGTTATGACGACAGCTTGGTCAAATATTGGCAGACAGTCTCAGTACTAAACAGATTTGAATGTGGTATGAGAGGAATCTCATTTTACCTCTGTTGCACTGAATGTTATTAAAATCATATAAACTGGGGTACTGGGTATTTGAGAATAAACCTAGACTGGAAAAGCAAGGCTTGTAGTGTGTTGTGTTCTAAACTGACTTTTTTCCATTTCAGTTATGATTTTACACCAATGGATTCCTCTGCAGTCTATGTGCTCAGTAGTATGGCTCGTCAGCGCCGTGCATCTTTATCTTGTGGAGGATCAGGAAGCCAAGACTTTGAAAAATCAGAATGCAGTACAAACTGTGCGCCTGCTCCATCATCACAGATTTCATCCAATTCTTTGTATAATAAAGCTGGCAAAAGCCACAGCTCAGGGACTGCAAGTACTGTGAGTGCCACTTCTCCCAACAAATGCAAAAGACCAATGAATGCCTTCATGCTTTTTGCCAAAAAGTACCGAGTAGAATATACTCAGATGTATCCAGGAAAAGATAACAGGTACACTTTTTTATTTTAAGCAAAGTTCTATTTTTAAGATTGCTCACCCTTATGTTTACAAAAACATAAAGAGTAACTAACAAAAAACCCCTATGGGGATAGGTTAATGCAGTGGTTCTCAAAAAAATTTCCCCGCGCCCCCCCGTCACCCGATTTTGGGGGGTGGCGCCCCCCCCTTCGCGTCGCCCTCCGCACGCTCCGAGGCCGGGCCGGGAGCCGGCCTCGGAGCGTCCGGAACGGCCGGCGCTCCAGGGCCTTCTGAAGACACAAGCATCAATCCGGGTTTTTTTGATGTTTTCGCTCATGCGCAGACCCGTTTTCGTCTCTGCGCATGAGCGAAAACATCAAAAATACCCGGATTGACGCTTGGGCCTTCAGAAGGCCCTGGAGCGCCGGACGTTCCGGACGCTCTGAGGCCGGCTCCTGGGCCGGCCTCGGAGCGTGCGGAGGGCGACTGTGGTGGTCGAGCCCCCCTTTGTGGGGCCTCGCGCCCCCCCTGGGGGGCGCGCCCCACTATTTGAGAACCGCTGGGTTAATGTAACAATCCCTATAAACTGACTTTGAAAATGATTCAGGGGACAAACTTGTGTTTACTCAGTGTGTTGTCATTTGCAAAATTGACTGGTTGCACTTTGGTGTTAACTGCATTTTTGTTGATGGGATGGGATGGGATGCTGGAGAGAGCAAAGTACATGTCACAATTACCCTTAACTATGTGTCATCTGGTTTGTTAGTCTCTGCCAATATTATGCCTAGCCAGTCACACCAGTTATTGTTCTAAAAAAACCCTTTTAAAGATGTGTTGCATACTCCTAGTTCAGGAGGGCACATTTTAAATGTAGGCGTAGGGAGATGCACATGAAAAATTGTGCTTTCAGTTAGAGAAGTAATGTGCCAATAAAGAGAATTGGTTCTTGGATACTTAATTTTCAAGCCTATCACCAAATACTTTCAGAGTAGCTTCCAAATGTTGCCTCCGTTGTTTTCTTACTGGCGTATGATGTCTCCAAGTATCAACTATCCAATGGGAGGAAACTCCACTAAAGTGAATGGGAGTTGCACAGTAGTACTATATAGGAGTACTTTCTACTTTCTGTAGGATTGTGCTCAAAACCTCAGTCGTAGAGGCTGTATATGCATGAGGCTTCTATTCCACTTGGTTCCTTTATTAGTGAACTCTCTTGTTGCTTTCAGTGTCTTGTATCATCAGAATGAGACAATTGCTTGTAGATATGGAGTATGTCTGCTAATATCAATATCGCTGGGATGAATTGTATAGTTATATGAAAATCAAGAAAATGTCAAATGTACTATAGCAGCAGTTCTCAAAGTGGTGGGTCGTGACCCACCAGGAGTACCTGAAGCAGCTGCCAGCCCTGTTAGGGGCATGGTGACAGCAGCGCTCCTGGGATTGCGGCAGCGCTTGGGGAAAAAGGGTTATTGTTTTTAACACTGAGGGTCACGTCGGCCCTCCGGAGGGTGCAAAGAGGCCTGCGTCCCCCTCGGCGGGTCTCCCCACGCTTCAGATCGGCTCTCCACAGCGATTGCAGCCCATTTCTGGTTTTTGTCTGAAACTGGAAGTGGGTCGCAGTTGCCGTGGAGAGCTGATCTGAAGTGTGGGGAGGCCCGCAGAGGGGGCCACGGGTTTCCCCGCACCCTCCGGAGGACTGGCGCAACCCTCAGTAAGTTTAAAAATAACCTTTTCCCCTGGTGGTGGCACGATCCCAGGAGCTTTGCCGCCACCGTTGCCCCACCCCCACATGGACTCACGGTTCTCCCCGACTCGCAGGGAAAACTTTGAGAACCGTTGTACTATAGCAGGGGTGCACAACTTGGCAGTAGGTAGGGGCCAAAATGAATACACTAACCGTCTTCGGGGGCCGCAGATAGGTGTCACGGGGGGCGTGTCAAAGAACCGTGATGTCACTTCCTCCGGAAGTGACATCACACAGGGGGCGTGTCCATGAAATAAATAAATAAATAAATATGCCAGGATCTCTTTATTAAACACACACACAGCAATAAGACACATGCACAAAAGGCACACAAATGCCAGGATCTCTTTAAAAACACACACACAGCAATAAGACACATGCACAAAAGGCACACAAATGCCAGAATCTCTTTAAAAACACACACACAGCAATAAGACACATGCACAAAAGGCACACAAATGCCAGAATCTCTTTAAAAACACACACACAGCAATAAGACACATGCACAAAAGGCACACAAATGCCAGGATCTCTTTAAAAACACACACACAGCAATAAGACACATGCACAAAAGGCACACAAATGCCAGGATCTCTTAAAAAAAAAAACACAAATCCCTCTCCCAAGTCCACCCCACCCCAAAAAAGCACTTTTCCCACGTAAAAAAAATGTATAAAACTCAACAACCCCCTCTCCCAAGTCCACCCCACCCCAAAAAAGCACTTTTCCCACGTAAAAAAATGTATAAAACTCAACAACCCCCTCTCCCAAGTCCACCCCACCCCCAAAAAGCACTATTCCCACGTAAAAAACATGTATAACACTCACCAAATCCGTCTCCCAACTCCCCCCCACCCCAAAAAAGCACTTTAAAACTCACCAAGTTCAATGCAGCAGCAATCGCGCGGGAAAAGCCAGCCCCAACCTCTCCTGGGAATATTTTCTTCCGGAAAAAAAAGGCAGCGACTCTTGCTAGCTCAAATCAGCAGCAAGCTGCTTGCTAGTTCAAATCAGCAGCAACGGCGCGGGAAAAGCCAGTTGCAGCAGCGAAGCCTCTTCCCCCCTCCAAGTCTGGGGAGGGTTGTGAAAGGCAGGCAGGGAGGGAGAACAGAAGACCAGGGGGAAACCGGGGAAACCAAAGTGAAGTGCTGTTTTGTTTCAGATCTTGTGATTAGCGGCTTGGTGATGTTTACTTAGCCAAGCTCAATTCACAGGGGTTGGCGAAATAGCAGAGTTGGATGGATCGAACGCGGGAGAGACTGAAATTTAATCACCAGAGAGAAAAAGGGTCGCTGCACGAGCGCCTCTCCGAGCTGCTTGCAAGTTCAAAGCAGCAGCAACTCCGCGCGGGGAAAGCCAGTCCCAACCTCTGCGCCCGTTCTTTAGCCTCCTGGCCGAATGCACACGCGGCTCATTCGGCTCTTGGCTGAATGCCAGGAGACTCAGCTGATTGGCGGCGATCAAAGTGCCGCCTGGAGTCTCCTGGCTTTCGGCCAGGAGCCGAATGAGCCCGTGTGCAGCGGAATGAGCCGCGTCTTAACGGGCACGGAGGATTTCCCGTGGCCCGCAAAGAACTTGGGGATCCCAGGGAGCGCCCACTCTCTGGGATCCCCTATTTCTTTGCGGGCCACGGGAAATCGTCAGGCGGGCCGCATGCGGCCCGCGGGCCGTATGTTGTGCGCCCCTGTACTATAGTAAAAGCCTGGTTAACTGGCAGGTTAACTGGCATGCTTAGTTAACTCTTGCCTGAGGCAGTGGGTGAAGATGCCAGTTAACAAAGCAGCCTGTTCTCCTGCCAGCACCCTTTCTTGTTTACCAAACAGAGCTTACCTCTGCAGTTCTGCTCTAGTCTCATTTCTTCTCACAAGGGCCCTCTAGGAATGGGTACGTACTTCTCACTTTCTTTATCACAATGATCCTACTTGCAAAGTAGAGAGTCCATTCCTAGAGGGCCCTCATAAAGTAGGAAGGAAGGAGGGAAAAGCAGAACTGGAGAGACAAGCCCTGTCTAGTAATTGGGAGAGGGAGTAAAAGCTTTAACTTTCATGTCTGTTAATTGGTTACCGCCATTCCCCCATTGAGCCAGTTAAAGCTTTTGCTGTATGTAAATACTATCATTTATCTGTTGTTAATTGCAATACATCTGCTACTCTGCTTAAAGATTCTTTTGAGACCAAGAGGGTTAGAGACTGAGATTTTGGTGTTTCATTTTGGAGAAATAGCGGTAATGCTGTTCTTATAGCATTTTTGTCTTTGAATGTAAGAGGGGAGAAATAAGCAACAAAGGAGAAATTGTGATAAGAATATGTGCTGCTTTATTACTGCTAATTATATTGGGTTAGATTCAAAGTTGCCAACCCCTGATCTAGAGAGAGGGAACTTTTGGAGCCAACCCATAAGTCTTTAACTTATTATTACCATACAGTCAAGCATGGTACAGATTCCATGCTGCAGGTATCCCAGTAACGTTAATGGGAGCTCTGTACCAGTAAGTATTATGAAGGCTTAACTGTTCACACTTGAACAGGAGTCTGCATTTGTGGTGGCCTTCTCCAGTATTTCCTTGTAGTATATTATCAAAAATAAATGGAGCTGCGCAGTACATAGATTTGCAATATTTTACAGCTGTTGGTGTAACCAGAATGCCATGGAACACTAAATTGCACCTAGCTTGGAAGGAGCACCATCAACGACCACATGAATGCTTTATCGAATCTAATTTTTGTCATGTGCGGTCACCAGAAAAGAGACATGAGCAAATGTTCTACATTCCTATTGGATTCTTGCTCTAAATGCGGTTTCTGAATATTTCTTCTACAGAGCCATAAGTGTGATACTTGGTGACAGGTGGAAGAAAATGAAAAATGAAGAAAGACGGATGTACACATTAGAAGCCAAGGCCTTGGCTGAAGAACAAAAACGTTTAAATCCGGACTGCTGGAAACGGAAACGGACAAATTCAGTATGTTTGCCTCTTTCTTAATATACATCTTCATATGTGGAACTCATGTAGAATACTTAATGAAAGAAATTAGTAAAGATAGACAAGGATATAAGCCCCATATGTTTGCCATTAAATCGGAACCATGGACTTGGATTTAAGAGAAGCAACCCCCCCCCCCCTTTTCATAACCTTCAATTTGGGGTGTGTCCTAACTCTGCCTCATGTGAACAGAAGGCATTTTCATTTGTGCAAAGATGGGGGGAGTTTTGTCCATCTTCCCGTAATCCTGCAGCCTCCTTGATCCCCTCGGTTATTGGGAGCCTTCTTGACCTTCTGGGGTGGATTTTTCAGAGGATAGTGATGCCTTTTATTGTAAGTTGTTTTGATATGGACAGGGAAACCCGGACTGTCCAGATTTCAGAAACTACCTTTCACACCATTGGGACTCAGCCTGATGACAGTGCATTTTGTTGCATCCATGTTTTTAGAAGTCCAGCTGCCAAATCTTAATCCATAGATGCTATCACTGCATTATTTTGCTTGAGGTTGGAGCTGACATCAGGAAAAACATTCTCAGCAGTAGGTGGAGCTATGCACCAGTTGAAGTCAAGACAGATTTTGGCTTGATTTACAATTACTGCTGTAAGTCCACACAAATAAATGAAAAGGGTTATACTTCCTGCATGCAAAGGGCAGTTTTGAAACCTCCTTAAAGCAAGTAACATAAGTGCTTCTCCGCCTTCATATGGTGCGAAAATAGTTGCCATCTTCTGAACTAGCTGCTTTCAAAACTGTCAGTTGCAGGGAGCTCAGCAGGCATATTCTCTGCACACACAGTCATTCAGAGCAATATATTGCAACTTTGGTAGCAATCATATTGTAACTGTACTTCATGTGGTTGGGGGAAGCAGATCCACATGTGGTAATATTGCACATACAGGTTGAGCCTTCTCTCACTTTCAATCTCTGATGTTTCTGTCGGTCTCTTATTTACAGGGTTCACAGTAACATTAAATCAGAATTCTTCTACAAGAACATGGTGGAAGACGACTTGATCAGGGTTTCATCATTCATTGTGAAGGTGTGACCATAAAATACTGGCAGCATTGAGTCATTAGGAATGAGGATTTGCTTATTACATTAGAGCATTAAGCAAGCTAAAAACTATCAACATTTTAAACCAAATTGCCTTATTTTTCTTCCAAACTACATATGTCTATCAGGTGTAATAGGCTTGAAAATGGATATCCTGTGGTGCTAAAGAATAGTAGGAAGAAGAGGAGCTTTGTATAAATGTTTATTTTTAAAAAATGCACAAAAAGGGGAATTTTAAAATATGTAACATCTGTTTATACATTGATTCTTATTGCTGATTAATATGTATTGCACAAACTATGTAATTAACTACAAATCTGGGAGCTGGGATTTTCTGACATAATATATATGAACTTCTAGCTTGCCCAGTGCCAACAAGTTAACAGAATGTGTGGCAAAGTGGATAGCATAGTCAGTGTATACAATATGTAGCAAGGCTGTTGTCTGGCTGGGAAGGCGTCGCATATACAATTTATTTGGTGTAATCTCTTCCCAGTGGAAATAACTTGCAGGGCTGCAGATAATGGCCCAGGATTAAATTCATTAGTAGCATTGCATTATCCCAAAAGAATGGTGCTGTTGTGGTGTCACCATTTGATTAAGTTTGTTTTTTTGTCTCCTATGCTGCATATTATTAAGATTTTATTTTGCCATAAGACATTTTATGGTGGGGACAAACTTTGCACTTACTGTAGGTGCAATATTTGCACTTTACTTTTTTTCCCCTCCATCTATCTAAAAGTAGAGCAGGTATGTTAGATTTATGGCTACTTTTGCTGTGAACATTTACAACATAGCTTTTAATGTTACTAAAAAAGAGTGTGTTTCTGTTTAAGAATCACAACAATAAATTTCAGCACCTGACATGTCTATGTCTACATGATGTTGCTCGTATGATTTTGCACACTATATTCATGTATTTCAAATTTGTAAAACATATTGTGGCATATTTTATGAACATAAAATTTTGGACAAATTAGTATTGATTATGTATGTTCGTTTAACAGAAGGGACACTTGGAAATGAAGAATCAAAGGTGTAGATTTTTTAATTAAATAGTTATCTAATTAGAATTGAGTTCAGAAACAGAACATTGTATGCAATTCCTTATTTACACGTACACTGAAATCATATGAAAATACAAATTACTTTAAAGCTTTAGGATTATTGCTGAAATGCAATGTGCATTATTGCATGCACAAAACTATTTTTTCTTTGTGGTCAATAGAGTTGTTCACATGTAAATACAGTTTGTTTGCAAATTCAAAACTAACTTTAGAAACGTTTAGACTTTAAGAAAATGTTTGTTAAAGATATTTTACTTATTTGTACCAAGACAAAACACACAGAACATTTTTCACTGTATAGAGAGAGCTGAACAATGCACAGAATTTAAACAGATGACGTTTGGGCTTAACAACCCTGGCAATTAAAAACAAAAAAAGTAAACTTGTTTGTTTTTAATTGACACAGTTTTTAAGCCCAAAGACGGATCTGTTTAAATGAAGACAAACTGGGAAACTCATAGTCAATTTCTCAAATGCACAGAATAGTTGATTTAAGAGTGAAATCTTGTAACTAGCTAGTAGTTGATTTTTTATGGTAGAAGATGAAATAGATACTTTTTATGTTAATTTTAAAGTGTTACCCTCCCCAGTGCTGCTGAATGTGTCATAAGATTCCCAAATGGTATATCTTCCAAAAGACATTTCACTGAAGAGCAGACATGGCTTTCTGCAGCAATTGTACCATTATGGGGTAGACTGGAGCAAATTCTTTTCCTTCTCTACTTCTTACAGCTTGAACGTAAGCTTCTACTGCACCTCTGTTTAAAGAAAAAAAATTAGACTCAAATGCTTTTTATTGTGAAAAGAGCTTGTAATAGTATACAGAAGTTCTCATCCCTTTTTGGCTAACAGTGTAATGGTTGACCTCACTCACCTGATCAAAGGCATCCACCTATTCATGTGTATAATACCTGCGTTCCTTTTAATAGCTCCGTTGAACTACAGCAAGTTTTAAACTTGAATGATTTTAAAAGCTAGTGCTGAACTGAAACAAAGACCAACACTTCTCATGAACCCATTTTTCCCTCTGCAAAAAGAAGCCTCCCCCTTTTGAGAAACCTCTTTCCAAAAGCAGGGGGGAGCCTCTTTCCCTCCCTTTTTTATACCTCTTTCCAAAAGTGGGGTGGGGAAAATGCATTCCTATTGGCGAGACAACTGGTCTTATGCTCCCTCATCCACATCCAGTTGTGCACAGTTGGAGCACAATCAGGATGCGTGTCTAAGAAACATTCTGCTGCAACTTGCTAGGTTGAGTATCCCTTATCCAGACTGCTTGGAACAGGAAGTTGTTTGAATTTGTCTGGATTTTGCATAAATATGCAAAATTTTTGCATAAATATGAGATCACAGGGATGGGACCCAAGTCTAAACACAAAATTCATTTGTCTCATATACATCTGGTATGAAATTACCTTCAGGCTATATATAATAATTTTGTGCCCCAGCATGCCTTGCACTATGCCAGCCAGGTGCTGGAAAAGGTTTGATTTTTTTAAGTCATAGCTGCAAAAATGTCAATTTCAGAATAGTCTGGAGAAAGGGTAATCAAGCTGTATAAGCTTTGTATGACTGGAGCTGGATTCAAAGCAAAAGTCCTGCTGCATCATTATAGTGGGCAGTGAAGACCGCAGCACAGTGCCACAAGGCAGAGAGCACTGGCCTATGCAAGCAGACCATGTTTCCTTTTCCCCCTATTCAGAGTGAGGGCTCTGTGTAAGGGCTTTGTTTAGACTCAGTGATGCCAAATCTGATGGACAGTGTGGTACTATTATGTTATCACATCACTATACAGTATGAGCCTTGAGTGGGAGGAAACAAGGTCCCAAATGGCACCAAAGCAGCAGTAGGCCAGGCCTGCAAACAGGCAAAAAAATAATAATCCTGGGAAGACCTCTAAAATAAGGTGGTGTGTGTATACACACGTTTTCTTTCAGACTCCCTAAATCCACTTTTTGCACTGAAAATTCAGTATGGCACTGTAGTAATTATTTCCCAAGCATACCATAGCCTCCAGTTCACACCAGTGTACTCAAATCAAAATTGCCCCATATTACCTCCTAGTTTCAGCTATTAGCCTTTAGAATAGCTAACCACTTCAGTCGTAAGTACTTAAGAACATAAGAAGAGCCTTGCTGGATCAGGCCAAAGGCCCATCTAGTCCAGCTTCCTGTATCACACAGTGGCCCCACCAGATGCTTCAGGGAGCACACAGCCAACAAGATAACCAAGATAACTTCCACAGGACTGTGCAGAACAACTTACTAGAAACAAAACTTCAAGGGCCAATAATAAAATTCAACACCACTGCATTTCAGCTGAGCCCTATCTTAGCCCACTACAACACTTTTTTCGACTAAGTGATTCTACATGGATTCTATGTTGATAACACTATTTTGGTACTCAAACTAAGGAGATAATTTTCTGATTAGTATGTATCAGAGTGTATTCAAAGGGTATTCAAAGGCGGCGGCGGCACGATCCCGGGCGCGTCATCGCGACCCCAGGGAAGGCCCCGCTGCCACTTAGAGCAGCATAGGGCCTTCCCAGGAGTTAGGGAACCTCTGGCTTAGGTGTTACCTACTCTGATTGCCAGCAACTGTACAAGGTCTCAAAGCAGAGTTTTCTCTGAGCTTTGCTACCCAAGATCCTTTAACTGGATGTGCCAGGGACTGAACTGGGACCATTGACATACAAAGCATGTGCTCTCCCAACTGAGCTACAGCCCCTCTCCCAAATCACATCCATGTCTGTGTCATCATCACAGCACCAGTAATATGCACAAACTATCAAAATGCCAGGGAAGTGACTGGCTCTTACTCCGATACGTTTACAAATCTAATCCAGTTCAATCTGGGATGTTAGCTCCTCTCATTTGGAAATATCAGGCCACCAGCATTGCAAAGGAGTATTTCAGTAACAACCCTCTGAAGCAGCCAGAAGGCCATTAGAATCTGCAGCTGCAGCCAATATACTATTTGAAGAGCCAACAAAGGCAGGAATATGTTTCCCCACAGCAATATTAGGAAATACAATGGACAGTACCAAGAAAAGAAGCACAGTTCTCTTAAAACTATATTGCCAATGGTACCTTTTCAGCAAGCACTACATGTCAACAATGATTTGCTTGTCTCTGCTTCTAACATTAAATTGCTTACTACTGAATCTTTTCTAGCTCTCCTATTTAGCAAGGCACAGTTAGCCTTAAGCACAGTCAGCTCAAGGAAACAGGTAAAAAAGCCATGTCCTACTTGGATACAATGGGCTATATAAGCTATAACCAAAGTTTATTGCAATGTAACAAAGTGCATCAGCCAAACAGTGTGCTTGTGTTTTTTGCGTCAGCCATACAATGTGCTTGTGCTTAAAAATGTTTTTTACCTTATTAAAATGAGCCTGTCCTTCTCAGATGGATGGTCATCAAGCCACCGGGAATAACGGGCAATGGTCCATTCTGCTCTCTTTAGTGGACAAAAACAAGGAATTACTGTTTCTAGCAGCAGTGTGTATATTTAAAACACACCCCTACCATTTTCACATCGCAAACGACGTTCATGGCAGCAGAACTGATAAAGATGAAGAATGGAGAATACAGTAATAAAAGGAAATAATGACGCGTTTCAAGACTGACGGACAAGATGCTGTCAGCAACAGAGCAGTCTCAACAACAAGGGGTTTTTAAGCAGAATGGTTTCCCCAAGAGCCACTTGACTGGCCCTGAGCCACTGGCTCCAGAAAAATGTGGAATGGGTCTCAAGCGGATTTTACTCATAGATTGATTAAACTCTGTGTTAATTTGCCTTGTGGATATTGCAGTATACAACCTGAATGCAAATGCTCCAAAAAAGTCAAGATTTACATGGCAATTCATTTTCTTTCCTGGTTGCATTTTATTTATTTATTTAAAATATTTATTTGCTGCCTTTCTATCCCATTAAAGGGATAATTAAGGTGACAATTTTGCCTTAGGAACTATTAATATGGAACTGAAGAGGAAGGAAGTCCATTTGCTGGACTCTTAGGAAAAAAAAGCCATGGTTTTCATAGCTTATTTTTGAAATCATTATATACTGCTGCTAGAAGCTAAACCAAATATAAAGCTGTCAGGGAAAAGAGAAGAGAATGAGTCCTGGGAGAAGGATGGCTGACCATGGGGAATAATGCCTAGTGGTTAGCATGCCTGCACCCCTTCCTGCTCCCTGATTTCCTTTTACTGGACCAGCAGTAAATACTGGTCGGGGGAAAATCGGGGGGGGGGGGAACCTTGGTAGTTTGCATCCACTGCCACCATCCCAGGCTACAGAGACCAGCTAGAGAGGGCTATCTTGGAAAAACCACCACATGTTGTTTCCAAACAAAGAACAAGAATGCTGCAGGAGGATTTTCCAGCAACTTTAAGACTGCTGAACTTGCACAGGAACGTCTGGGGAGTTACAGATGTCAAAAAATACAGAAACAATGGCAAAAAATAGGGAGGGGGGAACAGGGCATTCATCACATTTCCTGCCATGATCTCACACAAATAAAACCACCATCAGCTGCTCTAACTTCAGGCACGGGTAGTACTGGTTACAGCAGTGAGAGAAAGAGTTTCTTACCACTGATGGAAAATTTAGCAGGAAAAGATCACATCACTTCATTACCTGGAATGGGGATTTTAATTCAGGTGGTGCTCTTGTAAATAAGAATTGAATAATAGTACTGAATGGAATGACATCTCCCACAGCTGGGCTATTGGCAATATGCTCACTAGTCTGGAACAGCATTGGTCTGAAGGGAAAAAAAAGCACAAGATGTGATATATCTAAAAGGAAGTTATCTTAGATATTCAATATTATTGCTAGCAATACGCCTGTGTAATGGGATCGTCTGTATTGCACCTCTTCTGGTGTCTCATTCAGTGGAGCCTAGGTCATGCAGTGTCAAGCAGAGCCAGCCTTAGGAGTTGCGGGGCCCAACTGGAAACATTTTTTGTGGACCCCCAGGTTCACAACCAAGGCCTGTAGAATCTTAGAGATATACATAAAATTTATTATAGACTTTATATCTCTGTGGTACAATGGAAAGCAATCAAAATATGCGCTGAAAAAGTGCATATGAGTTAATGGACCAAATGGATCTAAGCACGTTTTAATGTGCATATTTGACAAGACTAGATTAACCTAGCACGGGGCCCCCTTAGGTTCAGGGCCCAATTGGGAGCAATTGGTCCAATTGACTTAAAGTCGGTCCTGGTGTCAAGGGGAGGGGCTATACAGTATTGGTCCCACAACTGTGGGCACAAATGCAGTGCTTTACTTGTTCCCCTTAGGATTAAATGATAACCATTCACTGATATGGAAGAAACTAAAGGGGTGCATATAAAAACACATTGGAATGGGGGCTAAACCTGTCTTTTAGCACCTGGGGACCCCAGTTCCTTGGTGGGAGCAGGTTTTGCACCTCCTCTTAACAATGGGTTATATTAAAGGTTTCCTTTATCTAACCAAAGAAGCTTCCTCCAGAAGAAGGGAACATTTGGCTACAACACAGTGTTGCTGATTTCTGTATTTGATTTGTATCCTGATTTACTCCCAAGGGGCACCCAAAGACTATCATAGCTTGTCTGTTTTTTCCCCCATAGAACTTAACAGGAGTCGAGTCACTAAAAATTAAGTCCACAATTATTTATTCATTTAAAAGAGTTATATCCCACTTTTTCCTAAAAACATCTGCATCGCCCTACCCTGAATTGCATTTTTGGTCACACTACAGCGCAACAAAGAGCCAAACCCAGGAACTGCCTTTTTAATAGCAAACGCAGCATCTGAAAAACAAAATCTCTTCCTTACCATGCAATTGTTTGCTGCTTTGCTTCATAATCTTCAAGCTTCTCTATTACTAAATTTGGTAGGTGATCATTTGTAGTAACAGCTTATTATTTTAATTAAACAATCCCCCAACATTGCAACCTAAATTCTCTGCCTTCAGGGGGGAAAAAACCTAGTGTGACTACACAACTCATTATCATAAGAAATGAGATCAAAAACAAATGCAAAAAGGTACAATTTAGCTGACATTTGCACAGCAAAATTCTCCAAGTTATACTTACACTCTGAATAAAATGTTAAAGGAAAAAACACTAATTTGTTGGTAATTTACATGTGGTGCTGCCAGAAGGTTTTAATTAAAAACCCAAACAAATGAGAAGTCAGCAGCTTTATTTAATGAACAAATTTAAATCATGTCACCAGCTGTTAGAAATACACTAAATGTAACTTACCTGAATGATCTCAAGAGCCTGTAAGACTTTCCCAGATCAGACACCCGCCTACAGAGGGGAGCCACTGCTAACTCCATCTGTAACAGGACAAAAATTATGCTTAGCCAGACACTGCTAGCACCAGGCTGTTGGAGGCCCCCTGGGGCAAGGCCCTATAATGGGCCTCCACAAGCTTACTGGCAAAAGGAATGACACTGGACAGACGCTCTTCCCACCTTCCCCATTGGTAAATGGAGAGAAACTACAGCCGCTAACTGCTACTGAGGGGGTCCATGGAGTCAGAAGGGGTTCATGAGACAGGTCATCTCATGGGTCTGGCCTGGCCTGACAGAGCCCAGTACCGCCTGCAGAGACCCACATAGGATTGGGCTATGGGATTCATTGCACCATGACAGCATGCTACATTTTAGTGAAATGTAGTTGTAAGAACTGTTGAATCTATCATATTGTGAGAGAATTCCTTTAGGAATTTTACAGAAATTCTCTTGCTTTTCTTTCAGATAAGCCTAACATTTTTTTGCATGCCAAATTATTATTATTATTATTAACAGTATTTATTGTACTTGTACTTATTTATTTTAAGATTATTTAGATAATCAAGATAGCAAGATAGCCGCCTTGGGCATTTGCCTTGGCATAGGATAAGGCAGGGTAATTTTTTTAATAAATAAATAAATAAATAAATAAAATATTTCTTTTTCTTTTGCAGTACTCCATTCTAGAGTCATTTTGCAGACTCTAAATATTTGAATGAGCATATAATAGTCTGATGTGGAACTCTTGAAGTGATACTATGCTGATAAAGAGGGTGGTTGGCAAGCATAAGAACATAAGAAGAGCCCTGCTGGATCAGGCCAAAAGCCCATCTAGTCCAGCTTCCTGTGTCACACAGTGGCCCCACCAGATGCCTCAGGGAGCACACAAGACAACAAGATACCTGTGTCCAGTCGCCACTCCCTTGCACCTGGCACAGAGAAAACCCACTTCTAAAACCAGGAGGTTGCTTATGGCTTGTAACCTGTGATAGTCTTTTCCTCCATGAATCTGTCCAAACCCCTTTTAAAGGCATCTAGGCCTGATGCCATCACCACATCCTGTGGCAAGGAGTTCCACAGATGAATTACACGCTGGGTAAAGAAATATTTTCTTTTGTCTGTTCTAACTCTCCCTCCACTCAATTTTAGTGCATGTCCCCTGGTTCTGGTGTTGTGCGAGAGGGAGAAGTTCCCTCTATCCACTCTCTCCATCCCATATATAATTTTATAAGTCTCAATCATGTCCCCCCTCAGGCGCCTTTTTTCTAGGCTGAAAAGCCCCAAACACTGTAGCCTTTCCTCATAAGGGAGGTGCTCCAGCCCACGAATCATTCTGGTCGCTCTTTTCTGCACCTTTTCCAATTCAACTATATCCTTTTTGAGGTGTGGTGACCAGAACTGGACACAATACTCCAGATGTGGCCTTACCATCGATTTGTACAAAGGCATAATGATATTGGCCGTTTTATTCTCAATCCCTTTTTTAATGATCCGAATTGGCCTTCTTCACAGCCGCCGCACACTGGGTCGACACTTTCATCGACCTGTCCACCAGCACCCCAAGATCTCTCTCTTGATCCGTCACAGACAACTCAGAACCCATTAGCGTATATGTGAAATTTTGGTTTCTTGCCCCAATGTGCATCACTTTACACTTACTTACATTGAAGCACATCTGCCATTTTGCTGCCCATTCTCCCAGTTTGGAGAGATCCTTCTGGAGCTCTTCACAATCCCTGCTGGTCTTCACCACCCGGAAAAGTTTAGTGTCATCTGCAAACTTGGCCACCTCACTGCCTATCCCCAACTCCAGGTCATTTATGAATAAGTTGAAAAGCACCGGTCCCAAGACCGATCCTTGGGGCACACCGCTTTTCACCTCTCGCCATTGTGAAAATTGCCCATTGACTCCCACTCGCTGTTTCCTGGTCTTCAACCAGTTCCTAATCCACAAGAGGACCTGCCCTCTTATTCCCTGACTGTGGAGTTTTCTCAGGAGCCTTTCATGAGGGACCGTGTCAAACGCCTTCTGAAAATCCAGATATATAATATCCACGGGTTCACTCGCATCCACATGCCTGTTGACCTTTTCAAAAAATTCTAACAGGTTTGTGAGGCAAGACTTCCCCTTGCAGAAGCCATGCTGACTCTCCCTCAGCAGAGCTTGTTCTTCTATGTATTTTAAGATTTTATCCTTAATGAGACTTTCCACCATCTTCCCTGGAACAAATGTTAGGCTGACCGGCCTGTAGTTTCCCGGGTCCCCCCTCCTTCCTTTTTTAAAGATTGGCGTGACATTAGCTATCCTCCAATCCTCTGGCACAGTGGCCGTTTTAAGGGACAAGTTGCATATTTTGGTCAAGAGGTCAGCAACTTCATTCTTGAGTTCCTTCAGAACTCTTGGGTGGATGCCATCCGGGCCTGGTGATTTATTGATCTTTATTTTGTCAATTAAGTCTGAGACGTCTTCTCTTTTAACCTCTATTTGACTTAATTCTTTAGTCAGGGACAGAATTACACTCTGGGTAAATAAATACAGTATTTTCTTTTGTCCGTTCTAACTCTCCCTCCACTCAATTTTAGTGCATGTCCCCTGGTTCTGGTGTTGTGCGAGAGGGAGAAGAATTTCCCTCTATCCACTCTCTCCATCCCATGCATAATTTTATATATCTCAATCATGTCCCCCCTCAGGTGCCTTTTTTCTAGACTGAAAAGCCCCAAACGCTGTAGCCTTTCCTCATAAGGGAGGTGCTCCAGGCCACGAATCATTCTGGTCGCTCTTTTCTGCACCTTTTCCAATTCAACTATATCCTTTTTGAGGTGTGGTGACCAGAACTGGATACAATACTCAGAAGAATGAAGACTCGATGACCTTTGGACTTGCACTCCAGCCAATAAAATTATTATTTTTGCTAGTTAATATATACCTATTTTCTTTGCAGAGATTTAAAAAAAAACCTGTTTTAAGAATCCATTCTTTTTTATGCTAGGTACTGAAAATTCATTGCTTTTTATCAGCTACTGACTCCATCATGTTCCCATTTCAGTCTCTTAATCATACAGAGCAGTGTAGCATTTAAAGGGCAGGATACGACTCCCAACAATGTATCTTTGAATACAACCTAAAATATTCCAAATTACTGTAACCTCTGTGCTCTTGGCTTTTTTATCCAGCAACAAAGCTCTTCATAATGAGTAGGTCAGAAGGTACATCAATTCCCAGATGATGCCTCATGGTGTATATAAATGCCAGTAAAATGTCATTTAAGAGTACATCCCTGACCCCAGCAAAGACTTTTGAGGCTTACCCAGAATAGTGAACAGAAAACCATGTGCTGAGCACAAGCAATCCTTTTCACTTCAAAAGGGACAATGCGTTCAAGAGATGCACTGGTTTAAAAACAGGGTTTTATTAACTGCTCAATGTCTGGCACTCCCATACGGGTGAACAATGCTGATTTTTCAAGTAAACATGACTTACAATCCAGTCCTATCCTCCCCTGTCTGCCCCACGCTGCATCCTATCCGGGGAAGGGTTCTGCTTACCCCAGATAGGTACATTTGTCCACTTACCCCAGGTAACCCCCCAGCCACTACAATGGAGCTACTTGCTCTCCGCCAGTTCTTTAGCCAGCGGAGAATCAAGCAGCCCCGCGTTGGCGAAAAGGGCCTGGGAAGGGGGATATGGTACAGTGTCCGACAAGGAATTTTTTAAAAATAGGAGGTCGCTTGCTTTGGCACGACCTGGAAATAGCTGTTCTAATTGCTGAAGACTGCCTGCCTGCCGCTCTACAATGGTAAGAAAAGCGGTTTAGAACTGCAATTTAAAGGGATTTTTTTTTTACAGGATCAGCAGGGCCCTTCTCATCCGTGGCGGCCATCCACGATGCAAAATTCACGGATAGCTAACCCACAGATAAGGAGGGCCCACTGTATATACACACACTAGTACAGAAGGTTGAATTTTGCAAGCACTGATACATCCTCCTCACCACTATTAGACGTCTCCCTCTCACCAAATCAGAATGGAACCGGAGATGCAATAGAACAGGGGTGTCAAACATAAGGCCCATAGGCCAGATGTGGCCCATGGAAGCTTTTTATTCGGCCCGTGAGCTCTCCCAGCTCTCCCAAATTGGGCTCTCCCAGTACCACCATTAGCTGCTCAGCTGTAACGTGATGCATCTGCAGAAGCGGTGCTGTTGAAAGGGCAGCATTGAGAGAGCCTAATTATCATGTGGGCCACCCTTTCAGTGGTACTGCTTCTGTCGAGGCCAGCAGCACTGCATCTTTCAAGGTGTCACTTTGCAGAGCACAGCTGCTGAGCTGCAAAGTGTCACCTTGGCAGAAGCAGCACTGATGAAAGGGTGGCCCGCATGATAATTGGGCTCTCCCATATCTTGAAAATATGATCAAGATTTGCATATTTTCTCTTCTGTCATTTGCAGCTAATGAGAACAATGTACTTATTTCTGGTCATCATCTGCATAACAACATCCTTCCAGACCTCAACAGGCGCCATGAATGCTATTTTGCCCACTGTATGAAACAAGTTTGACACCCCTGCAACAGCACTTTCTATTCAAGGTTCTGAACTTTGCATGCTCTGGACCCTGACAGGCTGGACTTTATTTCCTCCCAAGGTGCTCAGGGTGGCATATATGGTCCTCACTCCATCTAACTTCACAACAACCCTGTGAGGGAGGTTAGGCTGAAAACGTCATTTAGTGAGCTCCATGGCTGAGTGAGACTTTTGAAGTCCAACTCTCTATCAACTGGTTCTCACCTTGGGCTATGTGCATACCAAATTTCACCCTTCCAGGTAACCTAGAAGTACCTTAAAAATTTGGTGACACATATCCATAGGGTTAGGCTGTATGTATGTTCCAGATTGCAGGGCTCAAGGCTCACTGCAAAGGAAAATGAGTGAAGGTGACAAGGTAGGGTGCTCCATGGCAAGGGAGGTGCGTGAACTGTGACAATTCTTCAGGATGCTAGGGCTCTACCTCAAGCAGGAGAAGGAGGACCATTAAGAAATGGAAGAACCAGGAGAGATAAGCACAGTAATACAAAGAAAAAAAATAAGCAGGAGAGGAAGAACTCAAACTAGACATTTGCGGATTTACCGTAATTAAAACTTCCCAACAGCAAAGAGGTTAGAGATCTGATTCTCATTCTAGTAAGCATTCAATAGCTGCAGTAAACACAGTGGGAGAGAGCATATAAATCCCTTTATACAGAGATAAGATGGTACTGCTCCATTTTTAGATAACAAAACTTGAATAATAAGAAAGATGTTCTTTGAAAGATAACGGACAGACTAATTTCATGGTTACAACATGCATTCAGAGTGCTCTCTTTCTTGTAACACATGAAAACACCTTCTTGAAACATCTTCCTAAGACCATGTCACAGCGTATGTTGCACGTAGCTGGCGGAAATGGGGTTGTGTCATGATTAGTGGCCAAGAATCTGACTGTGCCTATCCCTGTTCTGTAATGGTAACAAATGCAATGGTAACAAATTCAGTGCTGGGTCATGATGACCCACTTGGTGGGTTGTGGCCCGATGCTGAGGTGGGTCGCTAGTTGGGCCCACCTGCCTGTCTACGCTTCTGTTTGGTTCCAAACTGGAGCAACCAGAACAAGCAACTGGAAGCCGCGACTCACCTTGTCCTGCTGCTCCCACGTCGGGAACTGGGACAGCCTTCGGAGGCCTTCGCAGGCCTCAGAAGCAACTGGAAAGTGACTTCCAGTTTGGTTCACGGAAGTCACTTTCTGTTGCTTTCTGAGGCCTGCGGAGGCCAATGGAGGCCCGCGGAGGCCCACCAAGGGAGGACGAGGTGGGTTGTGGGGCCCACCACTGGGAAGCAGGTAGGGTGTGGTGGTGGTGAGAACCGCTGCTCTAATTTATAACAACAATAAAATCTGCTTCTGTTTTTTATATATACAGAGTACATATTTTGTGTGTGTGTTTGGAGGAGAGGAAGAGAATATGGGCCAATGAGTGTATTGGTGCAAACATTTCTAATCCAATGTATACTTCACTGCATGTGAGCAAATGACATTAAAAGTCAGTCCTCTTTCATCTACCTGTGCAAAGTCAGCAGCAAGCCGCATTTTTCCGCCTTCACCCAGGGGCCTCAGTAGGCTGGCATTGCGAATAAAGAGCTCAATTGCTCTCTGAGCAATGGCTTCAGTGCTCTCATAGACAAAGTCATAACATTCAAAGTGTCTGAAGTAGTCATTCATTACTCTTGCTATAAAGCCTTGCAATTCTTTCATGTATAGAGAACAAGGGACATCGGGCTTTCCTGAAGAGGGTAGTGACCTTCCAGGAGAAACATAAAGGAAAAAAACATGTTAGTTTCCTGAACATACCATCACAATACTGTTTGCAACTTTGCTATTTGCCCCTTATTCTGTGAAGAATGACTGCAGTCATAGCATGAATTACAGCATTTATTTCAACTTAGAAATATTAGGAGCTCCTTCTGGAAGTTGTGTCTGAAGCATCTTTTCCTCACCTTTTCCTGCTCTTCTGAGATGATAAATTAAGCATTCCCCATTCCCCTGAAGTACCTCCCTGCCAGACTGATTTTCATCAGCTGGAAATCTAAAGCTCTAAATCCAACCCTTAACTTGGAAGGGCTCAGCTGTTGTTATAATTTTCTAATAGATCACATCATATCAGGCGACATGGTACAATGTTAACAGTCTAGTCTGGTTCCAAACCCTCAATCTGCTCCTGAGTTTAACTCTTAAATTGTTCTAATTCTTCACCCCAGATTATACACACACTTGTCTCTAATCAATGTAGAACCACTCCAAGGTATTGGGTATTGTTACAAGCAACCATAAGGCTCAGGCTTCAAGCCATGTACCAATGTGCCAGATTCACTGAGATGCAAGTCATATTGTGTTCAATGGGGCTTTTAAGTCCTGTCGGGGGCACAGGACTGATGCTGACACACTGCTGGGTAAAGGAAGTCAGCATTAGGTAATTTAAGTTGGTGTCTAATCCGTTTTCACAGCTTATTGTAACTGTAAAGAGACTTTTATTAAAGCTTTTACACAAAAATATTGTAAAGCAAGAATGACCTGCAATGAAATGTTCAAACTCTCCTAACCCAAATACCCATTTATTTATTTATTTAAAAAAATTATATCCCTTTTCCTACGCCGAAAGGCAAATGCCCAAGGCGGCTTACAACAAAGGTTAAAATACATGATTTAAAATAATACATAAAATAAATTTAAACAATACATAACCATACATAAACAAATTTAAAAACAATAAAATCCACTAGGGGGGATCCACTAGAGCAGGGGTGGGGAACCTATTTACGGTGGAGGGCCATTTCCCCATGGGGGAAATGGGTCGCGGGCCGCGGGCCGTGTCCCCTCCACCGCAAACAGGCGCCCCGCAAGCGCGCGCTCACGTATGTGCGCGCACCCCACCCCCCAAGCTCTCCTCCTCCCACCTCCCACCCCCATCGCTCTCCTCCTTACTTTCTCTTCAGCCGCCGCCGCCACTGGCGATCTCGCATGACCCTCTTCTCAACCCGGCTGTTTCTGCGCATGTCTATAACAGCCGGGTTGAGAGTAAGTCCGGCGATGTGAGCGCGCGCGGGGCATCCTGAGGCTCCGGAGCCTCCGCTCTGAGCGTGCGCGGGCCGTACCCGATGGAATCGGGTCCAGGCTCGCGCGGGCCGGATCTCTCCGGGGGCCGGATCCGGCCCGCGGGCCACCAGTTCCCCATCGCTGCACTAGAGCTAAAAATCCAGTTAGCTCAATCAGGCCAATTCCCTCCTCCTTCCCCACTGGTGTTCGGCTCTGTTTTCTTCCCAACTGATGCCTCAACATACCGTGGCTCCTGCAGGTCAATAATTATGTTCAGGCTGGATCAGACTATTTCTGATTCTCTCTCTCTCTCTCTCTGAATTTCCAAGCTTTACGTTTGTATTTCTAAGGAGTCTTGCCAATATGTGGAAACCACTACCTTGCCTGTGGGTAGCCCCATTTCACATACAAACTGAGTTCACTACTAGCATATAAAGTGTGTGTGTGTGTGTGTGTGTCTGTCTGTCTGAGAGAGAGAGAGAGAAAGAACAATTGACATTTGTTGTTATTACTAGAATTCGCTTCTCATTTTTTATTTAACAAAGTGGACCATTTTTTAATTTCTAGGTAGACCACCACCCGGCGTTTAAGACGACCCCCGACTTTTGAGAAGATTTTCCTGGGTCAAAAAATCGTCTTAAACGCCGGAAAATACGGTAGTTAGTTGGTAGCTGAGACAAGCACTTCTATTGCAAGGTCATTGGCGTAATGCAATCTCTGCTTTTAATATAGTATACTTATCATATACATGTCTAGGACAACACTGAAGTAGCTGTCCATTACCCAGAAAAGTCTTCCTGATGCATAGTGATTATAATAGCCTCAATAGAGTCTCCAACTGAGTTCAGTAAGGGTTGCACAGCATTTCCCATCAAATCATGGATTGTCTGCAAGAAAAGTATAATCATGGTTGAAAAACAATCAGGTAAAAATACATGAAACAATACGTTTATACACCACAAGTTCCGAGATAGAATTAAATTATAAGAAGTTTAACTAAATTTTAAATAATACTGTTTTGTGGCATGACATATTATAAAGGAAAATTAAATGCATTGTATTACTTAGCTGGAAAATCTTCCCGCTTCCCTTATGTGTAGCAATGGGTTGAACAATAGCCAACAAGGAGAGTCACTTATGACAGACAAACTTCTTCAGAGAAATTTAATATACTTTTAACAACCATTTCTAGTGAGCTTTATATAAATGGAAATACATCTGTTTTCTTGGGTTAACTTTCTGCTTCCTTATTATTATAAATATCTCTATTATTTTAAAATGCAGGGAAATAAAGCTATAATATTCTGGGTTGTTATTTTTTTAAAATGAGAAGTATATTGCTGTTATTTTCTATTTTTGTGTGACAATCTACATATCCTTTTGGATACTATATACTTAATTCTTTTTTTTCCTTCTAGATATAATTGCAGATATCGATAAGTTTAGTAAACACTAAAAAAAAAATTCAGACTTGTTCAACTTTTGCAATAAAGAAAAAATACTAAGGGCCTGATCCAAAATACTAAAAGTCATTTTTAAGCCCCACTGATGTCAATGGGAGAGTTACAACATGCTGTTTAACTCTTCCATTGAGACCAAATGCTTAACATTGGCTGAATCATGCCCTAAATGTAGCAGTAATGTGTGGTGAGGTCCAGGCCTGGGGAGGCAAAGTCACATGAACTCTCTCTCTCTCTCTCCCCCATCCCGGTCTCTCTCAGTGGATCTTACCTTCCTTGAATCTCTTTCTCTCTCTTCCCCTAGAAATAAATTAAAAAACATCTCACCTCTTCTTCCCCCACTCAGAGCTAGGGAGAGCTCAGCGCGACATGCCCCCTGAGGCAGCTCGATAGCTGCCTCTCCTGCTGCTCTAAAGAGCCGGACCCTGCACACAGGCTTCCTTCCTTTTTTCTGCTTTTTAAAACAGAACTGAGACAATGTTGTCTGCTGCTCCAGAGCTTGATTATAGAAGACTGTAGTGTTGTTGGAGGGGGTACAGCACCGTAAGTGGTGCAAGGTGCTGCACCGCACGCCTGCAAACCAGTGTAATGCAGTTCCTCCCATTCACCCCCTGAGCCATTCCGGCAGCGAAGGCACCGTTGCCTTTGCCGCCAGAATGGCTCCAAAGGCAAGTGGGAGGGGCTGTGTTACACTGGTTTGCAAGGCGTGGTGCAGCGCCTTGCACCACTTACAGTGCCGCACCTCTTCCAGCAACACCACTGTGTGAAGGCACTGTACAGCATTCCTTTCTACATCATGTGTATATTAGGTTTTCACTATTCTACCATTTAAATATGCATATTTTCAGATGTGGTTATTTTAAAATTATGCCTGCAGAATACTTTGACACCAGCAGCCTTTGGCTTTGCTTTTTCTGGAAAGTGCAGACCAGTATATTCCACTCTAATCTTGTAATTAATAATCTACAATTAAAACCAAAGTACTTAAGAGTAAGGAGGCTGGCTAGGAGAAGACCTCAGTGTAGCTTAGTACAAATGCAAGTTCTTTAAAAGAATAAATGACTCATACAGTTCTGTGTCCCCCACCCCACCCCAATAAAGGACAGAAGAAACGGAATTGAGAATTACCTGCAGAGACAATAGTAACAAATAAAAGTACTAGGTAAACCAGGAAAGAGGAATTGGAAAGTTGCTGGAAGAGGATAATGAGGCAGTGAGAAACGGCCCAAGAACCACTCATAAATGTTAAGATTGTAGCCTGTTCAACACAGTTTTAAACAAAATAAACACATATTACAAGCTATGACCTTGGGCTCTTTTTAAGTGTAGGGAAATAACAGGTTTCAAATCTGTCTCTTGACTTGCTAATTGATAATGTTCACCTACCTTCAAGGCTGTGCTAATCGTTTGCTCAGAAGCTTCTGGAAATGCACTCTGGTTGGAGACCACCTAAAAACATATAGAACATTTTATATGGAGACCTTGGGGAACCCAATGCTCTTTTATTACTACCACATTTACAGGGTATCAACAGTTACTTCTTCGTTTTCATGCTCTAGATATAAAAAAAATGTTTGTCTCTGTACTGCCCCCTTTCACATCTAACTCTAGATCAGATTCTGCAGGGAACCAAGTTTGACAGAGGGTGAAATACACAGAGCTTTCTGCCTGTTAGACTATAGCTCCTCAAAGTACAATCCGGAAGGCAGAAACCTCCATCATAATGGACCTTGGAATCTCTATTTTCTCTGCCTGCAATGGAAACCACATAACATTTTCTAAAAGTACTTGCATATGTTATGATTTTGTCTTTGCTGTATATGCCAATAAAGTAAGGATTCTATTCTATTCACATGAGTAATTCTATAAGTGTGTGATAAAAAAAAACCATATACTGCATCTGTGCATGCACCAAACACAATTAACTGCACGAATCCTTACAGACCACTATCATTTATAAATTCAGAACCCAAAAATCCATCCCCTGGCTTGGATCCTAAGAGTTGCCTGGGCATGCCCAGTAGACTCTATGACTTTGTTTTGAACAGCAGATTCCCATGTTTTAACACAAACTGTTTTTCAGACTTTGAGGATAGTTTGAAAAGTACCATAGTTTGTGATATGGCAAACCACTCAAAAGGAAGAAATCAAAGATTCCACTGGGGATGCCCAAGAAGCTCAAGCCCCTACATGCAACTCATATCTTCCCTTACAAACTGGTTGTTGTTTTTTTAAACCTAGAAAGTCAATGGCTTGTGACACAAAAACCCATCTGGTCCTCCACAACTATTTTCCAACTTGCACAGGATTTGCATTCAGCAGAGAATTTGCACTTTCTTTTTCTCAAATTTCCTTTAAGATTTATTTTTACAAAATTTTGGGCCAAGGGTTCTGAAATGCCACACACAGCAAACAAACAATTGATTTATATTCTGCAATGTTTATCACCAGTCAATCTAATCTGTAGTCCCTAATGGTGCAACTATTGTGAGATTAAAATATCTGCTCATGATTTACACTTTTACAATATGGCTTCTAATCTCTATATTATGGTTGAAATCCAAAGAGAAATGCAATTTTAAAATAACTAGAGCAGGGGTTCTCAACCTTTGGAGGCCCGGGTACCCCCTATCATGGTCCAATTTTCTGAAGTACCCCCTGCTAATTAACTGCTAATTAATTTGATTAATCAATCAATTAATTAATCAATTAATGATTAAGTAATCATTAAAAAAGCACTAAAACAATTTTAAATGTGAAAATGTATTATTTAACTAACTCTGTGTGTGTGTGTGTGTGTGTGTGTGTGTGTGTGTGTGTGTGTGTGTGTGTGAGGGAGAGAGAGACAAACAACACACATGCAAGGATCTCTTTTTTTTCTCCAAGTCACACTTCCCAAAATCAGCTCCTCCCTCCCCCACCCCACCAAAGTACATTTTCCAAAGTACAAAAATAAGCCCCAAAACAAAACCAGAGAGACAGAAGGACTCCAAAAATAATTACAATTTAAAATTCATGTTAATTAACACTTAATTAGCTGCTGATGGGGCAGATAAGGGGCAGGGCTTGGTGTACCCCCAGCAAGAGGTCCGCGTACGCCTAGGGGTACCCGTACCACAGGTTGAAAACCTCTGAACTAGAGTCTAACAGGTAAAAAGCCATGTCAAAAATATATAAGCTATCAGTAAAAACAAGTATCCCCAGTATTCCACATAAAAAAGACTGTATTGGTTAAAAACACAATTAACACATTTAAAACCAGAGTAAAAACCTGAGTAAAAACCGTGGCTCCTTCCATAGTTTAGAGTTACCACAGTTCATGCTAAATACCGGATGTTGCTAATTAGGGCCATTCACTTAGTGTAATCCTCTAGGTGTGATTTCGAGGCTTCTCCCGCCTATTTGTAGCAAGCTCTTGGAGCGTGGCTGACAACATCTTTCCTGCTACTGTAGGGCTTGATAATGCTCTCTGCAATTTGAGTGAAATGTTGCATTTTAAGTTTGATATCAATCTTTACAGGTTTTTACTCTGGTTTTAAATGTGTTGTGTTTTTAACCAATACAGTCTTTTCTATGTGGAATACTGGGTACACTTGTTTTTATTGATAGCTTATATATTTTTGACATGGTTTTTTACCCGTTAGACTCTAGTTATTTTAAAATTGTTGCTGGCCATGAAAACCTGAAATCGTATTTAGAAATGCAATTCATTCTGCACTCTCAAGGAGATTTGGAGCTTGTGTTTCTCAAAAATTTGCTTCTGTGCCATAGAGTAAAGCATGTTAAAAACTGAGGGATGTTTTTAAATGCAGTTTGTGACACGGCCCGTGGGTCTGCTGTTTAGGGGCTGGTGGAAATAAACATTTGACTGACAGTGCCAAAATTCTTAAGCACATCTACTAGCTCACACAACTACTCAACTGAAGACCTATGTGGCCCTTTGCAATTATTACAGCAACCCCCCAAAAATCCATAATTTAAGCAAGTGAATTCAAGAATCTATATTCTCTCCAATTCAGGATTTCTGTAGAAGCATTCGACCCAGACTTCACAAGAAGTACTTCAGATAGATTCCAAGGCACTTACTTTGAGTACAGACTGGTGTAGCCTATATAGTGAATTCACTACAGTCACGTTTCTCCTTTGTCCTTCGGTTAAAGGTCCAATCACCTGGCTGGCATCTCCTTGAGTGGATAGCTACAAGGATAACAGTAACGCAAATTATTTTAAAGTATATTAATCCAAATATATAAAATTCTTCTTCGTAAGAGTCTGAAAAGGAATGTAATATTACATTTAACTTTAACTTCTAGACTTTTTTTCCTACTATGAAAAATGGCATCTTGTGTTTTAACCTTTACAGTTTCTTCTCACCTCACTTTTTTAAAATATTAAATGATTCCCAATAACTTATTTTCTGTATACATAAAGAAAGTCATTATTACTGGAATAATTCATACAGGTTGTCTACCAGACTGAAAAAAACTGCAACGCTTGGAAAGCCATTCATCATGGACATGCTAAAGAGACCAGGGAGCCCATGACTGCATGACCCCTGAGAGGCAGAGATGGGGACTCGAGTCAAATGACTCGACTCGCAAGTGCGACTGAGTAACTTTTTCCCTGACTCGTACTCATGACCCATTGACTCGCACTTGCACTCGTACTCGTGACCCACGGGACTTGCACTTGACTCGCACTCGTGGGGGTAACGACTTGGCATTTCCAAGTCATTTTCCAAGTCATAGGGGAAGCCAAGTGGGTGCTTTAAAAGCCTCAGAGGTCCCCACACACACCCCACACAGACACACACCCACCCCATTTTCAGGGGAAAAAGCCATTTTCCCCAAAGTGACTTGACTCGTGACTTGTGACTCGTGGTTTTTGCCCTTACTCGTACTCGACTCGCACTCTTGCAAAAATGACTCGCACTTGCCCAAACATTTTGGCACTGACTCGCACTCGTACTTGCACTCGCACTTGTGACCTAGTTACTTAGATACTGCTGAGAGGTGGGTCAAATGCCAGCTCCCCTTACCCAGCAGCATGCCAAACTGTGCCTCTGCTGCTCCTCTACCCACTCCGTGTACTAAAAAAGGAAGAGAGTGACAGAGCAGAAGAGGAAGTATGGAGGAGAGGAGAGTAGTGCGCAGGTCATGTCTGATTTCCCTCTTCCTTTTCAAATCCTGAGAGCAGATGGAGAAAGACTACCCCTACCAATCCACTGCCTGAGATGACACTCTCAGTTGGCCTCTTGAATGGACAGGCCCTGGAAGCAGCCCTTAGATTATGGTCACACAGTTCATAAATAGTCTCAAATATTTCTAACCCTAGGGCATCCTCCCAACCGATTTGGGAGGGACTGGAAGTGATTTTATCTGCAAAGTGCTTTGCAAAAGCATCACGGTGAGCATTAGAATAATCTCCCTGTTTCTCCTGGGATGTTGAATACCGTATTGGTCTGAGTATAAGACTCACTTTTTTCTCCTAATTTAAGTTTTTAAACTAGGGGTGCATCTTATAATCAGGCTGTTGCAATTTAACGCCAGTGATTTAATTAAATTTTTTTAATAGCATCAACCTTTAAGGGTGCGTCTTATACTCGGGACAATACGGTATAACAGGCCCCGCACATTGTGGAACAGCTCTGATGGGTGGCATTCTGCAGACGTGACGGTAGCAGAGGGGAAAGCCTTCTTTGCTCCCATCACCACCACAGAGGTAGGCATTAAGTTGTACTCTTGCCCATGTTTGGTCAGGTTCGTTGTGAGTCTTCCTCCACTGTCGCTCTAGACGTTTACCGAGCCATTTCATTGTCCAAAGCTCCTCAGTAAACCAAGGAGCCGAGCAGACTCTATGACCTGGCCAAGGTCGCATAGGAAGAAATTTGATCCACTACTCTAGCCATTTCCCCATTCCATAAGTTGACCAAAGCAATAGGAGAATTGCCGGAAGTAGTAGGAGGAAAATCCAAGTCCCTCAGGAAGCCATCTGGATCCATCAGCCCCTGGGGGTGGACCATACCATTAGGTCCCTACCCTTGCAAAGGTTGGGCACCACCACCATCAGTCTGCATCCTACCAAGTAATGATCTGTCCATGACAAAGGAGTAACCTTGATCTCCTCCACCACACCAGATCATCCTTCCTCAGCCCAGCAGTGAAAATCAAGTCCAACATGTGCACAACCACAAGCGTCAGGCCCACAACTTGCTGAGACAGGCCCATGATTGTCATGGCGGCCATGAAATCCTGAGCCAGTTCTACCTTGGAGACCTCAGCATGGATACGGAAATCCCCCAGCACAATTAACAGGGGGTATTCCAACGCCACAGTCAAGCTCATCCCAGCTAGCTCAGGTAGTAAGCTTGCCATGCAGCAAGGCGGTCAGTACGCTAAACAGAATCCTTGTCCTATCTCACCCATTCAGCACTACGCTTTTTTAAACATTTAAAATTATTAAGCTTTACAGAGAATGCATTAAACAGAAAACTATTCCTCAGGCAGTCACTCTAATTTCAATACCCTGGAATCCATTAAAATATCTTCCACCACTAAAGATCCAAAAGCCTGAGATCCATACCAGGGAAGGCAGAAACATGTACAGTCTTCTCTTGCTATCTGTACCTAATTCATTCCTGAAAATAGCCCTTATAGCAAAAATTCAGATGAGTACAATTATTACATTAATTAAAACGGGAAAAATTCTAACTTGTTCTAAAGTCATTCCAAGTTCACTCAAAAAATCACCCTAAATGCCTAATACCATAAGGAAAAAGTTGTGTGGCATGACAAAATGGAGCAAACAACAATTAATAACCATATTATAAGCATATATTTTTGGACGCAAACCGGAAGTGGCTTTCTGAGGCTTCTGCGGGCCATTCTAAGGCCCGCAGAGGCTTGTGCAGTGTGTCGCCAGCCTGGTGCGACCTGGAAGAGGACTTCCCACCCTCCTGGTATGTCATTCAGCTTCTGGAATGGCTCTGATTTGGAGCCAAACTCGAAGGAGGGTGGGAAAGTCCAATCTGCGACCCACCCCGTGTGGCCTTCGTGACCTACCAAGTGGGTTGCGGCCCACACTTTGAGAAACCCTGCCCCAGATAAAAGGAGAAGAAACTAATGGCTCGGTGGCATTGACTTCAGGCACAGTAGCTATCCTGCTATTTAATTGAAATGTCTGTAAAATGTCACTTTTAGGATCATAATGTAACTGTTTGCAAGTTCATTAAATTTTATTCTTCTAGCAGTTCATGATTATGGACAGTAGTTAGGCAAGAAGACTCGGTAGCTTTCCCAGGAGGTGCCAGACAAATCTCATTGCTGAAAAGCAACTTCAATCATGATTCATCCCTGAACGTAATATATAGCTCCAATTTTCTTTTTTTAAAACACCAAATAATAAAGGCAACTATCAATAATTTATTTTATGGCATTCCTCTGAACACCATTATCTCTGTCTATACATCCACTAAAAATGGAGTCTCTAGTTTACTCATAAAATAAAAAGCTGAAGCTTGGCAGATAAAAGCAGTAAATTTCCTCCACTATAGAAATTCACTTCCAAAATGAGTGAAAACACATTCTGCGTGGTTGTCTCCAAACAAAGTGAATCCCAACGAAGCTCAGTTCAAATTAGTGGGACTAATAGGACTAGCTCGTCTTCACTGATTTCAACTACGCTTAGTCAGGATTCACTTTCTTTGGATACAATGCACTGAACAGAAGAAGTACAACAACAACAACAACAACAACAACAACAAAAATCCAAGCTGTAGCATTTGGGGATATAAACCAAGCAGATATAGGATTATTGGGTAATCTGAATGCCTGGAACGAAGAGAATTGTTCAAAGATCACTGTCACTCACACATTCACATGAATAAATAAGGGACTGTACGCATAGCTATGAAACTACAGAGTGCTAGAACCAGTCAAAGGGAAAAATAATGGAACTGTACTTCTCACACAAATGGAATAGCTTTCCTAATGCACAAACTGAGGGCAACTCCATACCTTACAATTACTGGCTGAGGAAAACACAGGTGTTTCCTACAGCAAACAAAAAACATGGATGCAACATACAATGCGTACAAATATTTTTAAACTCCAGTGTTCATGTGCTGAAAAACATGGTTAGGACAGGTTTCCTAGATGCATGTACACTGGTGCTTAAAACATACACATATATTGGGCCAAATGAGTGGTTTGGGAGCACCTGGATGGATACGAGAGACCACTGGGGACAAAATATAAGTATATATATTTTTAAGATGCATGTAAACTTGTAGGTGATGTCCACTGCAATCCTCTGCAAGTCTCCTCAGAGGTAAGCTCCATTGAGTTTAATAGAACTTACAGCACAATCCTATGCATGTCTACTTAGAAGTAAGTCTCATTGTTTTCAATCAGACTTACTCCCAAGTAAGTGTGTATAGGACTGCAGCCCTAGTCCCAGGTAAGTGTGTATAGGATTGCAGCCATCCATAGGTTCATGAATTTAGTAAGGGAAATACCAAAATAACTCTAGTGTTTCTCACAGCAATCATAATAATGTGTAATGCTTTCCTGACTTCAACAGAGGGTGGAATTAATTCCCATTCTCAGACAGCTGAACAGTGTGGCTATTGCAAAAGGAATGCTATTTATTAATTTTCAAGTAGTACCAGCAAAAACAGTCTGAAGAATGGAGTAGAAAAAAATGAGAAACCAGTTTGGCATGATTAACATGTCATAGGCTATACGTACATGTGAAACTAGCAGAGAAACCACTTCTTAAAACGACATATCCTGAAAGAACCTCCTTCTTCTGAGGATACATCCCATACTGCTGAGTGAGAATATGCAGGCTGGTCCTAAAGCTCTCTTTTCTCTCACACCACTGGCTCCCAAACCAGTAAGTCAAGAAACCAATCCACTTCTCTGAAGGAATGGAGCAGTATCCTAGATGGGAAAGGAAGTCACTGAAGTTGCTACATGTGCTTTGGAAATGGTGATATTATGGCTCTTATCCATATTACTCTAGACAAGGAAGCAGAGATCAAGTGTAAACTGTGGAATGTGGTATAAATAAAATGTGAGGGACCTACTGTATTTGCATTATTTTAGCGTCAAACATCTATTCTCTATAAAATATGAAATATGAAGGTCCTGCCTTCATCCAACAGCCACTTTGATTTGGAATATAATTCAGAAATGTAAAACCATCATAATCTGTCACAGAGAAATTTGATAAGTAATAAAGTTATCTGCTCTCTCATAAATCTGTTTGAGCACAGATTTATGAGCATGCATCAAAATGTAGATGCTGCAGTTATGATGTTGCATAGAACTAGGTCTTCCAGGTTCTCCCCAGATTTGGGACATGCCACCCAGTGCCCATTTGTGGTGTTACTTGTCCCAGATTCTTAGCTTTCATTTTAAAAAAAGCAAGCCTCCAGCTCTTGTAGAACCAAAAACACGAGGAAAAATGTGCAGACAGTATTCTGCACAATTGTTTAGTGAGAAATGCTCCCATCTTCCATACTTGTAGACAACGAGGAAGTCAGTAAGGACTGATATGCAAAGAAGCATAGAAGTGTATTAAAGATTATAGTCAAAATTCAAGTATTTGGAGATGGGACTTCCTGATTCCTTTAGAAGCTTTTTTGGGATCTTTGGAGCAGGAGTGACAACCGGAATGAAAAAAATAGGGGAAATTCAGATTTTTGCATTACGTTGGCTGGGCAGCGTGCTCCCCCCCCCAAAAAAAAAACCCCTAAGGAATTATTCCATATGAAAAAAATCAGAGTTTTTAAAATAGCGTTTGGCATTTAAAAATTGCTCTGTTAATCCCAATGGCAATACAGTGCATTACCCTGATATTGCAGGTTGCAGCACTGTGGCTTACAACAGTCAATATTTGAAGGTTAGAGGTGGGACTGAGGTTGTCTTGGATTTCCAGCCAAAAACCCTTCTCCCCAGAACACTATTCAAGTTGCAGTAAGGTCAGTCTGTTTAAATGGTTTCCTCAGGCTCCCTTCCAGCCCATACCCAGCACTTAATTGCATATAGAAATCTTGTGCTCCGTTTGCTTACAGAAAAAGAGTTGCACTTTCAAACGTTTAAAATAAAATAAAAATGCATTTTTGCACAAAAATAAGAGTAATTTTTTTGTAATTGGCAAATAATTTGCAAGAATTATTAGGCAGGTGGAACTGGAATGTGGCAATCCTACATAGGCCAGCAGCAGAATGTAGAAGTAACCATGCACCCATTTAGCAATGTAGATGGAAAAATCCAAAGCTGCTCTCCTTCAGTCTTTGCAATGTTTGCCTTATATAAAATGGAAATAATAGTATTCTCTATCTGAGAGAAGTGGCATGGCTGATCCCCCCCCCCCAAGTAATAACACAGAGACTTAAGGACAGCTCCATAATGAAAGCTAAACATCTGTGGGCCTCAGAGAAGAGAAGTAACTTAATTGCCAGAAGGGAGCAACCTTCTAACACAGATTGTACAGCAATTGCTTGCCATACTTCCCTGGAAAATGTTCACATATGCTAACAGAAAATGAGAGTTGATATATTTCAATGTAAGCTCTTCAAAACATTCATATTTTTTTGTTCACTTGTCAGATGATTAAGGCAGATATTTATCTGGCACATAGGTGTTATGGAAGGACGGAAAGCAGCCTTTTAGGAAAGTCTTTTTCCTAAAAGACATTAGGAAATGATAGTAATGAGATTCTGCTTAAAACGTAGTGTGAAAAGATAACTTTTTTTAAAAAAAGAGAAAATTAGCATGAGGTTCTTAGATGCTAAAGAAAAGCATTCCTCATTTCTAGACAACTGAATTTTTATGTTCACAGTTCAACACATTTTATCTATGAGCAGCAGGTGGGCATGTTAGTGTATTTCAATCCACCCACATGCGAAGCTTAACAGAAATAGCATCAAAGTAAAAGAACATACAGTACTTATATTACCACTCACACACTGTGAGCTAACTGCAGACATAACTCAAAATGAAAGAATAATTTTTTAAAAGTATAATCATTTGGGGAACAATCCTTCATTGACAAAGAGAAATTAGATTATTTTGTCCATTCTAATATCTGAAACATAATTGTAAACTTGCAGTATTTTTGTTATAGTGTATAACGAAGAAAGAGTTTCTTGAACATTGCACCCTGTGACTGAGACCTCAGTCCTAAGGTGACAAACCAGTATTATCACAAGCCAGTCCTAAAATCACAAGCCAAGGTAACATCCCCAGGACTTCACAAAATCAGAACCTTCTCTCAAATGTGAATGTTTTTCACCAGTAAGAACATTTTGTCATGGTGGTCTTTCAAGTACATGACCTTCCATCCATTTAGGGGTCATGAGAAATGTGCCTTGGGTACCCCCTATAACACTCAGTTGGGACAGCAATCCCACTTCATTTTAATCATTTGGTATGATAGGGATGTGGTTATAAGAATGGTTAGGAACATACTTTTTCTAGAATTTTATCCATGAATATGAGAAATGTAAGTGTAACATGAGAAATACAACAGAAACAACATCTATTTGGGGCAGGAGGTGTGGTCTGGTGGTTGAGCTGCCGCCTGCCTGAAGTTAGCTAAGATGAGACCAGCTCAGTCGTGCCCTGGATCGGAGACGACCGGAAGTGCCAACAAGCTGAGATAACCTGTGTTAACCCTCTGTGAGAGAGAGGAGTTGTTGTTGAGCAAGCTCAGAAGGCGTGTGCTGGAGAACGAAAAGAGTTCTATGTGAATAGAACATTACTGTAAAACCTGCTAAGGGGGTTTAGAAGAGCCTGCTTATGTAAACAGCCTTGAATAAAGTCTGAGGCGAAATCTGACGACAAGAAAGGTGGTATATAAATACAGATTATAATTATGACTATGATTATTATCACCACATTGTTATTCTGCCCTTCCTCCACAGAGCTCAGGGAAATACAGCCACTCTCCTTCCTCACTTATCCACATAAAACCCTGTGAAGTACACCAGGTGGTAACAGACAGAGAGTGACTGACTTAAGATCACAGTGAGTGGGCTGAGCAGAGATTAAAACCCAGGTTCAACACCCTATCCATGCCACCACATTAGCCCTCAAGCTCAGAAAAATGAAAATTAGATATTAAGGGGACAACATTAAAAATACGCTCCAAACATAAGTCACATTTAAAACTTGACTCATCCCTTGACCAAGGGGAATTAGGTAATGTAAAGTCATGCTGATGCTAGCAGCCATTTTTCTTGGGGAACAATTCGCTGATTTGCAATTATTAAGACAGAAAACCTATCTGGAAAAGAGAAATGGTAGGCAACAGGATGATAATGTGCAGGACCTCTGCAACCTTAAGGGGAGAGGCACACTACAGGAAGTCATAAGAACATAAGAAGAGCCCTGCTGGATCAGGCCAAAGGCCCATCTAGTCCAGCTTCCTGTATCACACAGTGGCCCCACCAGATGCCTCGGGTGCCCCACCAGATGCCTGTTGCACAGGCACAGTGCACAGATGCACAGTGGCCCCACCAGATGCCTGTTATCAATGTCTTCTCACAGGATATGAATGGGACACTTTGCTTCCCAAATATTATAGATAGAAGAGGGGGAGGAACTTATCCCAGCTCTGCAAGAATAATTTACATTGTCTAAGGGTCCAAAAATATCTGCACTATTAGACATGCTAAGCAGGATGAATTACCAAAGGCACAAGTAAGAGATGATGATTCACCACTCCAGAAAACCTGCACGTCTATCCACCCATAGAATCAAATTAACACTTTTCCTCCTGAGAACATCTCTTCAATTAAAAACACACACACACCCAAAGATGAAGACATTTCTAAGCACAATGCATTACAAATAAAACATTTTCTCCTTCCCCAAGTCCCATCATGACCTGTATGGTCAGTTGAGGAGCAAGCTTGAACAGAGAGCATGCACAGATGTTTTTCTGCTCCCTAACTATGAAACTCCCTGCCTTCAGAGATCAAACAAAGCCCACATCCACACGGCTTACAGGTCTTGACCTGGAGATAGCTGCTTTGTCTTTAAAAGTTCCACACACTGAGTACACAGTACACCGAGTACACAGCTGCTCCACTTCCAGTCTTGGTGGTTCCTTTATCCAGGGGCAAAACTACAGTCCTAGGTTGGCAGGTGATGCAGTAGTTGAATTTTCCCTCTTAACTTCGGAGCTTTTAGAGAAACAAGTGCTATCTGAATAAAAACCTGCCAACCCTATCTATTAGTGATTCAAGTCTTTTTATTTGGCTAGCATTCAAAGACTCTTTCTATGAGAAAATAGCTGTATACTCTAAAGCTTTATTGCAAACTGTTTAAAAATGTGATTACCCACTCTGAGCATGGCGGGGAGGGGATTAAAAATCAAACTAAATACAGTATAGTGGAAAGTACCTAATGTAGTTCATTCCTTAAATTGCTCTAAAGAGCAACTGGCACATGATAAAGCAGGGAACCAAACAGGCAGACCTCAAAAAAGGGCACAGCCAACTAATGCTTCTATTGGAAACATCTCCCAACAAAGCTACCTGACAACAACCAGTTTACACAGTGGGAGGCATCAAGTAGCCTGGGTGGTAGCACTTTAATTCTCTCATTTTTGTCATGGCAACCACTACCTACTACACATACAGCTCACTGAGTCTCATACAACTGAAGAAGCTGGCTAGTCACAGAGAAAGCAGTTATTCATGTTACAATTTTCAACAGGGCAAAAAATCTACAGTAAGATGGCATCCAAGTTACAAAGCAATGGAGGGGCTGCTTCTGTGGGCTGACATCCTTCCAGTCCCTAAGTCCACCTGCAGCTACTTCTGCCCCTGATGGAGGAGCCTGAGACCCTTGGCGACCTCACCAACTCCAAGGAACCAGAAGTCTCTGCAGAGCAATGGATGTTGTCTACATCTGTGGGATGGCAACCACATTCAGTCAGCCCCCATCTGCAGCTGCTAAGGCCCCCAAACCGAGCTCTCATACACATTCCTGCCTATACACTTTTATCAGGAGCGGCTTAAATTGAAGTGGGGCAGACCTGTTGGCCCTGGTGGAATGCAAACCCCCCCCCCTGAAATGAAAGAAAGAAAACCTTGTGCAAGCCCTACCACCACCACTGTTGCTGCCATCACCTTGCCTTCCATCTCCTTGCTCACCCAGCTGCTTAGAAAAGCAGCCAAGTGGGCAAGGAGAGGTGAGGCAAAATGAGGTGATCCAGAGCCTACCTTTGTTCCCATATCTTCAGCTCCAGGGCTGCCCCCATCCAATCCTATTTGAAATAAACAGGATAAGCAGAACATGCTAACTCCCAGCATGTTCCACTCATCCTGTTTAGTTCAACAAGACCACAAGGAGGACAGAGCTGGAGCTGAAGATCAGGTAAAGGGGCAGGCTCCAGATTACTGGGCTCTGACACTCCTTGCCCATCTGGCTGCTTTCCTAAGCAGCTGGGTGGGTGAAGAGGAGGAGGAGGCCAGTGGTGGCAGGGGTAGATTTTTCCCTCCTCTGGCAGTGCTGGAGGAAGAGATGGGCTGCTGCTGCCCCAATCCTCTGCCTGCTTGTTCTCAGTGGGTAGGTAGAAGGTTGGCAAGCCAATTGAAGAGGCTTGGTGGGCAGTGGGCCAGAGGTGGCGGCGGGCAAACAAGGGGTACAGGGCACTCCATATAAGCTCCCTGCTCCCCTCCTCACCTTGCTACTCAGAGTGAATGCTTCAGTTAGTCTTATCATTAGGCTGGCCTTGATTTTTATTATTATTTAAATGCTAAGCCCCTTCGGAAGCCTGTCTGGGATATAAAAACAACAACACCAGGGTACAGGAACACCTCCAATCATCTCCTGAAAGTCAAGGGCTGCGTGAAAAATCAGTAGAAGAGTTTAACCACGTCTATGAAGCAGAAAATGGTGCTGATTGGCCACGCGTTACCCAGAATACCTGTCAATCACAGTCAGAATGGAGCTCTGTAGCAAAACTGTGCTAAAGGAAGCAACTCTAGGGTGTCGTGCTCATCTCCATTTCAAAGCCGAAAAGCCAGCGTTGTCCGAAGACGCCTCCGTGGTCATGTGGCCGGCATGACTCTCCTTGCCGCAGCGCGTAGCATGCAGCTGGAACACGGAGTGCTGTTTACCTTCCCGCAAGCGGTACCTATTTATCTACTCGCATTAACATGCTTTGGAACTGCTAGGTTGGCCAAGCAACGAGAGCTCACCCCGTCACGGATTCGAACTGCCGACCTTTCGATCGACAGCTCATGGTACAGCGGTCAGTCCAGGTGAATTTTAAATAATTTTATACTGTATAATTTGATTTATACAGAGAAAATCTGCAATGGGCTGACAAAGTCTGCAGAACTCAGCACCATTTAAATTAGAGCTGCCTACAACAATATTGCGGAATACGAGAGACGAGTTACAAAGCTCAGTGAACAGGTAGTGCAGTGTTGATAGGATTAATTTCCGACAAGCATAGTAAAAGCAGTCACAAACAAGACTGTGTTCTTAATTAAATGTGCACACTCAGAATGTAAGCGACACGCTTATTAAAACCAGATCAGTGAGCAACTGTGCTCAAAGAAAATAATATATCTGGATGGACAAAGGATGGGTAGACCAAGCATTAATATTTGAACTGAATGACTTATGTGCTAGCTGCTGTGTCACACAGACACACACAGTACATACACAAATAAATAGCCCAGATGAAGTAAATATGTCACATTCTGTTTGCACAAAAGGGTGCCAAATGAAGTTAAAGTAACGTACCTCAAACATTTATTTGCACAGATATTTATTGTCTACTTAATGTATAATTAACCCATGACCCTTATTGCCAACTAACGGTGCCTTACAACTTGCTAAACATTTGAAACAAAAATGAAACTTTTACTTAAAATAGGCACATGAATAGCATTTTTAAAAAATTCAATGCATTCATGGACCACAGATTCAACAGCAGCTATTAGCTATGATAGCTAAATGGAACCTCCATTTATGAAGGTGATAGACCTCTGACTACCAGATGCTGGAGAACATGAAGTATCTTGCTGACTGTTCTTGAAAAGAGAAATCTGGACAAACTGAACTGTGGTCTGATCCAGAAGTTCTTAGCCATATACATCACACATCAGTATATCATTGTGACAAAATATAAAATAATTTATCATGTCTAATTGATTGCCATATGTTAACAACAGTCTATGATAATATTTACAACATTCATAATTTCCTCCAGTCTGTCTGATCATTATGGCAACACATTGCCATCATTGATGGCAATGAGGACCCCTGCTAACTGGCAGTAGCGTCACTAGGGCACGCGCCGCCCTAAAGACCCCCTGACTCCCATACCCCAAACCGCGCCGCCTTCGCCGTACCCCCCTGCTTACCCCCCCCCCGCTGCTGCCGGCTCCGACGACATCCTCCCCGGCCGGCTGTCCTGGGCCTTCTAACGAAGGCCCAATGCATCAAAACGCAAACTTTTAGCTTTTTCGCGCATACGGAGACCGTTCCTGATGGCAAGGGCTGCCCTTTTGCCCTGAGAAACGGTCTGCGCAGGCGCGAAAGCTGCATTGGGCCTTGTCAGAAGGCCGCGGACCTCTGCCGGGGGCGGAACTCTCCGTGGCCTTCTGCTGGAGTGGAGGTGATGCGCACGGGGGCGCGCGGTGCGTGGGTGCGCCGCACGCGGCACCCTTTGCGCACGTCACCCCACGGCGGTCCGCCTCCCCGCCACACTCCAGTGACGCACATGCTAACTGGGAAAGAGGCACTTTTTCAATTGGTGCTCCTCTTATATTTAGCAGGGGGAGAGCAACTGCCCCCCTTTCATCCCAGCACAGTGTCTTTTCTGGTGGCTGTTGCTGGTGTTCTTCTGCACCGTTTTTAGATTGTGAGCCCTTTTGGGACAGAGAGCCATTTAATCATTTAATTTTGTCTGTAAACCGCTTTGTGAACATTTTGTTGGAAAGCGGTATATAAATACTATTAATAATAATAATAATAATAATAATAATAGCACATCACTTATCATTATCAAGCATTTCTTCCCATTCCTTTTGCCACAGTTGACTCTTTCCAAAATGCCATAGAGAAGCACTTCTCTGCTACCTGTACCTCTGTCAAAGAACAAAACGTGTTCTACAATTCTGAACATATCTGCTACCTTTTGAAGATGAACTCTTGCTAACTGGGCAAAGTAGTGTCCTCTTATATTTAGTATGTATGGTGTCTTTTCCAGTGGCTATTGCTAGTATGGCGTCTTTTCCAGTGGCTATTGCTAGTGTCTCTTCTGCCCCTCTTTTTAGACTGTGAGCCTTTAGGGACAGGAAACCATTTACCGATTTATTTATTTTGCTATGTAAATTGCTTTCTGAACTACTTCTGGGTAAAACCCAGGGTTTTTTGGGTAAAAAAAAAAATACGGGCCCCTTGTATCCATGGGGATACATTCCAGGCCCCCTGCGGATATGTAAAAACTGCGGACGGGGCGAACACCCCCTCCGCAGTTTTCTGAGGGGGTCCCCCACGACCCGCCCCCCCCGCTCTCACGTTTCATGAATCAACTTTGTGTCTTCCTTCAACGCGACGATCTCCGGCTGAGAGCCCATCTAGGACTTCGTCTCACTCTGCTTGCTACAACAACAAGCAACCGGAGGGTATCGTCGCATTGAAGGAAGACACAAAGGTGATTCACGAAAAATAAGAGCGGGGGGGGGGGCATCTGCTATCTGCAGATAAGTGAATCCACGCACTGGCGTCACTAGGACGCGCGACACCCCAAGGCGGGGGTGCGCGCGTCGCCCCAGTGATGCCCTTTGGGGGGTCCTGGGTGCCCCCCCGCCCCTTCGCGTCGCCCTCTGGACGCTCCGAGGCCGGCCCGGGAGCCTGCCTCGGAGCGTCCGATCTGGCCAGCGCTCCAGGGCCTTCTGAACGAAGGCCCACTGCGTCAATACACAACCTTTTCCGGTTTTCGCGCATGTGCAGAGACCGTTTTGAGGGCAAGGGCCTGCCCTTGCCGACGGAGCGCCGGCCAGATCGGACGCTCCGTCGGAGCGTCCGGAGGGCGATGCGCGCCACAGAGGTGGTGGACGCGCACAGTTCCCCCCCCCCTTCAAGACTTCAAGATTTTTTTTCCCTTCAGCAAAACTCCTCAGGTTCATCTTTCAAGGATGGATGTTTGGCAGTGAAGAGTCACAACAGCTTTGAAGGCTTTATCTTCTCTCTCAGCTAGCCCTTCAGAACATGCTGTTTCTTTGAAAACTGATGCAAAGCCAAAAATTAAAAAATCACATTCCTGTCACTATGTTTCTACAATTCATTTTTATTCTGAAGCCACTTGGAATCCACATTTCTCTCTGAATCAACCTCTTCACCACTCTGAAGACGGAATCACACACACACACACACACACACACACACACACACACACACACACACACACACACACACACACACACACACGACAGGAGACTCAAAGGGCCCTTAGGCCTTAGCAATTATGGCTGCCATGCCTGGTTTTATAATTCACTGACATGTTTATTCTGGCTAGTATTAAGACAACTTTTGCATTATACTATCTAAGAGCCACTTTTATTTAACTGTACAAAACAAGTATTTAGGGTTTTTTTTGTAAACGGTAAAAAATAGTTAGAAATAACTATGTCTACTGATGCAGGTCCAGCTTAATGATCCATAGCCTTAAGTAAGTCTAAGGAGACGTGTTACAGGTCCAGATCATGGACACCCCATGCTTTTTAACAAAATCTTTCAGGGCCTAGCCATGTACCTTCCCTGTACTGCTTCGCAAGTCTAACAACCTTAGTCAGAAAGAGAACAGCTAATCTAGACTATCAAAAATTTATTTACTTATATGTTCAATGCATTCCCTGGGCTCAGAACAGCTTACAGCAGTTTTTCTCTATGTTAAGAGCCCCTCCCCCAAGGGACTCACAATCTAAAAATAACAATGCTTTGGGTGAATAAAAGAGTACAAATGAATTCAAATTGACATTATAATATTTATTTAAAAAGAACAAAACAGGAAAGCAAGAGATCACACCTAAGTGTGGTGGTGATAGTGCCTCACCACCAAAGAGGTTGCAGAGTAGGAGGGGTCAGAGCTTAGCCCTAGGTGTAATGGAATCCCTGCGGCCTTGCCTCAACTTCAGTAGATTCCTGTCGTCCTCCTTAGCTCCAAAGACGGTCAAAGAACAGTCACTCTCATCCGATGACACAAGTGGCAATTTCATTCATAGCTGTGCTCACTAATCTTTTGCAAACTGTATAAGGAAAGTTGCAATGACTTCTCTGCTGCAGGCAGGTGAGGTCAAATGGCACTGGTGCTGAGAAAGAGCAGGAAGGGACTTCCTCATGATTGACTGAAGCAACAGTCAAAAAGGAGAGCTGTTACGATTACCTGGATGGTTCTGACCACATGTAGGCCTGTTAATGGGCTCCTGCATGAACTGGCTCTGCAGTGGCTTTAAAATTCTAAAATGTGATAGCAATCTGTTTTACTTTCTTTTGATTTTTCTTTAGTTTAAGGACATTTAGTTCTCAGTACAGTCCATTTTTTTCTTCTTCCCAAAACTTCTGGCTGAAGGCATAGCAGAACTGATGACATTAAAAGTAATTCCCCTGAAAGCCTAATTATAATTTATAATGGAACAATCATTTGCAGGATCTGTCAGCCCCGAATACAGTATTTCACTACATGTAGTAGCAAAAATGCTTGTCATTGTTACCCAAATCATTTTAATATGTATGATGAGAAACTTTATTTGATTTTTTAGCTATCCAAACTATACTACTATTGTAAAGAAATATTTATGACCCAAATAAATACCGTATTGGTCTGAGTATAAGACTCACTTTTTTCTCCTAATTTAAGTTTTTAAACTAGGGATGCGTCTTATAATCAGGCTGTTGCAATAATGCCAGTGATTTAATTACATTTTTTTAATAGCACCAAACTTTAAGGGTGCGTCTTATAATCAGGTGCGTCTTATACTCGGGACAATACGGTACATTTTTAGACTCTGAAAGAAAACGATTTAACAACTGAGGGTTACTTACAAGCTGTTCAGACTTCACCCCATACAGCTGTATGGTCTTTGCCACATTTTTTGACACTGCCAAGCTGAGGTTTGCATCCACAGCAGCCACATTGAGCTCACTAGAAACAAAGATAGATTAACTTTTTAATAGTGCTACTGTACTTCAGCTATTATTCCTGCCATTTTAGTTCACAAATACAAAAAGATTCAATACACCTTCACAACAAATGGGACGTTGTTAGGCATACTGGATTTTAAGAGCTCTAATTTGTTGGAGGTTAAGGGCCATTCAATCAAGAACTTTCTTTTAAGCGAAAGCAGGCATGTATTGGGTACAAGGTTATATTGCTCCAGGCTTCAGTTGCTTGTATAAAGCTCTGGACTGGGATCCCCTCAATAGTGCTCCCCACCCATTCCTTGATGGCGCATTGGATACCACTACTGCCACTGGTACAGTGGGGTCTGGGTTTGATCTGATCAGATGGGCCCTTGGCCAGTACCCAACGTGGCTGATCCCTGATGCCACTCTTGTAATGTAGATTCTGCACCTATTCAGGTCTTTATCGATAGACTTCAGGACCAGGAACCAGCTTCTGGCCAAAACACACACTATGAAAGCAAGCAAAGTAGCTATTTTCTTTCAAAATATCAGAATAAAGCCCCCAATGCAGCTTGATCCTGTATCAAATTAAGCAGAGTCATTTTGTACCGCAAAGAGCACTTGTACCACAGAGAAGAAGTGCTTCATAGTCTTTGCCCTCCAAACATGATCTTTCAGGGTGGTGTCAGAAAATCAGAAGTGCATGTCATTCAGGGCTGTTCCACCACGGATGATGTGAGTGATGTGGCCTGTGTCAGGTGCGAGAAGCAGTGGACAGACTCAGTGTGCTTTTCTTGCTGAGTTTGCCACCACTGAGTTTTCCACCCTCCAGCCTGCTGGAGACAGAGCTGCTCCAGGGCCTCTCCAATCCTCTTTCTGCTTGCTAAAAGCAAGCAGGAAGCAGATTAGAAGGCAGCAATCCAGCCCCCTACCAACTTCCTTTCTTGGTCCCTTTAAAACAAAACAGGAAGTGCAGGACCAACTGGGAGCTTTCTGCAATGATCTTCTAGGGCAAGGCTGCGAGCTTTCAGCTGAGACCAGTGGTGTAGTTTGTGTGAGGTGGCTGGTGTGGTCCGCATGAGGCAGCAGCCCGAGGGGGGGGCACTCGCTGGGGCCCGCCGCCACTTGCTGCCGCTCACAGAATGAGGGCGATGCAAGGAAGGTCCTCTGTGCAGTAACTAAGTGGCACATGTGGCGGTAGCTGCCCCCTTAGTCTTTCGGCCAACCTGAAAAAGTAAGGGGGCAGCTACCACCGCGTGCGCCTCTTAGTTTTCAGTGGGTTCGCTCCAATCGGAACGAAGCCTCCAAAAACACTACAAGGTTCATGCAGCGGCAGCTGCCCCCTTAGTCTTTTGAGGTGGCCGAAAGACTAAGGGGGCAGCCGCTGTTTGCCTCGCCGGAAGTAATCGGTGGTGACGTCACCGCTGATTACTTCCGGGTTTTTCAACGCTCAGGGGGCTCCATCAGGAGTCACGGCTCCGAAAAGCCAAAGAGCTTGCTACTCCCCCTGACTGGGACCCTCCTGCCAAGAAAGACTGATCTGTACTGAAGTACTTTCTTCTTTTCACTGCCTTTTAAAACAGGGCAAGGACCAATAGTAGAAATTATCCTATTATTACAACAACTCCAAGGAAGCAAACTGAACTTGCAGAAACAGACCCAACAAAAATATGCATTTTTTCCTATTTTGCACAACAAAATTCATAAGCTTCGATTTAATTTCACCATTAATTGCCTGTATAATTAATAAGGAATCAATCAATCATTTAGCACTAATGAACTTTCATTTCCAAAATGATAATTTAGGGAGAGAGAAAAACTTTACACATTATATATTGAAATTTATTACAAGCACACACCTTGCAACGGTTTTGATGATGCCGTCAAGCTCATCAGTTGAAGGAGGATTGCGACCCCCAGGGGGAAAGACGAGGTTGATGGGGTCAAAGAGTCGTGATAATGACTTTGACAAGTAAGCAGATTCATAAGGTTGCAGAGAGTCTTTCAGGGCTGTTTCTGGACTGAGTGGTGAAAGAATGGATGAAAAGAAATGCTTAACTTTCTTTTTTCCACCACATTTTTTTAAAGACCATAGCAACAATACATTTGTAGGAACACAGTTCATATCCTTTCCGATCTTGCAGAATTTATGAGTTCTATTAAGGCTTTGTCCCTTACTACAATCTCTTCAAGAAGATTTTCGAGCAGCACAGTATACAGAAGTCCATCTAACCTCAAGCCCAATGAAGCCTGTGGAATTAGCAGGAGTACTGATAAAGGCCTTAATCTTGAAGAGATATTGACTTACGTACTGCCGTACTGCTCCCTCCCTGGAGACCTTCTGGCGAGGCCTGAAAACTTTCCTGTTTAAGGAAGCCTTCTGAGTCCTTGCCTTTTTTAACATCCTGCTGGTAAAGGTGGAGTGCTGCTGTTTTTTTATGCTCTTGTTTTAATTGTAATTTGATCTATTTTTATTAATTTTTAGATGATGTTTTTTACTAGTTTTTGTGAATTGTTTTTATTGTTTTAAATGTGATTTTTTTTGTATTGTATTGTATTCCTTTCCCATGTTGTAAGCCGCCTTGGGTCCTTTTGGGGAGAAAGTCGGGGTAAAAATACTGTAAATAAATAAATAAATAAATAAATAAATAATCATATATGCAACACTAAGGAATTAATTTCCCCCTTCTAAATAAATACACTACTCAATTACCCAATTGGAACAAAACTAAACACTTCAGTTTACCAACTTTTTAAGCCAAGGTATTGTTGCGATATGCAATGTTAAAAACAACAGGAAGACACTTAAAACAAGGATGCTGTAGCCACATATGCAATCAGCAATGAAACTTCAAAATAGGGTAACCACATGTTGGTTTAAGTTTCTGATCCAGAAGTAAAAGCTGATTGGAACCATTATCATCTACCTGTATTAATGACCCACCTACACAAGGTTTCTGCAACCTGTCTTTTTAGGAAGCACTAATACAGAGCAAGCAAGCAAGACCCATGCAAAAATTGCAATGCCTTTATGTTGCTGTAAATGGCATGATTTGTACGGTTAAATAGCCTGGATCCTTTATTAAAATGTCAAAACAAAGCATTCTCTTGTTCCAGATGGAAGAAAATACTGGAGTCTGGAATTTAATATTTTCTCATTATACACATAGCATACATACTCATAATCTTGTTTCTTTTGCATGAATATGTCCTGTGCATCATCTTCTATCTGTTGAAGTTCAGCAAGGTGTTCTGTGCTTCCATTTGTGTTAAAATTTCTTTGAATGTTTTCACTGTACTGTTGAATGCGCCTCCACAAATCATTATAGAGTCTCAGTAATTTAGGATATTCCCCTTCGAAAGCTTGTTTCAAAAACATAGAAGCTGTAAGACAAAAATCACAAAGATTACTTGTAATCAGTTTGTGTAATACTGATTCTTCTATATTTAAAATACACAGGACATGGAAATACAACATTAAAATAAATGCTGAGTTTACAGGTCCTGTCTGGACAAGAAAGGCAGCCCATAGGGCCAGCCGCAGTATCCTGCACCCTTCCTGGGCTGCGTTGACGTGGCCCAGGAACACCTCAGGAGAAGGGGACATTCGTCTGCCCGGCCCAAATGGACCTCTACGAATGTACATTGGCTCTGGAGCGCCGCCCAGACCAGGAACGGGCGCGGGATATTGGCTGCAAACTCCGCCAATATCCCCGGCCCCTCCCGGCCCAGCTCACCCAATGGCCACCCTCCCACGCCCCTGCATCGACCGGTGCATTTCTTACCTGCACTAGCAGCTGCAGAGTCCAGGGGGAGGTGGAATAAGGGCTGTTGGCCTGCGCGCCAGCAGCCCTTACTCTCCGGGTTTCGAAAACGCGCTTTATGACACACCTGGCGCCTGCGGAGCGTGCGCTCCGTTAGCGCATCTTTACGGAGGATTGCGCCATTAATCTGAAGGACTGATTTCAAGATGAGATCAGGTTCCTTGCCTGTCCCCCTCTCAATGGAAAGAAGTGAGTGTATGCAGAGGAATTCCTGGAGTGTTTAGTGTCAGCCAGGGGCGTCGCTAGCACTCCGGGCGCCCGGGGCATGGGTTGCCTGGGCGCCCCCCAGAAGGGCCCGAGCGCCCCCACCCCCCCAGAAGGGCGCTCCCACCCGGCCCACGCGCTCACCCCCACCACTCTCCTTACCTTCTTCAGCCTCCTCGCTGCCGCCACCGCCGGCCCTGCGCTCACCTCGGCGGGGCTGTTTAAAAGTCGCGCCGAGGTGAGTGCGGGGCCGGCGGCGGCGGCGCCCCAGCTGAATATGGCGCCCCCCGGAAGATGGCGCCTGGGGCCCAAGGCCACAGTGTTACTACTGGATCATTTACCCCGTTTCATTCCTCATCATACTGTTTTATGAACTCTGATATCAAGCAACATGATATTTCATCTGACAACACCAAGGAATGTTAAGGTGCAGAATGAACTGTTTTCCAGAACCTATGCACCAAATGAACTGAACTGTTACAAGCCATGTTTTTCTCAAAAACTTTGGTTCAGGCCTAAATGAACCTTTACTCCACAAACACACATCCTGGAAGAAGAAAAGATAAACCCATCATGTCTCGTGGACTGCAACTTTTAATCCTTTACTCATCCTTTGTTTCTGCAGCTATGTTTACTTTTCTGAATGCAATTTCAGTAATTTGTAACTTTGTAAGAAAATGATTGTATTATACCTGTATGTTTGCATTAACTTGGGTAAACTTTAGTTTTGGGTGCGAGACATCTCTCTGGCACCACTGTTTTACTCCATTTGCATGTTAGCTGACACATGAAGCAACAAAAGATTACCTACATCCTGCAAGGATTAGGGAAGTTCCTTTCTATTCTCATCCCAAATTATCAATTTACACATCAAACATAGCTCCCCAAAGTTACACATTTATTCTGAATAAGCTAGCCTGCACGTAGCACCATCCCTAAAAACTCTTTAAAAAGGAAAGCTTTTTCCCTTACAATTTGTCACTCTTCCTGAGTTTCCAAGCCTGCAAAGCGGACAAGGCTCCCTCTCCTCTTCAAGAACAGGTAGCTATGAAAAGCTGATTTCTGCCTTCCCCCCCTTCCCCCTCTCTATTCCTTAGCTGTTTAGAAATGGGATTGGAGAAGTAGGGACACCCAAACTTCACTCCCAAACCCCCCTTTTCCTTTCTTTTGCACCAAATACACTTTGCATCACACACAACCACCATAAATCAGGAACATACCACACTGTTAGTGTAAAAGGGAAATGTATTTTCTATCAATCCTATGTATGAACAATTTTACCCTTTTGTTCTGTTGTTAATAAATCTATACTTCTTTGTTTGAAGTTATTTCTCTCAGTCTCTCTCTTTGCTAAGTTATAAAAGGAAACTGCTTTACGCTGATTTGTTATCCAGTATAAAAGATCCCTTGTTCCAATTGGGCTGTGCTAATTTCCCCTAAGAACCAGCTCTTTTGGTAACAACAGCCCCCCCCCCCCAAAGAACGCCACTGGTGTCAGCTAATTTTTATATACAGTAATACCTCTGATAACACAGGGGATCTGATCCTGAAAAGCTGGGCACTGTCTGAAACAGCGCTACAGGAGATTTGTTTGAATGAAACTCACACTCACTGGCCAGAATGTCCTGCTCTTATTACCGTAGTTATAATAACTGTCAATGAACCCAGGACGAAGAGTGTGTAATGAAACAGTGCTAAAGAAAGTGGTGTTATCAGAAGTAGTACTATATTCTGATGTAATAGAATCCTTGGTACAATCCAATCCTCATATTGTGTGCTGTCCCAGCATTTGAATTCCACTTCTGGATTTTTATTGCCAAAATCACTACTTTATTAAATCGTTGTCAGCTTTATTATGATAAATTATTTTAATTCATGCTATCAAAAGGTAGACCAGGGTTTAGATCAGGGGTTCTCAACCCACTCCCAGCCGAGTACCACCTCTGGCACCACTCTCCTGCTGCGTACCACCGGAAGTGACTGGCAATGACATAATCGCCAGTTATGTCTGGGTTTTCAGGTTTTCGGAGGTCAGAAAATGCAAGTAGGAGGCTCTGGGCAGGTGGGAGGGCCCTTCTCAGTGTTCCCAAGAGGCTTGGCCAAAGGCAGGAGCATCTCGCGAGCGAAAACACGCTGCCAAAAGCACCACATTGGAGCGGGGTTCCGGTGGTCTGAGTACCACCAGCAGACGGCCAAAGTACCGCTGGTGGTACTAGTACCACTGGTTGAGAACCCCTTATTTAGACAAACAGTTTCACAATGCCTTGCCTTCTAGCTATTGCCACTGCCCTCCAGGCTTAAACTGTGCCAGGCCCCAGGTCTGACATCTGTTTTCAGTGCTGTAACTCATCCCTGAAACAGAAATGAGAGTGCCCTGAGCTACTGCAGAGTGCATTCTCCTCACCAACTAAGTAACTACAGAGCCCAAACACATCAGAGTAAAGAGGAAGGCGCTTTCAGTTCAGAGGATGCTGTATCCAGGTGATCTAAGTCTCAGCACCACTGTTTCTAGACATTAAACATGTCTTCCTCCTCAGTCATTAACAGCATTCTAAAGCCTTTTTGAAAAACGTCATTAATCGGAGTAAGCAAAGGTCCAACTAACCTCTCCACTTCTTCGCCACTTCAGTATATCTTTCTGACTTGGAATGCAACCACCTATTTTGCTAACCCCCGCAGAATTCTTTGCAAGGTTCTTTTCCACCTTTTGTTTTCAAACTTGGCACATCCCATAGCAAGGTCAGCAATGTTTGTGAGAGGGCTCGTCTATCTTTCTGCCTATATTTAGGTCTGGTATAGCATCAATCAAATACTTTTAAAACAGAAAAGAGCCCCAATACCTCAAAGGAGGAAGCTCATATGTGTCATAAACAAGTTACCATACACAAAGTTTCAGAAATGACTAACAAGGAATAACATATAAAGAAACAAAACATGAAGGATTGCGAGAGTTATATGATACTACAGACAAGTGTCCCGTTGTGAAAGCATTTCAAGAGACTGATGAAGTCTAGAACATAGGAGACATAGGGTGCCCTGTGAGATTCCATCACAATTAAAGCAAGGGATGTTCTGTCCTTTCCAGTTCTACATTCTTAGTAAATGTGCAGTAATGCATGTCGCCATATAAGGCAGTCACTCAAACTCACTTTGCGCTTACTTGGTTCCTTAGCAACTACTGTAAACAACTACTCACACACAAATATATCCAAAGTTCTTGGAACGAACGTGTCATCCTAACAGCCAAGCTGTCACTACCTAGTAAATGTCTTAGGAATAAGACGAAACCTCGGTTCTTGTAAATATCGGACTTCTCCGCTCTCATTGTTTTAATTTTCTTAACGGCTGCTTGTTATGAGTGGCTGTTTTTGAAGATTTTATACGTGTGTGCCTGGAGTTCTGTGTATTTTATATTTAATTACATGGCTACTTCACCCATAAAACTTGTGTCTTGATATCCAAAGTTTTTAAAAAGGGTGACAAAAGAGCTAAAACCATAAAGATGCTACCTATCTATCTGTATGTTTAACAGACAAATTCAGAGAAGATAAACATGGTTTATACAGGTTCATCATAATCACCGGTGTCTGGAGAAAAACAACAACAAACCTTACACCTTATCTAGTGCTTTAAAAAAACTAATTTTTTTAGAGATAATCACAGATAATCACAAAAAACAAAACAAAAAAAGTTTAAAACTGAATTGAATACTTACAGTCTGTTGCTGTCTGAAAGTGGGAGGCAAGAGTCCGAGTCACTGCTGTCCAAAATGTGAACAAAATGTCTGATTGACCATCCTAGAAAAGAAAACCAACAAGAGAGACATTCAAAGTAAGGCCAAAACATTCGAACTGGGAGTATTCCATTTTTTATGCCTCCCATTCTTTTTTACTAGAAAAAATTGAATGCTGCAATCAAAACAATATTTTATTGTATATCCTCCGATAGTAATACTACTGAACATTGACTCTGTTCTCTGAATTCTGTAATTCAGAGTGAAAATGGAATCTTGATAGTATATGTACAGTAAACTTAAAGCTAAGGGCAGTACCTCCAGTTTCCCTTCTTCTGGGTGCAATAACAGCAAGCATTCTCTGGGACCTTAAGAACAAGAATTTGAGAGGCTATTCCTGATTGTATGACTACAGAATATTATACCAATATGATGCCTTTTAAGAAATATTAGGCAAATTTAGGGAAGAAGGAAGACCAATCACTGTTAGGAATCATAGTAAAAAATGAAGCTTCCATATTCAGGGGCAGTAAATCTTCAATGACTAGATCTTTGGGATGAACAACTGGGGGTTGACTATCTCCATTTTGCTTTGCTTTTAAGTTTCTCAGAGACATTTGGCTGGTTGTTGCGGGGAGTGTGTTAGACAAGATAGATCCTCTAGTCTGGTCTGGCACTGCAAGACAATACTCAGGGGTTACAATCCTACAGGTTTTATGGAGATAAGTAATGGCTAATTAGCAGGGCATCTGGCTCAGTTGGTAGAGCAGCAGCCTCATACGCCTGAAGATCTGAGGATGGCAGTTCGAGACCCGTTGAGAGTTGTCAACACGCTGCTGACAAGCTGCAGGAGCCTCAGTGGGAGAGAGAATTCTGCAGCTGGCACACTGAGTGGGAGGCAGCGTTGCCATCAAGTCAATGCGTGGGAGGCGAATGCCAGAGAAAGGCCAGACCGTGAAGGAAACCACCTGGAATGAGCATTCTGTGCAAGATTAGAAGTTTTGTAATATGTAAAAACTGCTTCGGTTTAGATAGCCTAGCAACTACATTGCCTGTAGAAGGTCTCAGGTCCAATCCATAGCATTTTCAGGTAGGGCTGGGAAAGATTCCACCTTGCATCCCTGGAGACCTGATGCCAGTCAGTGTAGGTCAGGGCTCTACAAACCTTGTGTGTGTGCATGCGTGTGCGTGCATGCATGTGTGTCACTTCTGAAAGTACTGCTTCTGCAAGGAGCACTTCTTCCAGAGACAGCTGCTACGTGCAGGAAATGTGTGACTCACCACACAGTCAGTCCTGCAGTGAGGGGACAGGCTTCTCCAATTGCTGCTGCCTCTTCTACTCTATGCCCTTGTTGCTCAAACTGCCCTCTTTTGAAGGGCAGGGTCCAGATGCTTCACGGCTGGCATCTTATTGCCAGCCAACTGCTACCCAAACCATCTCCAATTCCTGCCAGGCCAGGCAGAGCAGTGCTGCACAGGCCGTGCAGCAGCAGTGGCACTGGTTGAAATCTACATGGCCAATTAACACCAGTAGTAATTGTACCACTAGTTGAAAAACATTGATGTAGGCAAATACTGAGCTAGATGGACTAATGGTCTGATTCACATAAGGACGTTTCATATGTTCAAGAGTTTGTTACCCAAGCTATTGTGCTTGGACATAAAGATAGAGGGGGGGGGGGGGGAGAAAAGTAAAAGTGCAAATAGTCCTAATTAGTTTTTCCTGGTCTTCAGAATCAATTCAGCAAACAGATAGTAACCTCACTAAACCTCATTTAGTATCCCTCGAAGAATAAAGTGAGCTGCAGAAGAGAGAGAACTGTCATCCCCCTGGAAACCAGGCACTGTCAACCAACCTAATGGTGCAAATCTCTACCCACCTATTATGGACTGTATTGCCTGAAGGAGAATGAGATGAATGATAAAAGTAACACGCTCCCCCTGTCAAAGTCAGCTAGTCAACCGGTGCCATTACACCCTCAGTAAAAGAGCCACTCATGAGCAAGGTTCAGAATGTAAAGCTAAAATGATTCCCCCATCTGTGAATTGAGATGACTGTTTGCATGTGGTTCAACAGTGCTATTTATAGACTAAAAACACCAATCCCTACTATGACACACTGATTCCAAACCTTCTCCCACATCACAGCCTCCACCCCCAAGTGATTTTGCTTTTTCAAGCTTTAATCATTTCATTAAAATGCCAAAAAACCAACAACTTTACTGTGAAGTCCCTTTGACATCCTGTATACAGAAAATATTACTATGCAGTCATTTGCGGCAAAACAAACCTCTGAATACTAATGTGGGCAATATTATTTTTTAATCAAAAAGCCCCAAAGACATATTTGAGAAAAGCATTCTGAAAGCAGAAGGCTTTGAAGTACAACCCTGATATTTTTAAACAACGTAGGATTGCACAATATTTAATAATTCTGTGCTGCAGGACCTCATGAGACTGAATCAGGGAAGATCCATGCACACTATTTCTATAGCAACATAATTGCCAAACGTAAGACTCTGAACAAAAGCAAACGTTTTCAGTAGCAAAAATTTTCAATACGGAAACAGACAATTTCCCACCCACCCCCTGGATATTTGCTCACTTTTTTAATGCAATATATTTCTGACATTGTCTATATTATACAAAAACATATAATATATTGGTGTCACATACCAATAAACACCACCACAATTTTTAAAAAAGATCTTGAGTTTTGTTTTTCTGCAGGGCACAACATTTCAGTCTATAACGATTGATCAATTTATACTAACAGGGTAATGATCTTTGCCTTTCTCCAATGGCACTGCATAATATAAAGGGAGTTTTAAACACAGCTAATAAACAAAACACGTCACTTTAAAGTGGTGTGTGTGTGTGTGTGTGTGTGTGTGTGTGTGTGTGTGTGTGTGTGTGTGTGTGTGCGCGCGCGTGTGTGTGCGCGTGTGCGTGCGCGGGCAGGACATCTGGCTCAGCTGGTAGAGCAACCATCTCATATATGCCTGAAGATCTGAAGGACGGCAGTTCAAGAAGGCCGGAAGTATCTGTGTCTGTCGGAGAGCTGCCGGCACAGCAAACTAATAAGTTGCAGAGCCTCTGTGGGGGAGTGGAACTGCAGCTGCACTTGAGTGAGAGTTAAGGTTGCCCTGTCAACTGAAGCGTGGTGAGGCAAATGCCAGAGAGAGAGAGAGAGAGAGAGAGAGAGAGAGAGAGACAGACAGACAGACAGACAGACAGACAGACAGACAGACAGACAGACAGACAGACAGACAGACACACACACACACACACACACACACACACACACACACACACAGAGCTGGACTGTGAAAGAAACATCTTGAATGAAGGGTTCTACGAAAGATTAGAACGTTATTGTATTGTAAAAACCGCTTGAGGTTAGAAAGCCTGCCCATGTAAACCGCCTTTGAATTAAAGTCAGAGGAGAAATCTGATGACCAAAGAAAAGGCGGTATATAAATACTGGTTTATTAATTTTTTATTATTATTATTACAGGT